>CM049990.2:1800000-2166606 GCA_016630955.3 Didymella arachidicola | reverse complement strand
ATATCTACTGGAGTCGTTGTTACAGATGCAGAGAAGCCAGGACGAGCAAAGCAGGTCTAGCCAGGCAACCGAGAGTAGGTAACAGTCATTAAGGGCATCAATGCTACAGGATGGGCCATTCTGCCCTACATCATCTTTAAAGCCCGCTAACACCAGTCCAGCTGGTACAAGGACGACGATTTGCCCCAAGATTAGACTATTGCTATCTCTGAGAACGGCTGGACTACCAATAAGCTTAATTCTGACTGGTTGAAGCACTTTGACAGGCATACAAAGACGCGTACTGTTAGTACCTCCCGCATGCTGATTATTAATAGTCACGGGAGCCACAACTCTGCAGAATTCACGCAATACTGCAAGGATTAGAAGATTGTGACCCTATGCATGCCTGCGCACTCGTCGCACCTCCTGCAGCCACTTAACGTGGTTGTTTTGGCCCTCTAAAGAAGGCGTATGGGGATGAGGTCAATAAGCTTATGCGCAACCGGATCAACTACATCACAAAGCAGGAGTTCCTGCCATGCTTTAAAGCGGCTCACAAGAAAGCTATTACCCCTAGCAACATCTAGGGAGGGTTCCGAGGCGCAGGACTGGTCCCTTTTAACCCAGAACGGGTTATATTAACCCTTAATGTGAAGCTGCGCACTCTATCACCACCACTCCCTACAAACAACGAGCCCTGGCAGTCGCAAACCCTAATCAATACCCTAGAATTTAGGTCGCAATTAACTTTAATTCAAGAGAAGTATAAGAAGCAGCAGAGCAGCTTACCAAACTCTGTGCTAAGCGCGCTTGAGCACTACGCAAAGGGGGCAGCAATTGTTGCGCACAAGCTACCGTGTCCGTGCACCTCATGAGCCGGGTCAGCGAGTGAGCCACCCCACTACCTTTGAGCATCAGAAAGAATTAAGATTATCAAGCTACACACAAAAGCAATTATTGTAAGGAAAGCTAGCAGATTAATCTATTAACTATTGCGCATATTTTAGCTATCTTAACTTTCTTGTAGCGGTAATTATGCGACTACTGGTGCTCAATCTAGGTGGGGGGGTTGGGGAACGCGCGTGAACCACGCGTGGCCTGCGCACGGCAGCACTAGCACGTTGCTTTGTTATTTTTAACTGCGACTGCTGTGAGACCTTGCCCTTAGCCTGTTTAGGCAATTGGATACTTTTTTAAGCGTCGCGATCGCGTTTCTGAGCTGCTCTCGCTGCCTTGCGCGCGTCAATTTCAGCACGTGATTTAGCAGCCTTGCGATCGCGCTCTTCTTTCTCCCTCAACCGCTTCACACAGTTATCCTCCTTCTCTTTTGCCTTAAGCAGTTTATTCTGGTGCTGAATTTCATGCCTGGTGGTTTTTGCAGCCTCTTCCTCTAACTGCTGCTGCTTAGTTGCCGCCTGGCGTTAATTGGCACGTGCCTTCGATTGGGGGCTCTACTAGGTAGCACCACCCTGTAAATTAAGGTTATCTGCGGCTAGAGGCAGTGCTTTCTTCTTTTTATTCTTCCTCTTCTTGGCTGCCATTGCCTCTCTAAGGCCTTGAATCTCGTGCTGGGTAAGCTCATTAAGCACGTAGAGGTGGTGGATTCTCTGTTTAACTGCGTCTGCAGCAGCAAGGTCCTTATCCTTCACAGCGCTCCTTAGCAGTAACTTAGTCTTTAACCAACTAGGCTTAGGAGAAGCCGCCTAAGGTCCTGCTTGCTCTGGAGGTGTCGCAGGTGGCGGAGGTGTTGGTGTTCTAAACTGATTGAGTATAACGTCGGCGTTTGGTAGGTAGATACCTGTAGTTTCAAAGGCACTCTCTACTAACGCCTTAGTGAAAGTATGAACCTAGGCAGGCCAAAACAGGCTTACAAAGTCAGCCTTAGTTACTAGGTACTATCCCTGCGTTGTGTGGTTGTGTTCAACTAGTTGGTTGGTATAGTTTTGAGCCAGCGACTTAAAGCACACCACATCCAGCGGCTGAAGCGTGTGGGTAGCGTGTGGAGGGAAGATGAGCAGCAGAATCTTGTGCTGATTACAGTAATCGATAAAGGCCTTCGTCACGTGGCTACCGTGCCCGTTAATAATGAGTAGCCTGTACCTTCTCCGAGCTTTCCTCTTGGTGTAGCGATCGAAGACCTGTTCCAACTAGGCAACGCCCAAATTGTTGTTTGTCTAACCAGTAGGTGACGTGGTAAAATGAACTGAGTGCTTGGCTAGATTAGTTTCGCGTACCCAGCTTGCTTGTACTGCGTCACCTTTGGCTAGAAAGATAACCCCTAGGGGGAGGTGGGTACCGTCAGCACATACACCAGCAACCACGGTTATCCACTCCTGATTACTATCGTGGGTAGGTTGTTTAGACCGCCTCTTACAGTACAGTACCTTACTAAACACCCTCTTGCTCCTTCTAACTACCCTAATTATAAATCCCTTTTCATCTATATTGTATGTGTTCTTAGGCAATACTTCATGCTCCTTAATTTTAAGGTGCAGGAGCTGGAAATACAAGCTGTATTCCTCACCAGAATCAGCCTTGTGGCGTACAGTTTCCATAGGAGTTGACCAGGCAGTGATAAGGTGGTCTTAATTCCGGTTTAACAGCCTAGTAACCCAGCTATTAGAAGGCTCCCAGCGGCACAAAGGAGTTGAGAAATTAATGATTATTTGCCTTGTAGGCATCAGGTGTCTCTCTGTGAGTCCTCTGATGTATTGTACAAGCTCTGCCTCAGCACGTGGGTGGAGGAGCCGTTGGCTGTTGGTGACCTCTTCACGAGGGGTAACTTCACCCCTGTGCTGGCGGGTCAACGTCGCGCGTGAACAGCCATGTTTTTTGGCAAGAGCCCGGTATGAGAATTGTTCTCTAGGTCTTAAATTATCTAGCTCTGCAAGGGCTTCCTTTAACGGCATCGTGGCGTTGAGTTGTAGGGGGTTTAAAGTAACGTCCAAAGTTGGTGGGGTGGCTCACGCACTGACCCGGCTCACGAGGTGCACAGACACGGTACCGTGTCCGTGCACCGAACGCCCGGAGTCACCGAACGCCCGGTGCTACAACATCTACACCAAATATCAACGCGTAATTGCTCAACCACCATGACAGGTATTAAAGAAGCGCTTGCAGAAATTGAAAGCCTAAAGCCTGGCGAAAAACTTGTATATACAACAATTGCAGAAAAACACAGTGTTGATTGCTTAACGTTAGCGCGCAATCATCAAGGCGTGAAGACGCCCCGACGCGATGTGCCTGCTAATTGCCGGAAACTCACCTAACAACAAGAAGAAGATCTAGTCAAGTATATAGAGGAGCTGTCAACGCGTCGCTTACCACCTACAAGGCGTATGATACGAAATTTCGCTTCCTCTGTTGCCCAACAGCCCTGCTCCGATAGCTGGGTTACGCGCTTCCTGCACCGTTACCGCGATCAACTCACCTACCGATGGACCGCCGGTATGGACTCCAATCACCACAACGCTGAGTCAGAATACAAGTACAACCTATACTTTGAGCTTCTACAGCAGAAAATCGCTTAGTACGAGCTAGAGCCTAAGCACACATACAATATGGATGAGAAGGGCTTCGCGATAGGAGTGCTAGGTAGAACAAAACGGGTGTTTGGCAGGCGTCAATTTGAGAAGAAGGAGGTTAGGTAGGCTCGTTAAGATGGCTCACGTGAGTGGGTGAGCCTCCTAGCTTGCATCTGCGTCGATGGTACTGCTATTCCTCCAGGCATCGTCTTTGCGTTGAAAAACTCCACCATCCAGAGCCGCTGGGTGGCAGAAATCCAGGCTGGAAAGCACCTTATCCACGTCACCTCTTCACCCTCAGGATGGACGAACAACAACATAGGATTAGCCTGGCTTGAGCAGGTGTTTGATCGTTACACCAAGCCTAAGGCGCGAAGAAAGTACCGCCTCTTAATTGTAGACGGCCACGGCAGTCATCTGACGCAGGAGTTTATCGAATACTGTCACCAGGAACGGATTATACTAGCAGTGTTACCCCCTTACAGTACCTAGACGCTGCAGCCGTTGGACGTAGTCTGCTTCAAACCTCTCGCTTCCAACTACTCCTGCGAACTTGATAACCACCTCCAGGCGTCCTAAGCTCTCTTCCCACTGTCAAAAGGCGACTTTTTTACCCTATTCTAGCCTGCTTAGGTTGCTACGTTCAGCAAAGATCTTATACTAAAGGCCTTCACAGCCACCGGTATATCCCCAGTTAACCCCCACCGAACATCAACTTTTCTAGGTCAGCGAAAGGTCGATTTTCATCGATTTTTCGTTCAAGCACGACTCAAATGCCTTCGTAAATCTGTTTCCCAACGTCCTGTCTTCGCTGCAGGCGTTGTGGCCGGCGCGCTGCCCTGTTTTGTCTTTCAGCTCTTCGCTGAGCTGAAATCTTTTCAAAATAGCCCGTGCGCCACTTAGTTTTACACGTTCGGTCGAAGGCCACAACCACTGTTAAGACAAGGAGACAGCTTTGCCACTCCCTGTTCTTACAAGATATGGGCACCTGCCAGGCCTAAACACAAAGGCTCTCCATGCGAAGAGCCACGGCACGTTTCGACAGAGCACCGGCTCTCAACACGCAAACAAGGCAGCCAGCATGGCCTTACATTCCACGACTTCTAAGAGATAAAGAAGAAAGATGGCCTGGCTCTGCCTTCCTACTACACCTATCTCCTTCGACACAGGCATGGCCAAGCCTAGTACAAAGGCTCTCCTCGCGCAGAGCCACGGCCTTGATTCGACAGAGCACCGGCTCTCTACACCCACCCTCTCTTCCCTTCTCTCTCTCACGGCACTTCACTGCCTTTGAACACACACAAGGGATCCACCCTAATGTACACAAACTGCTCAGTCTCCCCAACTGGAGGGGGAGCTGTAGTTCTGGCATGGTAGCAATACCCGCGTACGCAAGAAATGCTTTTCAAGGTAGTGTGTCAGCACTGTAATTCCATAGCTTAGCACGTCGTATATGCCCTTCGGGAGGCGAGATGATGGACTTAATCCTCATCAACTAGACGTAAAATGAATACCAACCAACCAACCAACCAACCCAGTTAACCCCGACGTTATCCTTGATAGATTCCGCCACGCATCCCCTGACAACTCAGGATCAGTCTCCTCTAGCTCTACAGCTTATTCTGCAGAGGATTGGCTTAAAGCTTTCACTACACTTCAAGCAGAGGTGAAGGATCACCGCAGTGCAGGTGCGCAGAAGCTAGGTCAAACTATCCACCATCTATCATCCCAAGTTGAGTTACTTCAAGCTGAAATTGATGGCCTGCGGCAGGAGCTATACCGAAAGCAGAAGCGTTAGAAGCAACCCAACAGGTAATTAGACCTGCAACAGCACCATGAGTACCGTGGAGGTGCAATAATGTGGTCTCCTCGCGCCTTCCGGGAGGCGCGAGCTCGCATGGCTATTCAAGAACAAGAGAGGCGTGAGGAGGAGCTAAAGAAGGGGGAGATGAAGGAGTTAGCCGCTGCTAATAAACTCTACAACGAAAAGATTGCTGAAGAAAAGCGTCAACAGCGGGCGAGGGAGAAGGCAGTGAGAGACCAGGCTAAGGCAGAGGAGCGAGCAGCTATAGAGGAACGCAAGGCTGAAAGAGCGCGTCAAAAGGCAGCTCGCGACGCTGAAAAAGCTGTTAAACTATCCCAAAGAGGCAATTGCACAACCTTAAAAGTAACTGCAGCTAAATCAAAGCCTGCGCGTCGTGCAGTAGGTGCTCGTAGTCATCCTAAGCCTGCGACGCCTCCTCTACCACGCGCCACTGTCACCACAAGAAGCGGCCGCACCGCCACAAAATATAAGTAACTTTGTATGAGAAAATTTGTTGTATAGGCCTGTAGAGTACTCCACCAAAATATCTCACGATAATAGCCATTGTACGTGGCTCTACAGCCTCAATTCTGTGGTTGCAGTGCAGGCCCGGAGCGGGCGTTCGGTGACTCCGGGCGTTCGGTGCACGGACACGGTAGTTTTAGCACAACAAGAGAACGCTGAGCTTCAAGCAGCCAATAAAGCCGCCACGCGACGTAAATCGCACAAAAGAAAGCGTATTTAAGCTAAGGGAAGCCTTGCAGTTAAAGAAGGCCAGCGGTTGACTGCTCTACAGGAGTTTGGCGCGCGTGGTGATGGTAAGAAGGCAAAGAAGCAGGTGCGCGCTGAAGGAGGTGAACCATCCCAACGACGCTGTGGACGGTGCGGAGAGAGTGGGCACAACGCGCGAACGTGCAAGAATGCTGTAGAAGAGGTCTCTAAGTAATATTACAGCTTGTTTCACCCTATGCAGGGCTAAAGTGTGGTGTTTTGGGCCATAATAGGGTGAGTTTTGGTGTGGTCTTGGCAAAAGTGTCCGACTCGCCCGTGTGTCCGACCCGCCCGTGGAATACGTTATATAACGTACTTGAAGGGCGAGTGGCCCACCAGGGCGAGTGGCCCACGCAGTTTTACTAAGGAAAACCAAACATCTAGGGCCTAATAACTCTATAATTGTCTAATAGAATCTTCTAAAAATTTAATATGTATATCCTATATAGGTACACTTTAAATCTTATAAGTAGCTAAGCTCTAGCTCTTCTAGATCTAGAGGTATAGAAAAGTGGGTCTAAATAATCCCTGCAATTTACTTTTCTTTTAATAACTTTTTATCTACTAAAGCTATAGCTTTTAGATTCTAGAAATAGCTTCTTTATCTGCTTGCAGCTCTACTATAAAAATTTTAGAAATTAATATCTAGTATTAGAGGACTTATCTAGAAGTAAAAATCAAGATTTAACTAGTAAAACTGCGTGGGCCACTCGCCCTGGTGGGCCACTCGCCCTTCAAGTACGTTAACGTCCCCTAAACGACCTTATTATACTAACGCGCTGAAAGATCCGCCTAACGCGACTGTAAAGCTAACTTAAAGCGCCTAAGTAAGCTAGAAGAGGAGGCTATAGTTTAGCGTGTTCTTAAAGAGGACGCACGAGGGTTTTCGCCTAGGAAGCTTAACGTTCGAGCTATGGCTAACAAACTACTGCGCGAGCGGGAGGGCGACCCTAGTAGCAAGAACTGGGTTGATTGATAACTTTATTAAGCGGACTCCTAAGCTCCGCAAGCGCTGGAGCCGTCCCTATAATCATTAGCAAGCTGCCTGCAAGGACCTAGCAGCTATCTAGCGCTGGTTCGATCTAGTTGAGGTAATAAAGCAGAAGTAGGGTAACGTGATGTTACGAACATGAGTTGGGACTCGGGGGACGTACAGTTATGTATGATGGAAGGAATTACAAGGCGGCACGGCGACCTCGCTGAAGGCCCAACCCCACCAGAACGACACGGGATCACACTAGTACTATTGCGGCATAGCGTCCCATTGGGACAGGTAATAACCGAACACGGGACTTTGGGACAACGGACCAATGAGAGCCACTCCTTGTCTCAGAGGTCCTACAGTCTCACGAGACTTAGTCCTATAGGACTATGAGACTCTATGAGACTTTTGTGTATATAGCAGACAGGAACACAACCCTTAAGGTTTGTGTTCAACCTAAGTTATCAAGTTTGTCTTTGGATCTCAAACCTAACCTTCGAGCTAGACAGTCTACTCTGTACTACTCATCGTTACCCTGCTCTCAAGACTGACAGATCGTATCTGTACACCTTATTGCAACCAACCCCTTCGGCTTCCTGTCACCGTACTCATCCCCGAGAACCAATAGAATTAGTGCTTACGAGCTTTGCTTAAAGTACGACTTCAACATTTTGAACACCCCCAAGATGAGTACTACCTCAGGATCCCGTGCTACCCCAAGCAACTCCAACGCATCACGCCGTACGGCTGATGACGATCTCGACATGGACGAAGAGGCAGCGGCGCCTGCCCCTACCAGTGTTTACCCAGTGGCTAAACCCGAGGCCTTCGATGGCACTCGCGACAAGCTGGAAGACTGGCTCATGAAGTTCGATCTGTTTTTCATGTTCCAAGGAGAACGCATCCCAGAGGAGAAACGTGTCACTTTTGTGAGTACGTTTATGAAGGATCGCGCGTTCACTTGGATCAAACCCTTTATTCGCCGTTACCACGACGGAGCAAGCAATTCAGCAGACATCGACCCATGGATCGAAGACTTCGATCTGTTCAAGGAACAGATTCGCCAAGTATTTGGAGTACACAACGAACCAACCATCGCCCGACGTGAGATTCAGCGCATCCGACAAACTGCGTCCGCCGCCGACTACGCTGCCAAGTTTCAGCAAGTAGCTACGTTCACCGGCTGGGACGACGTTGCGTTGATGACCATGTTTAAACAAGGCCTTAAGCCCAAGGTCAAAGAGGAGCTCATGCGGACTGCCGCAGCTACCGATACCTTCGACGCACTAGTAAACGAAGCGATCAGTATCGACGTCAAACTCTACGACCTTCAACAAGAATTACGAGAGGACCCTCGTGTGCGAGCCGTGACTCAGGTCACTCGCCCACCCCAGGCTCCACGCGACCAGTGGCGCAACAACAACTACCGCCGTGGGCAACGTGGTGGCCTTTACCAAGCCAACATGGGACGCCGTGTCCACAACGATACGAACAGTGGATACTACGGTCCTGCAGCAATGGACCTCTCCAACATTAACAAAGGACCTGAACGATGGAATGAGAAAAAGAAGGGTAGTAATAACCGCGGTGATAAGTCTTCAGTGACTTGTTACGGCTGTGGCAAGACAGGCCACTACGCCCGCGACTGTCGCATGAAGAACAAAGTGACCAGACAGCTGAACATGCTGGCTCATGACGACAGCGGCGACCAAGAGTGGGAGGTCGTTACTAATGAGATGGGACGTCTCATGGAAGACCCCACTTCCGGACTCGATGACGACTACATCGAGGAATCCGACGAAGATGTTTCGAACAAACAAGTTCGGTCACCAACACCCTACCCTAAGGAGGAGTGGATTGACAATGATCCCCGCCAACACCATGTGGTAGAGTGCGACATTAAGGACGACAGCATTATTGTCGGCAAACGATACTACAATTCCTTTTTCCGGCTCAACGACAAGTACTATTCAAAGGAAGGGAAACGTTTAATTGTATGCGACAGAACGCAACATAGTCAGGACATGATGGTCTCGCGCGACCAATCCACCCAGACTCCTGCTTTCCGAGAACCCAAAGCACCAACGATAAACTTGACCATTATCAACAACATCCCAGAGCACAAGGGAGAAGCGTCATCCGTTACTATCCAGACACCAAGCCTACAGGATGTCGAGCCTGTCCGTGATTGGATGACGGAAGAAAATATTCAACGGTCAAGACGGTACTTGCTCGGTGACCCCGAAGCACTTGAGAGATTCGACCAACAGGTAGCCAATGCACAGAAAACCCACAAAGAATGGCACACGGAAGACTTTATCCGCTGGAAAGAAAGCAACTCTGCAACTCAGCAACAGCTGGACGACTACAACTTATACGCTCGAAGTCGAGACGAACCCGACTTCGACCGACAGCCCGCTTTGCCAACGCCGAGCTATACGTCGAAGCTGTTCCAGGATATTCGAAACCCGTACCATTCTCGACTACCACCTACGCAATGCTACCACGAAGCCTGCGAAGACCACAGACAGTACAAACTGGACAGTGGATGGTTTCCGAGTAAGCCCGAGGGCTGCGAGGAATACTGGTGGGAATGTACGGATACCTATTGCGCAGAGCACTTGTGGGATAAACGCACGAATCTCCACTTTCCAGGAATTGAATGTGTGGAAGACATATTCAACATGCACATGGTCCAAAACGAGAGGTGCTACGGCCAAGAATGGGCTGAGTGCTTCCATCCGAAGTGCAGGAACCACGAGACGCTAAAACGCCTGAGCGGTTTTATGCCCCAGGACGAGTCTTTTTTAGACATATGGCAAACAGACGCCAAGGACGACCCGGACGAGAGCTTTCACTCAACGCAGTCCAGGGCTCCCGGAATCGACGTCAGGATTCCAATGAGGCCCAGTCCCTCATCAAATTCCCTGTCGTGCTAGAAGGCACCAGGATGACGGCATTGTTGGACTCAGGAGCACAAAGTAACTACGTGTCTCAATCCGCTATCGCGCAAGCAGGCTTGCAGAAGCGAAGAAAGGAGGAACCATACCCTTTACGAGTAGCCAACGGAGAACCAATGCCAGGAGAGTCGACTGTGACCCACGAAGTGGTACAGCGACGTCTGAAAGTATTCAACCACGAGGAATTGATAGACCTAGATGTTCTGGGAACGGCCGCCCACGATATCATATTAGGACTTCCTTGGTTGAGAGAGCACAATCCATGGATCGACTGGAAGAACCAGCGAATAACGCTCAAGTGTCACGGATCAGGTACACCCGGACAGCGACCCGCGCAGCTCACGACGCAGCTGGTGGATGAGAAGGAGATCAACAACATCTCTTCGAACAAGACGCGCCAAGATAGAGCGGTCGACCGTGCAGATACCAACCAGCCCCTGGATCACAAAGCGACGGTTAAGGAGAACAGTACAACTCCTGACATCCCGGACGAATACAGAGAGTTTATAGACCTCTTCCGCGATGAGAAGACTGCGAAGGCATTACCGCAGCACCAAGAATGGGACCACGAGATTAAACTCGAGCCAGGCAAGAAGCCCCCATTCGGGCCAATATACCAAATGTCAGAAAAGGAACTTGAGGAGCTGCGCAACTACCTCAAGGAGAACCTCGACAAAGGATTCATTCGAGAATCAGAATCCCCAGCAGGATTTCCCGTTCTATTCGTGCCAAAGAAAGATGGCAAGTTACGACCTTGCATCGATTACCGAAAGCTCAACGATATCACGATCAAAAATCGTTACCCGCTACCGAACATCAGCGAACTTCAGGATCGGTTAGCCGGAGCACAGTACTTCACTGCGTTAGACCTAAGAGGAGCATACAACCTTATCCGCATGAAGGAGGGCGAAGAATGGAAGACGGCGTTTAGAACCCGTTATGGTCATTACGAGTATTTGGTTATGCCGTTCGGGCTCACCAACGCACCAGCGACATGTCAGGCCTTAATTAACAACGTACTAAGGGCACACTTGGACATTACCGTGGTAGCGTACCTCGATGACATCCTAGTGTACAGCAAAACACTAGAAGAGCATGTCGAACACGTACGACAAGTGCTTGCCTGCCTAGGAGCAGCGCACCTACGCTTGAAACCCGAGAAGTGCGAATGGCACAAGGAGGAAGTCGAATTCCTAGGGTTTGTGGTAGGACGATACGGAGTCAAGATGAGCCAAGCAAAGATTCAGGTTGTGAAGGATTGGCCAACACCCAAAACCGTCAAGAACATCCAAGAGTTCCTTGGGTTTGTCAACTTCAACCGACGCTTCATCAAGGATTACTCCACGAAGGCCTTGCCGCTTACGAAACTTACGCGGAAGGACACACCCTTCAAATGGGGCAAGGATCAGGACAAAGCTTTTGAAACGTTGAAACAGGCTTGTATAGATCCACCCACGTTGGTTACATTCAGGAGCGGAGAACCGCTGCAAATGGAAACAGATGCCTCAGATTTGGCATTAGGAGCATGCATCACACAGGAACGAGATGGTCAATGGCACCCGATTGCTTACTATTCACGCAAGTTCTCAGGACCCGAAGAACGATACGACGTACACGACAAAGAACTACTCGCGATCGTATCTGCCCTAGAACATTGGCGAGTCTACGCTGAAAGTTGTTCGGAACTTACGATCTACACGGATCACAAAAACCTGGTACACTTCACAACGACAAAGGTATTGAACAGACGACAAGTACGATGGTCCGAGACCCTCGGACAATACAAATTCAAGATCCTCTATACACCAGGAAAGGACAACGGCAGAGCCGACGCACTCAGTCGACGACACGACCTCGCAGGATCCAAGACGATCAACGAATCGGCGATCCTTGGTATCAATAGCGACGGATCGTTAGGACCGTCCCAGCAGCTCAACAATATGATGCTAGTACGCCAAGAGCATCATGTACCATCACAGGTACCAGAGGAACTGGAAGAAGAAGTCATAAGCAGTCACCACGATGACCCGCTTCATGGACACCCCGGTATCACCAGAACAATGGAACTCATCAAAAGACATTACGAGTTCCCGAACATGCGCGACAAAGTCGCCAAGTTCATCAAGAATTGCGTAAGCTGTCAACAGAACAAACACAGCACGCACGCCAAGTATGGAGAAGCACAGGCAATGGAGCCGCCAACGGCACCATGGACGAACATCACGATGGATTTCGTTACACAGCTACCTGTCTCCAAGGATCCTGTAACAGGATACACCTATGACTCAATCTTCGTTGTAGTCGATCGATTCACGAAAGCCGCTGAGTTTGTGCCTTTCCGCCACAGCTACACTGCAGAGCAGCTCGCACGAGTGTACCTGGATAGGATTGTTCGACACCACGGCATTTCCGAATCAATCATTAGCGATAGAGACAAGTTATTTACATCGAACTACTGGACCACGCTGTTAGCAGCCATTGGTACCAAGAAAAAACTGTCAACCGCGTATCATCCGCAGACGGATGGCCAAACAGAACGAGTAAACCAAACAATGGAGACGTACCTCCGCATCTACTGCAACCAGCAGCAAGACAACTGGGTTTCACTGCTGCCTATGGCACAAATCGCGTACAACAACAAATTATCGGAAGCAACAGGCGTAACACCGTTCTTTGCTAACCACGGGAGACACCCAAATCTCTTTACCAGATCATTGGACAGTAACATTCAAACGGAATCGGCGATCAACTCAGTCGAAGCACTGAAGGAAGTACACAGAAAATCGCTCGATAACATCGCCAAAGCTCAGTCACGGAGCATCTCTTATGTTAACAAGAAACGAAAAACGGCGCCTCTGCTAAAGGAGGGGGATAAAGTGTATCTCCTTACGAAAAACCTACGCACACGGCGACCAACGAAAAAACTGGACAAAGTCAAGGTCGGACCATTTTTCATTTCTAAGCAAATCAGCCCAGTCAACTATCGACTTGCGCTGCCCAAGGATGCGAAGATCCACCCAGTGTTCCACATTTCGCTGTTGGAACCAGCCGACCCCAGAACGCCGATCCAGGAAGACTTTCACTATCAGGCAGACGGCCAGGACGAGTGGGAAGTCGAAAAAATAATACAGCATCGCACACAAGGCGACAACGATGAATATCTAGTCAAGTGGTTAGGATATCCGAGCTCCGAGAACACGTGGGAGCCAAGTACGAACCTTACGAATTGCCGGCAGTTGTTGCGGGCATTTCAGGAAAATCATAAAAGAAGGACCAGTCCACCACCTCTGCCTGCGCCGGAGCTTCAGGATTCACAGACGCGACAGCATCGTTAAGATGCGCTCTACGCTCCAACATCTCGATGTCGGCGGCATCCTGGGCGCCTGTGTCGAAAACCTGCTGCTCCTTCTGTTTCAGCATTGCCTTCTGCTTACGCAACCGCCGCGCCTTCGCACGAAGTGCGCGCATCTCAGCCAACGCTGCTTCCGCGATTGCTTCTTGCGCCTCCAGCGCCTCATCAGTTTCCTCTTCTTGTTTTCTTAGTCTTTCCATCTCTCTGTCGATTCGGGAGAAGTTCGGGACAGGAATATCCACAGGTGCGCATGACGTGGCACCTACACCTTCGCAGTTCCCACACCTCTCGCTCAGCGACGCCAACTTGCAAGGCAAGCTCTTCTCCGCACAGCGTTTACAGGACACCATGGCGAGGCAACCTTCGCGATTGATACGATCACCACGTCTCTTACGGAAGAACGTGCTGCGAGACGACATCAGGTTAGCTTACGAGGACATAAGCTCGAGGAGGGGAGGATAGTGTTACGAACATGAGTTGGGACTCGGGGGACGTACAGTTATGTATGATGGAAGGAATTACAAGGCGGCACGGCGACCTCGCTGAAGGCCCAACCCCACCAGAACGACACGGGATCACACTAGTACTATTGCGGCATAGCGTCCCATTGGGACAGGTAATAACCGAACACGGGACTTTGGGACAACGGACCAATGAGAGCCACTCCTTGTCTCAGAGGTCCTACAGTCTCACGAGACTTAGTCCTATAGGACTATGAGACTCTATGAGACTTTTGTGTATATAGCAGACAGGAACACAACCCTTAAGGTTTGTGTTCAACCTAAGTTATCAAGTTTGTCTTTGGATCTCAAACCTAACCTTCGAGCTAGACAGTCTACTCTGTACTACTCATCGTTACCCTGCTCTCAAGACTGACAGATCGTATCTGTACACCTTATTGCAACCAACCCCTTCGGCTTCCTGTCACCGTACTCATCCCCGAGAACCAATAGAATTAGTGCTTACGAGCTTTGCTTAAAGTACGACTTCAACACGTGAGTGCATAGCGAGTGGGCCGGCATAGCGAGTAGGCCACCCCAACAAGCTATTAGGCCTACTAATCGCAATTGCACAACATTACTACATTATACTGTAACCTGCAGTAGATATTATTAATCGCTAACGTCTACTACATCTTTCTTACACGTGCGCGAATTGTGTCCTGTCTTACTACAGCGCTTACAGTGCCTTTTGCCTCTCTTGCCTGCGCCTGTTCGGGCCCTACCCTCATAACTCTCCCCCTTAATTTGCGCCCTAACGTTACATTAGGCCATCAAATCCTCTGCCTCTTCCTTTGACAGGTCTCTACCGTCCTGGATCTGCTTCCTTTTGCGCAATTTGCGCTCAGAAGCAGCCTTGTTTGACGCTTTAAGCTGCAGCACTCGGGCAGCTAATAACGTCTGCCCATGCAGCAGCATTGCAGTGCCTCTCTACAGCTGATCAACAATTTTCACTATTAGAGTTGGTGATAATCCTTAGTGCCTTTAAATGCGATTGCGAAGTAACGTTAATTGAGCCTCTATCTCATTGGCGTTGGTGGGTGTCTTAGGGTTCCATTGGGCCCCCCTAGAGAGAGGCGGTGTTAGCGTGCAACGCTTCACATTAAGCTTTAATAGCACTACTAATAGATTATTAGGCATTAAGCTAGTTGCTTTAAAGCTTAATATAATGTTTGCCTTTAAAAACGCCTTGTTAAACACCTTCCTAAGGGTTGCGATAAAGGCTTTTTTGTTAATCTAGCTAATATAGTCTAGCGCTAAGACTCTAATCTTCTTACCGTACGCCTGCTTTAATAGGGCAAAACAACCTACGTTAAGTAGCTGCAGGATGTAAGATAGGTGCGGAGGCATATATAGGGTAATTATCTTATCCTCCTTGTAGATTTTTTAGAAGGCAAGTAACTTGTAGCTCTTGTAGCTATTAAGTATAAGCAGCACATAGCTACCTACCCTTCGGCTCTTAATCTACTTAACAAAGTGCCTTAACTAGGCTACCCAAATATTGTTTATAGTCTAGCCGTTGCTGCTAACCCTAATACGCTATTAGGGCTTTAAATTAGGGTACTAGGATACGTTGTGGTTCTTTGCTTTAAAGATAAGATAGGGTTTGATTGCCTAGCCTATCGCGTTAATTGCAGCGATTAGAGTTACCTACTTACAATCTCCCTACTAGACCCTAATAGGCTTAGAGCATCTTTCTAATATAGTAACTACTTTAACGCGATTTCTAATACCTATAGTAAAGCTAGTCTTATTAAAGTTGTACGTATTGTTGTCTAGAATACTATACTTAGCCTTAACATTCTGCACTAGGTTAAACTAGGGCCTAATAACCCCTTAAGTGCTGCAAAGAACCCTCTAGCAATCCCTCTATTAAGTTATACGCAATTAGAGTTTACGTTTACGTTTAATAAAGTTTAACGCCTATTAAGGGCTAATAGGCTTCACGTTGCGTGTAGCGCGCAGTTAATTAGCTATAACGTACCCCACAGGCGAGAGAATCAACGGGCGAGAGAATCACTATAACGCTTTGTACGGCTGAATGGCGCACCCTACTGAAATGGCGCGCTTTGTCGCACATTCACCTTTGCACCTTAATATCTCAACACTACAACAAGCAATTCAGGCGTGCGATGGCTTAGATTAATCCTCTATCTCTGCTACATCTTTCTAGCAGGTGCGCTTGTTGTGCCCGGTCTTGCCGCACGTCTTACAGCGACGTTTATTTTTACTGCTGCTACCTACCTGCGCACCACCTTCTTGTGCCTCAGCCTTAGCGTCTATCTCCTTTAGTATTTCCTCTGCCTCTGCCTGCGAGAGAGTCCCGCCTTCCTGAATCCGCTTCTTTTTGCGCTTCTTACGCTCAGAAGCAGCCTCATTTACCTGCTCAAGCTTAGCTATCCTTGCCTCAAGCAGCGTGTGCGAATGGTCCCTCTTTACAGACCCCCTTTTGACCTGCAGAACCATCTCAATAATTAAGTCAGGAGAGGAACTCTTATGTTCCCTTATCCTCTTGATTATTAGCGTTGTCTGGCTGTCAATTTCAATCGCGTTGGTTGGTGTTTTAGGTTGCCAGTTAGTAGGCCCTGGTAGAGGCGGTGTTGGCGTGCGAGGCTTGACTTCAAGCCTTGACAGCACCACCTCTAGGTTAAGTGGAACCAAGCCAGTTGCTTTAAAGCTTGATATAATGTTGCTCTTTGATATAGCCTTATCGTATACTGGTTAAAACGTTGCTAAGAAGGTCTTTTTGTCCACATGGGTGATGTGACTGTCTGCCAAGCTTTTGATTTCCTTCTTATACGCCTGCTTTAGCGGGGCAAAACACCCAACGTTAAGTGGCTGCAGGATGTGAGAGGCGTGCGGAGGCATGCAGAGAGCAATAATCTTGCTTTCCTCGCAGAGGTTTTGGAATTCGAGTGACTTATGGCTCTCGTGGCCATCAATAATCAGCAGCCGATGGCTACCTACAGTAGCAGCCTCTGTATGCTGGATAAAGTGCTTTAGCCAGGCAAGGCCAAGCTTATTCGAGGTCCAGCCATTCTTGCTAACCCTAATCCTCTAATCCTTTGGGTTGTTAACGTACCAGGCCTTGTCGTGGTGCTTTGCTTTAAGGATAAAGAAGGGTGGGATAGACCAGCCCATCGCGTTGATACAAGCGATCAGAGTTATCCACTCACGATCGCCAGGCTGGACGCTGAGTGGTGCAAAACGTCTCTCAGAAGCAGTTACTACCTTAACTGACCCTCCAACGCCTATCTGGAACCCAGTCTCGTCAAAGTTGTAGGTATCTTGGTCTAGGATGCCGTACTTGGCTTTGACATTGCGTACAAGGTCAAACCAGGGACTAATAATAGCTGGATCGCTGCACAGGACTCTCCGGTAATCCCTTGGTCTAGAAATCTGAGACTTGATCTCAGGTTTCCGTCTGATAAACCGGTAGACCCAGTGTTCTCCAACCTTGCCTGCACTGCGAGCAGCCAGCAGTTGATCAGCCATCTCTCGCACGTAGGCAAGCGTAGGGCCAAAGCCTCGCGCGTCAAACTTCCTTATGTATTGAATAAGCACCTCCTCTTCTTGCCTTGTAAGCTTACACGCGTTAGGGTGGACAACGCGTTGAGAAGCTGGTTTGGCGCGTTGCCTTCGAAGGGTAGTTTCAGGCACGTTGTAGACAGCAGCAGCGCGTCGCTGGCTTAGATTCGCGTTTGATTTCATAGCTTTGATAGCAAGGTCAATTCTCTCTCCACGAGGAAGCAATTCAAGATTAATTTGTTGCGACATTGTTGGTGGTGGTTAAAAGTAGTGAGGTCTTGGCAAGGTGCGCCATTTCAGTAGGGTGCGCCATTCAGCCGTACAAAGCGTTAATTAACTAGGGAAAATCAAAAATGCAGGGGTCTATATCTTAGGATCTATATATTAGAATCTTCTAAAAATTTCACATCTAGGTAATAACGTACCTCACGGGCGAGCGAGCCAACGGGCGAGCGAGCCACTTTTGCCAAGCCCCCACCAAAGTACCCTCTCCACACCAATGCCTCAACAACAACCTATTATTAACGCGTCTCAGGAAGCTCAGGTACAGCTTGCGCTTCAAGCTCTTAAACAAGACGCGAATCTCTCCCAGCGACGCGCTGCAGCTATCTACAGGGTGCCCCGAAGTACACTTAGCCATCGACACACTGGACGACCTTCACGAGGCGTTACTATGCCCAACTCACGAGGGTTAGATAACAATGAGGAGCGGGTGATTGTTCAACACATACTGGAGCTGGACGGGCGAGGATTTGGCCCTCGGCTGGCAGATGTGGCTGCTATGGCCAATTCTCTGCGCGCTGAGCGCAATCTGGGCCCTGTTGGCACAAATTGGCCCAGTACGTTCGTAAAGCGTCAACCAGAGCTTAAAGTGAAGTTTAATCGCAGGTATGACTACAAGCGAGCCCTCTGCGAGGATTCTGGGGTTGTGCAGGGCTGGTTCAGCCTAGTAGCCAACATCAAAGCCAAGTATGGCATCCAGGATGACGACACGTACAACTTCGACGAGACAGGCTCCATGATGGGCCAGATCTCTACAGGAGCAGTTGTTACAGCTTCAGAGAGACGAGGAAGACCAAAGACAGTCTAGGCAGGCAACCGCGAGTGGACAACAGTCATACAGGGCGTTAATGCCAAAGGATGGGCTATTCCGCCCTTCATCATCTTTAAGGCGCGTCACCACCTCTCTAGCTGGTACAAGGATGAAGACCTGCCCCAGGATTGGGTTATTGGAGTCTCTGATAACGGCTGGACTACTAATGAGCTTGGTTTTAAGTGGTTGAAGCACTTTGACGCGCATACAAAGGAGCGTACTGTTGGTACCCACCTGTTACGAACTCTTATACCAGCCAATTGCTGACAGGCTGTCAGCGCTCAAGAAAAGGACTCGGGCAGTATGGTTACGGGGGCTCCCCGTGCGGCACGGTTGTGACGTGGTGCTCCCACGGTCACGTGACCTCGCTCACGCCTTGGCACTCGAGCAAGTGGACCCTCACGTGCCCAGCTCACGCAGCTCACGTCGAGCAAGTCGAGCATAGGATATCTCTTTAGTATATAAGTACGTAGGAACACAACCCTTATGGTTCGTGTTCAACCTAAGTTATCAAGTTTGTCTTTGGATCTCAAAACCAACCTTCGAGCTAGACAGTCTACTCTGTACTACTCATCGTTACCCTGCTCTCAAGACTGACAGATCGTATCTGTACACCTTATTGCAACCGACCCCTTCGGCTTCCTGTCACCGTACTCATCCCCGAGAACCAATAGAATTAGTGCTTACGAGCTTTGCTTAAAGTACGACTTCAACATTTTGAACACCCCCAAGATGAGTACTACCTCAGGATCCCGTGCTACCCCAAGCAACTCCAACGCATCACGCCGCACGGCTGATGACGATCTCGACATGGACGAGGAGGCAGCGGCGCCTGCCCCTACCAGTGTTTACCCAGTGGCTAAACCCGAGGCCTTTGATGGCACTCGCGACAAGCTGGAAGACTGGCTCATGAAGTTCGATCTGTTTTTCATGTTCCAAGGAGAACGCATCCCAGAGGAGAAACGTGTCACTTTTGTGAGTACGTTTATGAAGGATCGCGCGTTCACTTGGATCAAACCCTTTATTCGCCGTTACCACGACGGAGCAAGCAACTCAGCAGACATCGACCCATGGATCGAAGACTTCGATCTGTTCAAGGAACAGATTCGCCAAGTATTTGGAGTACACAACGAACCAACCATCGCCCGACGCGAGATTCAGCGCATCCGACAAACTGCGTCCGCCGCCGACTACGCTGCCAAGTTTCAGCAAGTAGCTACGTTCACCGGCTGGGACGACGTTGCGTTGATGACCATGTTCAAACAAGGCCTTAAGCCCAAGGTCAAGGAAGAGCTCATGCGGACTGCCGCAGCTACCGATACCTTCGACGCACTAGTAAACGAAGCGATCAGTATCGACGTCAAGCTCTACGACCTTCAACAAGAATTAAGGGAGGACCCTCGTGTGCGAGTCGTGACTCAGGTCACTCGCCCACCCCAGGCTCCACGCAACCAATGGCGCAACAACAACTACCGCCGTGGTCAACGTGGTGGCCTTTACCAAGCCAACATGGGACGCCGTGTCCACAACGACACGAACAGTGGATACTACGGTCCTGCAGCAATGGACCTCTCCAACATTAACAAAGGACCTGAACGATGGAATGAGAAAAAGAAGGGTAGTAATAACCGCGGTGATAAGTCTTCAGTGACTTGTTACGGCTGTGGCAAGACAGGCCACTACGCCCGCGACTGTCGCATGAAGAACAAAGTAACCAGGCAGCTGAACATGCTGGCTCATGACGACAGCGGCGACCAAGAGTGGGAGGTCGTTACTAATGAGATGGGACGTCTCATGGAAGGCCCCACTTCCGGACTCGACAATGACTACATCGAGGAGTCCGATGAGGATGCTCCAAGCAAGCAAATCCGGTCACCAACACCCTACCCTAAAATGGAATGGATCGACAACGATCCCCGCCGATACCATGTGGTAGAGTGCGATACCCAGGACGACAGCATTGTTGTTGGCAAACGATACTACGATGCCATCTACAAGTATGGCGACAAGTGCTACTCGATGGGAGGGAAACGTGTGATTATATGCGACAGAACGCAACACAGTCAGGGCATGATGGTCTCGCGCGACCAATCCACCCAGACTCCTGTCTTCCAAGAACCTCAAGTACCAACGATAAACTTGACCATTGTCAACAACATCCCAGAGCACAAGGGAGAAGCGTCATCCGTCACTATTCAGACACCAAGCCTACAGGATGTCGAGTCTGTCTGTGATTGGATGACGGAAGAAAATATTCAACGGTCAAGACAGTACCTGCTCGGCGACCCCGAAGCACTTGAGAGATTCGACCGGCAAGTAGCCAACGCACGGAAGACCAACAAAGAATGGCACACGGAAGATTTCATTCACTGGAGAGAAAACAACTCTGCGACTCAGCAGCAGCTGGACGATTACAACTCATACGCTCGAAGTCGAGATGAACCCGATTTTGACCGACAGCCCGCTTTGCCAGCTCGGAGCTACACGTCACAGCTACACCAGGACATTCGGAACCCGTATCATCCTCAACTTCCGCCTACGCAGTGTTACCACGAAGGCTGCGAGGACCATAAGCAGTTCAAACTGGACAGCGGATGGTTTCCTAGCAAGCCCGAGAGCTGCGAGGAGTACTGGTGGGAATGTATGGACACCTATTGCGCAGATCACTTGTGGGATAAACGCACGAATCTTCACTTCCCAGGAATTGAATGTGTGGAGGACATCTTCAACATGCACATGGTACAAAACGAGAGGTGCTACGGCCAAGAATGGGCTGAGTGCTTCCATCCGAAGTGCAGGAACCACGAAACGCTAAAACGCCTGAGCGGTTTCATGCCCCAGGACGAGTCTTTTTTAGACATATGGCAAACAGATGCCAAGGACGACCCGGACGAGAACTTTCACTCAACACAGTCCAGGGCTCCCGGAATCGACGTAAGGATTCCGATGAGAACCAGTCCCTCATCAAATTCCCTGTCGTGCTAGAAGGCACCAGGATGACGGCATTGTTGGACTCAGGAGCACAAAGCAACTATGTGTCTCAATCCGCTATCGCGCAAGCAGGCTTGCAGAAGCGAAGAAAGGAGGAACCATACCCTTTACGAGTAGCCAACGGAGAACCAATGCCAGGAGAGTCGACTGTGACCCACGAAGTGGTACAGCGACGTCTGAAAGTATTCAACCACGAGGAATTGATAGACCTAGATGTTCTGGGAACGGCCGCCCACGATATCATATTAGGACTTCCTTGGTTAAGAGAGCACAATCCATGGATCGACTGGAAGAACCAGCGAATAACGCTCAAGTGTCACGGATCAGGTACACCCGGACAGCGACCCACGCAGCTCACGACGCAGCTGGTGGATGAGAAGGAGATCAACAACATCTCTTCGAACAAGACGCGCCAAGATAGAGCGGTCGACCGCGCAGATACCAACCAGCCCCAGGATCACAAAGCGACGGTTAAGGAGGACAGTACAACTCCTGACATCCCGGATGAATACAGAGAGTTTATAGACCTCTTCCGCGATGAGAAGACTGCGAAAGCACTACCGCAGCACCAAGAATGGGACCACGAGATTAAGCTCGAGCCAGGCAAGAAGCCCCCATTCGGGCCAATATACCAGATGTCGGAAAAGGAACTTGAGGAGCTGCGCAACTACCTCAAGGAGAACCTCGACAAAGGATTCATCAGAGAATCAGAATCCCCAGCAGGATTTCCCGTTCTATTCGTACCAAAGAAAGATGGCAAGTTACGACCTTGCATCGATTACCGAAAGCTCAACGATATCACGATCAAAAATCGTTACCCGCTACCGAACATCAGCGAACTTCAGGATCGGTTAGCCGGAGCACAGTACTTCACTGCGTTAGACCTAAGAGGAGCATACAACCTCATCCGCATGAAGGAGGGCGAAGAATGGAAGACGGCGTTTAGAACCCGTTATGGTCATTACGAGTATTTGGTCATGCCGTTCGGGCTCACCAACGCACCAGCGACATGTCAAGCCCTAATCAACAACGTGCTAAGGGCACACTTGGACATTACCGTGGTGGCGTACCTCGATGACATCCTAGTGTACAGCAAAACACTAGAAGAGCATGTCGAACACGTACGAGAAGTGCTTGCCTGCCTAGGAGCAGCGCACCTACGCTTGAAACCCGAGAAGTGCGAGTGGCACAAGGAGGAAGTCGAATTCCTAGGGTTTGTAGTGGGACGATATGGAGTCAAGATGAGCCAAGCAAAGATTCAGGTTGTGAAGGATTGGCCAACACCCAAAACCGTCAAGAACATCCAAGAGTTCCTTGGGTTTGTCAACTTCAACCGACGCTTCATCAAGGATTACTCCACGAAGGCCTTGCCGCTTACGAAACTTACGCGGAAGGACACACCCTTCAAGTGGGGCGAGGATCAGGACAAAGCTTTTGAAACGTTGAAACAGGCTTGTATAGATCCACCCACGTTGGTTACATTCAGGAGCGGAGAACCGCTACGAATGGAAACAGATGCCTCAGATCTGGCATTAGGAGCATGCATCACACAGGAACGAGATGGTCAATGGCACCCGATTGCCTACTACTCACGCAAGTTCTCAGGACCCGAAGAACGATACGACGTACACGACAAAGAACTGCTCGCGATCGTATCTGCCCTAGAACATTGGCGAGTCTACGCTGAAAGTTGTTCGGAACTTACGATCTACACGGATCACAAAAACCTGGTACATTTCACGACAACAAAGGTATTGAACAGACGACAAGTACGATGGTCTGAGACCCTCGGACAATATAAGTTCAAGATCCTCTATACACCAGGAAAGGACAACGGTAGAGCCGACGCACTCAGTCGACGACACGACCTCGCAGGATCCAAGACGATCAACGAATCGGCGATTCTTGGCGTTAATAGCGACGGATCGTTAGGACCGTCCCAGCAGCTCAACAATATGATGCTAGTACGTCAAGAGCATCATGTACCATCACAGGTACCAGAGGAACTGGAGGAAGAAGTCATAAGCAGTCACCACGATGACCCGCTTCATGGACACCCCGGTATCACCAGAACAATGGAACTCATCAAGAGACATTACGAGTTCCCGAACATGCGCGACAAGGTCGCCAAGTTCATCAAGAATTGCGTAAGCTGCCAGCAGAACAAACACAGCACGCACGCCAAGTATGGAGAAGCACAGGCAATGGAGCCGCCAACGGCACCATGGACGAACATTACGATGGACTTCGTTACACAGCTACCTGTCTCCAAAGATCCTGTAACAGGATACACCTACGACTCAATCTTCGTTGTAGTTGATCGATTCACGAAAGCCGCTGAGTTTGTGCCTTTCCGCCACAGCTACACTGCAGAGCAGCTCGCACGAGTGTACTTGGATAGGATTGTTCGACACCACGGCATTTCCGAATCAATCATCAGCGATAGAGACAAGTTGTTTACATCGAACTATTGGACCACGCTGTTAGCAGCTATTGGTACCAAGAAAAAACTGTCAACCGCGTATCATCCGCAGACGGATGGCCAAACGGAACGAGTGAACCAAACGATGGAGACGTACCTCCGCATCTACTGCAATCAGCAGCAAGACAACTGGGTTTCACTACTACCTATGGCACAAATCGCGTACAACAACAAATTGTCGGAAGCAACGGGCGTAACGCCGTTCTTCGCAAACCACGGAAGACACCCAAATCTTTTTACCAGGGCATTGGACAGTAACATTCAAACGGAATCAGCGATCAACTCAGTCGAAGCACTGAAGGAAGTACACAGAAAATCGCTCGATAACATCGCTAAAGCTCAGTCACGGAGCATCTCTTATGTTAACAAGAAACGAAAAACGGCGCCTCTGCTAAAGGAGGGGGATAAAGTGTATCTCCTTACGAAAAACCTACGCACACGGCGACCAACGAAAAAACTGGACAAAGTCAAGGTCGGACCATTTTTCATTTCCAAACAAATCAGCTCAGTCAACTATCGACTTGCGCTGCCCAAGGATGCGAAGATCCATCCAGTGTTCCACATCTCGCTGTTGGAACCAGCCGACCCCAGAACGCCAATTCAGAAAGACTTTCACTACCAGGCAGACGGCCAGGACGAATGGGAAGTCGAAAAAATAATACAACATCGCAACAAAGGCGACGGTGACGAGTACCTAGTCAAATGGTTAGGATACCCGGACTCAGAAAACACGTGGGAACCAAAAGAAAACCTCAACAACTGCCGCGAGCTACTTCGACAGTACAAAAAATAAGAACCCGTCAGGATTCGAACCCACGCGCAAAAACACGTGGATCTCCAAGCCAAAGTTTATTTGACTGGAAACCCAACGCAGAAAAACACACGGAAACTATAAAATATAAACATACCTTACGAACTGCCGAGAGCTGCCGGATCAATACCACGAGTCGTAGCCTCGTCAATATAACCCAGGGTGGACCACATTGCAGGAGAAAACGCCACCTGCGCATCCGCGGCAGGACAGTTAATCTCCTCGGCACGGATATCCTCGCCTGCTTCCTCCAACTCGTTTGCAAGGCACTCAGCCTTCTTGTGCGCTCTCTCTTTCGCTTGCGCGAGAATCGCCTTGTTACGAATCAATCGCGATATCACTTCCGCGAGCAGTTTTTCATCTGCATCCACCTTCTTTTGATACTCCTCTCGAGTACGGTCAAGCGAGTCCCAGGATAGGTTCACGCACGGACGCCCTTTGCGGACGCACTCGGAACATTTCAGGCGACGGTCGTTGCTGGCCATGACGAAACACTTTTTGTTGTTTGCGAAACAAAAATCGCAAGGGATGTCGGATTCAGTATTGTGGTTTTGGATCTCGAGCGCAAGGCGGAGTTGTTCTACTCTTTTGTCAGAAACCATGATGGACTACGGGAACTAAATGGAAGAGCGGGGCAGTGCTTATAAAGAACAGCTGACGGTATTCGGGACGAATCCCAGAGAGGAGGGGGATAGTGTTACGAACTCTTATACCAGCCAATTGCTGACAGGCTGTCAGCGCTCAAGAAAAGGACTCGGGCAGTATGGTTACGGGGGCTCCCCGTGCGGCACGGTTGTGACGTGGTGCTCCCACGGTCACGTGACCTCGCTCACGCCTTGGCACTCGAGCAAGTGGACCCTCACGTGCCCAGCTCACGCAGCTCACGTCGAGCAAGTCGAGCATAGGATATCTCTTTAGTATATAAGTACGTAGGAACACAACCCTTATGGTTCGTGTTCAACCTAAGTTATCAAGTTTGTCTTTGGATCTCAAAACCAACCTTCGAGCTAGACAGTCTACTCTGTACTACTCATCGTTACCCTGCTCTCAAGACTGACAGATCGTATCTGTACACCTTATTGCAACCAACCCCTTCGGCTTCCTGTCACCGTACTCATCCCCGAGAACCAATAGAATTAGTGCTTACGAGCTTTGCTTAAAGTACGACTTCAACACCACCGACTGCTAATTATCGACGGCCACGAGAGCCACGAATCGCTCTAATTCCAGCAATACTGCAAGAATAACAAGATTGTTACCCTATGTATGCCTCTGCACTCATCACACCTCCTACAGCCACTTGATGTGGGCTATTTTGCCCCTTTAAAGCAGGCGTATGGGCGCCAAGCTGAAATGCTTATGCGCAACCGGATCAGCCACATTACAAAGACTGAGTTCCTACCATGCTTTAAGGCAGCCTATAATGCAGTATTTACTGCTAGCAACATCCAAGGAGGGTTCCGAGGTGCTGGATTGGTTCCTTTTGACCCAGAACGGGTTATAATGGCCCTTGATGTGAAACTGCGGACTCCATCACCACCACTGCCTGTCAATCACGAGCCCTGGCAGTCCTAAACCCCCAGTAACACACTAGAACTTGGGTCGCAATCAACGCTTGTGAAGACAAGGATTCAGAGGCATGTAGACAGCTCCCCTACATCTATAGTTGAGGCGTTTGAGAAGGTGTCAAAGGGGGCAGCAATTATTGCGCACAAGCTGGTTTTAGCACAACAGGAAATCAGCGAGCTTTGAGCAGCTAATAAGGCCGCCACGCGACGAAAATCACATAAAAGAAAGCGGGTTTAGAAGGAAGGGACACTAATAGTTGAAGATGGCCAGCGACTAATAGCTCTAGGGGAGTTTAGGGCGCGTAGTGATGGAAAGAGGGCAAAGAAGCAAGTGCGCGCTCAAGAGGGTGAGCCAACCCAAAGGCGCTGTGGAAGGTGCAATCAGACAGGGCATAACGCGCGAACGTGTAAGCAAGATGCAGAAGAGGTCTCTAAATAATATTCTAGGCTGTACAGCACCTTGCAGGGCCGAAGTATAGTGTTTTGGGCCATAATGGGTCAGGTTTTGGTGGGGGCTTGGCAAAAGTGGCTCGCTCGCCCGTTGGCTCGCTCGCCCGTGAGGTACGTTATGTATATAAAGATTAATGTCTTAGAATCTTAGAGTACTAGGCCTAATATAGCAGAAGTTTTTTTATTTTGTTAGAGGATTTTAGCGTACTTTTCTAAAACTTTAATAACTATTCCCCCTTTAGGCCTAGGTTTCTAAGACTCCAGAATAATTATACATATATAGATGCAGCTAAGGTGTTGAATTTATAGGATATTCTATTAGGTAGATCCTGAGATATAGACCCTTGCATTTTTGATTTTCCCTAGTTAATTTCAGTGATTCTCTCGCCCGTTGATTCTCTCGCCTGTGGGGTACGTTATCTTTAACGTAATAGAGCGTTAGGGCTCTGCCTTGCTAATTAAGGTTCTTAATATGCTGCACAAGCGTTCTCTCTTCTGTCTTATTAAGCGCTAATGATTTAGGCTAGGTATCGCGTGTTAACTACTTTCTAGCGTGTTGCCTTTAGAGGGTTGTTCTTAGCACGTTATAGACAATAGCAGCGCGTTGCACGCTTAGTTCTTAAGGTTTCTTAATTGCTTAAAGTATACCGTACATCACGGGTTCGTGGAACGCACCCTCTAGTGGAACGCTTTTGCCAAGACCACACCAAAACACTATCACCATCTTAATGCCTTCTAATCAACGCCAATTAGACGCGTTAAAAGAAGCTCAGATACAGCTTGCGCTTCAAGCTCTTAAACAAGACGCGAACCTCTCCCTGCGACGCGCTGCAGCTATCTACAACGTACGACAAAGCACCCTAAGCCGACGACGCGCTGGACAGCCCTCAAGAGCTGATTCTATGCCTAGCCGACGGTATCTGGACGAGCACGCAGAGGAGGCAATTGTTGATCACGTTCTTTACCTCATACAGCGAGGAGCACCCCCTCGCTTGTCAGATGTGGCTGATATGGCCAATATACTGCGACAAGAGCGCGGAATGGCCCCTGTTGGCCAAAACTGGCCCAGTACATTCGTTAAGCGTCAACCAAGGCTAAAAGTGAAGTTTAGTCGCAAGTATGACTACAAGAGAGCCCTCTGCGAGGATCCTGAGATGATACAGGGCTGGTTCAGCCTAGTAGCCAATGTCAAAGCCAAGTACGGCATTGTGGACGAAGACACGTACAACTTTGACGAGACTGGCTTTGCAATGGGTCAGATTACCCCTAGAGCAGTGGTTGCAGACGCAGAGAACCCAGGACGAGCAAAGCAAGTCCAGCCAGGCAGTAAAGAGTGGGCTACGTTGATCCTGGGCGTGAATGCTGCAGGGTGGGCCATCCCACCCTTCATCATCCTTAAAGGCAAAGCCCACCTCTCTAACTGGTCTAAGGATAAAGACCTGCCCCTAGACTGGGTAATTGGGGTCTCTGCAAACGGCTGGACTAACAACATGCTTGGTGTTGACTGGTTAAAGCACTTTGACAGGCATACTAAGGAGCGTACCCTTAGGACCCACCGTTTGCTGCTTTTAGACGGCCATGAGAGCCACCAGTCAGCAGCATTTGTCCAACACTGCAAGAATAGCAAGATTGTTACTCTTACAATGCCTGCGCACTCATCGCACCTCTTGCAGCCGCTTGACGTGGGTTGTTTTGCCCCTTTGAAGCAGGAGTACGGGCATCAGGTCAACAAGCTCTCACGCAACCGGATCAACCACATAGACAAGCAGTCGTTTCTAGTATGCTTCAGAGCAGCATATAACGCGACTATTACCCTAAGCAACATCCAGGGAGGGTTCCGAGGAGCTGGATTGGTCCCCTTTGACCTAGAACGGGTCATATTGACCCTTAATGTGAAGCTGCGGACTCCGTCACCCCAACTACCCACCAACAACGAGCCCTGGCAGTCTCAAGCCCCTAAGAACCTTAAGGAATTTAAGTTGCAATCGACTCTGATTCAAGATAAGTTTAAGAAATACTACGGCAGCTCACCAACCTCTGTGTATGGCTCACTTGAGAGCTACGCAAAGGGGGGGACGCAGGTCGCGTACGAGCTAGCTTTGCTTAGACAAGAACGCGCTCAGCTTCAAGAGGCTCTAGCAGCTGTAACAGAGCGCAAATCACATAAAAGAAAGCGAATTAAGACAGAAGGGAGCATAACAGTTAAAGAGGCACAGCGCGTGACTACTCTAAAGGAGTTTGGGGCACGTGGTGATGGTAAGAAGCCAAAGAAGAGATTGCGCGCTGAAGGAGGTGAACCATCCCAACGACGGTGTGGAAGGTGCGGAGAGACAGGGCACAACGCGCGAACGTGCAAGAATGATGTAGAAATAGTCTGAGTAATATTACAGATTGCTTTGCCCTATACAGGCCCAGAGTGGGCTGATGCAGGCCAAAGTAGAGTGTAATAGGGGAGAGTCTTGGCAAAAGCGTTCCACTAGAGGGTGCGTACGTTAAGCTTAATTCTGTCTTCTTTTAAGAGCGATTTAAGGTTAGGTGGTTAATCTATTATAGTTTAAAGATTAGTAGGCCTAATAACTTATTAGAGTAGCCTACTTGCCTAGCCGGCCTACTTGCTATACACTTACGTTATTATAGATAATAATATATACAACTTAAATAAAACTAGCTTTATAATAGGTAAAGTTCTATTATACTTAGTTATTAAAGGCTCAGGGAGATATAGAAAAAAGAAGTAGATAAAGCTAGGTAACTATAAGTAGGCTACTATAATCTAAAGCGTAGGCGCATTACGCCGCTAGATACTACCCTTTATTATCTTTGTAGGTAAGGTTAAAATTAACACCTAGTTAGAGAACCTACCTAATAACTAGATTCTTAAAACTAGCCCTAATAACTAGACTAATAATTAGCTTACCCTTAACGTTAAACACCACCAAGCCGGACAAACCACCGAGCCGGACACTTTTCCTTGGCATTGCAAACACTATATTCAGGATAAGCACTTACTCACCACTCTCTGCAGAGTCTACGTACAACACACTTGCATTAGACTCAGAATCTTCTGCTGCATCCTTTTGGCACGTACGAGCATTGTGCCCAGTCTTCCTACAGTTACCACAGTGCCGTTGACTTGGCAGGGGCCTTTCTTGACCACTACTTACACGCGCTCTCTTTAGCACTGTACAAGCTGTAGCTGCACTCTCAGCTACTAATAATGCTGCCTCGCCGTACTCTATTGTTCCACCATGCTAGATCTGCTTTCGTTTTCGGGTTTTGCGCTTAGTAATTGCTGCTAATTGCTCTTCAAGCTCATAGATGCGAGCTGCTTGTACGACACTCTGGTGAAGCATTCTTTCAGCACCTTTTACTAGCTGCGAAAACCCTCCTCTAGCATCTTCTAGTGACTGTACGATAGCTTCGCTTACAAGCCTTGCTTGTGATCTAAACTCGTGCGAATTGCTTAATGTTTGCGACTGCCATAGTGTTTCTGGTAGAGGTAGTGGCGGTGGGGTGCGTAATCGTACGTCAAGCCGATCTAGGACACGTTGCGCGTTGATAGGCACAAGTCCTGAAGTCTTAAAGGCCTTCTTGCAGTTGTCGTACGTAAACACGTTAAAAAACGCGTCTCGAAATGCTGGAAGGAAGCCTTCCTTGTTGATGTGGTGGACCTGTTTCTTTGCCAAGCCTCGTACGTGTTGGGAGTACTTTAATTTTAACGGCGAGAAACACACCACATTAAGTGGCTAGAGTATGTGCGATGAGTAAGCAGGCATGCAAAGGGTAAGGATTTTGTGTACAAGGCAGAAATCCTTAAAAATTTTAGTTAAGATGGCTCTCATGACCGTCCAAGATAAGCAGCCTGTACGACCCCTTCTAACGCGTCTTTGTATGGTAGTTAAAGTGCTTTAACTACTTAAGCCCAAGTGCGTTGTTAGTCTAGCCGTTCTTAGAGACAGAGAGCTTCTAATCGTACAGTATGTTAGTCTCCTCGTACCAGGCAGAGATGTGTACGCGCCCTTTGTAGATAATAAAGGGTAGAATAGCATACCTAGCAGCGCAGATGCTCTGGATAACTGTAACCCACTCGCGATCGCCTGGCTGGATGACAGTTGGCTTCGTACGCCTCTCTAAGCCTGTAACAACTTTCATTTAGGCGATAACTCCCATCTAAAAGCCGGTCTTATTAAAGTTGTAGATGTTATTATTAAAGACCCTATACTTGTCTTTTGTCTCTTGTACGAGTTTGAACCACGCGCTAATAACCTCTAGGTCTTCCTAGAGTACTCTCTAACAGTCCTTTGCTTAATTAAAAGCCATTTTGAGCTCCTCTGTACGCTGTACGAATCGGCCTGCCCAGTTCTTGCCAACAGGTGTCCTGCCACGTACGGCCAGTAGTTAATTGGCAATATCTGCTACCTCAGGCAGCCGGAGGGGAAACCCACGCGCGTCAAGCTCAAGAATGTGTCGTACAATCGTTTCCTCTTCAGCTATAGAGAGCTTCTGGCCGTTAGGAGGTGCCTCAGGTCGAAACGTGATATTACGGCGCCAGTCAGAGAGCCGCTGGAAAGGCACATTAAAAGCTGCAGCAGCACGTCGCACGCTCTGAAACTGTCCCTTATCGTACGCATGAAGGGCAAGAGCAATTCTGCCCTCTTGCTAAATTAATTCCTGCCTGCGTTGTTGTTGCATGTTATATTGTATAGCAAAGTTGCAATGCCAAGGAAAAGTGTCTGGCTCGGTGGTTTGTCCGGCTCGGTGGTTTGTCCGGCTCGGTGGTTTGTCCGGCTCGGTGGTGTTTGACGTTACCTAGTTAGAGTACTTTAATACCTATACAAAGAGTAATACTATAGGTAGGTACTAACTACTTATTAATAATAGCTATAAGAGCTACTACTTTATAGAAATCTAAGATCTTTATAAGGAGAAGAATATTATCCTTCTCTATATACCGGCACACTTATTATACCTATTATAGACTCTTAATATTACCTACTTTTCGCTATTAAAGTATTAGTATAGTAATATTATTTTAGACTTAGCATATAACCGTACTAACTATATTAGTAAAGAGCGCTTCCTACTAGCCTTAAAGACTGCTTTTAAGCAGTTTATTATAAAGAAGAATGTTTAAGCTAGTTTTAGAGGCGCTGGTCTAGTCCTATATAACCTATAGGTTATGCTATTAAAGCTTAATATAATATAAAGCACTATTAAGGCGGCTACACTATTAAACCGGCTATTTATCCTTAGCACTGCAACTTTTCTATATAAAATAAGATGCAAGAATAATATAAACAAGAATTAACTTAATAAGTAGGCAGAATTATTCATACTCTTTAGGTGTATACTAAGTGATAGTTTTAAAGCATGCAACACGCTACTATAGTCTATAACGTACGTTATTAACGGCTCTCTAATCGGCTGCACAAAATTAGATTTTAATAAGAGGCACTACTAAATAGGCAGAAGCTCTCTATATCTAAAGAGCAAACAATTATATAATACATACTTGACCTTAACACGCGCGGATTTGCCCCTTAGCTCTCTAAGGTAGTAGATATTGCAGATAAACTTTTAGCTATACGTAGTAGAACACCTATTAGCAGGAACTAGGCAGAGTAATTTGTCTAGCGTATAGAGAAGCTTGAAATAGGAGGATCTAGTAGTTATTGGCGCCTAGTTTTAGCTTATACAGGACACAAAAGATAAGTATAGGGTCTAGAATAATAATATCTATAACTTTAATAAGACTAGCTTCTAGATAGGAGTTATTAGCTTAATAGAGGTTATTATAGGTTTAGAGAGACGTATAAGACTAAACCTTATCTGGCTAGGTAATTAGAATTAGGTTATAGCTATCTAGAGTATCTATACTACTAGGTGTACTATTCTACCCTTTATTATCTATAAAGAGCGCGTATATATCTCTACCTTATATAAGAGAACTAATATACCGTATAACTAGAAGCTCTCTGTCTCTAAGAACAGATAGACGAACAATTAGCTCAGCCTAGAGTAGTTAAAGCACTTAACTAGCATATAATAGCGCGTTATAAGGGCTTATATAGGCTACTTATTTTGGACGGCTATAAGAGCCACCTTAACTAGGATGTCAAGGACTACTACCTAGAAAATATAATCCTTACCCTTTATATACCTGCTTACTTATTATATATTCTCTAGCTACTTAATATAAGGTAAAGCACCAGCGAAGGGGCCACACCAGCGAAGGGGCCACTTTGTCTTGGCGTTGCAACTTCTTCGTACAACACAACATGCAGGAACAACGCAAGCAGGAATTAACCCAGCAAGAAGGTAGAATTATTCTTGCCCTTCAGGCGTACGCTAGGGGACAGTTTCGAAGCGTGCGACGGGCTGCTGCAGCTTACAACGTACGTCATCAACAGCTCACAAGGAGACTCCAAAATATCAGATTTCGACAAGAAGCACCCCCAAACAACCAGAAGCTCTCTGCAACTGAAGAGCAAACGATTGTACGATACATACTCGAGCTTGACTCGCGCGGATTTGCCCCTAGGCTCTCTGAGGTAGCAGATATTGCAGACAAACTTCTGGCTATACGTGGTGGGACACCTGTTGGCAAGAACTGGGCAGAGCGATTTGTCCAGCGTACGGAGAAGCTCAAAATGGCCTTCAATCGAGCAAAGGATCGCCAGAGAATACTCCAGGAGGATCCAGTAGTTATCAGCGCCTGGTTTCAGCTCGTACAGGACACAAAAGACAAGTATGGGGTCCAGGATAATAACATCCACAACTTTGATAAGACCGGCTTCCAGATGGGAGTTATTGGCTCAATGAAGGTTGTTACAGGTTCAGAGAGACGTACAAGACCAAACCTCATCCAGCCAGGCGATCGGGAGTGGGTCACAGCTATCCAGAGCATCTGCGCTGCTAGGTATGCTATCCCACCCTTTATTATCTACAAAGGGCGTGTACACATCTCTGCCTGGTATAAGGAGACCAACATACCGTACGACTGGAAGCTCTCTGTCTCTGAGAACGGATGGACGAACAATTAGCTCGGCCTGGAGTGGTTGAAGCACTCTAACTAGCATATAAAGGCGCGTTAGAAGGGCTCGTACAGGCTGCTTATTTTGGACGGCTATAAGAGCCACCTTAACTAGGATTTTAAGGACTACTGCCTAGAAAACATAATCCTTACCCTTTGTATGCCTGCTCACTCGTCGCACATCCTCTAGCCACTTAATGTGGTGTGTTTCTCACCGTTGAAACTGAAGTACTCTCAACGCGTACGAGCCTTAGCATCCAAACGCGTATTCTACATCAACAAGGAAGGCTTCCTTCCAGCCTTCAGAGACGCGTTTTTTGACGTGTTTACGTACGAGAACTGCAAGAAGGCCTTTAAGGCTTCAGGACTTGTGCCTGTTAACGCACAACGTGTTATAGATCGACTTGACGTTTAAATACACACCCCACCACCACTATCTCTACCAGAAACACCATGGCAGTCCAGAACCCCAAGCAATACGTACGAGTTTGGGTCCCAATCAAAGCTTGTAAGCGAGCGCTTCGTACGGTCACCAACCTCTGCTCAGGAAGGATTCTCAAAGCTTGTCAAAGGCGCTGAAGAGATGCTGCATGAAAATGTGCTTATTAAGGCTCGTGTACGAGAGCTTGAAGAGCAATTAGCAGAGATAACTAAGCGTAAAACCCGGAAAAGAAAGCAAATTCAGCATGGTGGTATAATAGAGTATAGTGAAGCGGCAGCCTCTATAGCTGAAAGCGCAGCTGCAGCTCGTACGGTGTCAAAAAGAGCGCGTGTTGGGAGTGGTCATGAAAGAGCCCAACCAGGTCAACGGCACTGTGGCAACTGTGGGAAGACTGGGCATAACGCGCGTACGTGCCAGAAAGATACAGAAGAAGATTCTGCATCTAATGCAAGTGCATCGTATGCAGGTACACTAGAGGGGAGTGAGTAATTGCTTGTGTTGTACGTGGTGTTCGTAGTGCCAAGAAAAAGTGGCTGGTTCGTTGGGGTGGCCGGCTCGCTGGTGCTTTACGTTATATAAGATATATATATTTAATTTTTAGAAGATTCTATTAGATAGTTCTAGAGCTATTAGCCTCTAGATGTTTGGTTTTCCCTAGTAAAACTAGGTGCGGCGTTCGCCCGTGAGGTACGTTAGGCCTTCCATTTTCTGAATAAAAATATACAGCTTCTAGTAACGTACATCACGGGCGAGCGGCGCACATGGGCGAGCGGCGCACTTTTGCCAAGACCCCACCAAAAACACCTACATTATGGCCCAGAACACCACAAATTAGCCCTGCGTAAGGCAAAACAAGCTGTAATATTACTTAGGGACCTCTTCTGCTCTATTATTGCACGTTCGTGCGTTGTGCCCACCCTCTCCGCACCGTCCACAGCGTCGTTGGGATGGTTCACCTCCTTCAGCACGCACCTGCGTCTTCCTCTTCTTTCCATCACTACGCGCGCTAAACTCTAATAGAGTAGTCCGCCGCTGGCCCTCTTCAACTGTGAGGCTTCCCTCTGTCTAGATATGCCTTCTTTTGCGCGATCTACGTTCTGTAGCAGCTGCTAGAGCTGCGTGAAGCGCAGCGTTCTCCCGTTGTGCCAAAGCCAGCTTGTGCGCAACAATTGCTGCCCCCTTTGAGACCTTCTCAAACGCTTCAACCATAGAGGTTGGTGAGCTGTCTATATGCCTCTGAATCCTCTTCTTCACAAGCGTTAATTGGGACCTGAATTCTAGGGTATTGCTTGGGGTTTGCGACTGCCAGAGCGGGCTGTTTTGGGGGAGTGGTGGCGATGGGGTGCGCAGCCTCACATTCAGGGTTGATATAACGCGATCTGGGTCAAATGGAGCTAATCCGGCCCCTCGGAACCCTCCCTAGATGTTGCTAGAGGTTATAGCTTTGTTATAAGCTGCTATAAAGCATAGGAGGAACTCCTGCTTTGTGATGTGGTTAATCCGGTTGTGTATAAGCTGATTGACCTCACCCCCGTACGCCTTCTTTAGAGGGCCAAAACAAGCCACATCAAGTGGCTGAAGGAGGTGCGATGAGTGCGGAGGCATGCATAGGATCATAATCTTCTGATCCTTGCAGTATTGCGCGAATTCTGCAGTGTTATGGCTCCCATGACCATCAATAATCAGCAACCGGTGGCTGCCAACAGTACGCGCCTTTGTATGCCTGTCAAAGTGCTTCAACTAGTCAAAACCAAGCTCGTTAGTAGTCCAGCCGTTCTTAGAGACAGCAACAGTCCAATCCTGGGGCAGGTCATCGTCTTTGTACCAGTTGGACTGGTGGCGGCGGGCTTTGAAGATGATGTAGGGCGGGATTGCCCACCCTATGGCATTAATGCCCTAGATGACCGTTACCCACTCGCGATTGCCTGGCTGGACTGCTTTTGCCCGTCCACGGGTCTCTGAAGCTGTAACGACTGCTCCTGGGCTTATCTGGCCCATCATGAAGCCTGTCTCGTCGAAGTTGTACGTGTCGTTGTCCTGGATGCCATACTTAGCTTTAGTGTTAGCTACAAGGTTGAACCAACCCTGTATAACCTCAGGATCCTCACAGAGGGCTCTCTTGTAGTCGTACTTGCGATTAAAGACCACTTTGAGCTCCTCCTGACGCAAAACGAACGTGCTGGCCCAGTTTGAGCCAACAGGGGCCAAACCGCGCTCTTTCCGCAGAGAATTGGCGATATCAGTCACATCTGCAAGCCGGGGAGGCCGTCCTTGCTTAGACAGCTCAAGTATATGCGTAACAATCACCTCCTCCTCAGTATTGGTCAGATTTCGTGAGTTGGCCATAGTATCAACGCGTGAAGGTCGTCCGGCGCGTCTTGCGCGTAGTGTTGTTTCAGGGGCGCTGAAGATAGCTGCAGCGCGTCGAACAGAGAGATTAGGGTCTTGTTTAAGAGCTTGGATTGCAAGCTGTATCTGAGCTTCTTTTAACGCGTCTGTCTGTTGTTTTTGTAGAGGCATTAGTAGAGGTTGGTGTTTTGGTAGGGTCTTGGCAAAAGTGCGCCGCTCGCCCATGTGCGCCGCTCGCCCGTGATGTACGTTAGTATACTTATAATAAAAAAGAGTAACGCCAACCACCACCGGATGGCGCACCCCACCGGAATGGCGCACCCTGTAGCAAATTTATCTTTACACCTCAATATTTCAGCACCACAACAAGAAATTTAAACGTACAATAGCTTAAATTAATCCTCTATCTCTATTACATCTTGCTGGCAAGTGCGCTTATTATGCCCTATCCTGCCGCATGTTGTACAGCACCGTTTAACTTTACTACTGCTACCTACCTGCGCACCTTCTCCCTTAGTCTCAGCCTTAGCGTCTTTCTCCTTTAGTATTTCCTCTGCCTCTGCCTGCGAGAGAGTCCCGCCTTCCTGAATCCGCTTCTTTTTACGCCTCTTACGCTCAGAAGCAGCCTTGTTTGCCTGTTCAAGCTGGGCTATCCTTGCCTCAAGTAGCGTGTGCGAATAGTCCCTCTTTGCAGACCCCCTTTTAACCTGTAGGACCATCTCAATAATTGAGTCAGGAGAGGAACTCCTATGTTCTCTTATCCTCTTAATAATAAGAGTTGTTTGGCTATCAATTTCAATCGCGTTGGTTGGTGTTTTAGGTTGCCAGTTGGTAGGCCCAGGCAGAGGCGGTGTTGGCGTACGAGGCTTAACTTCAAGCCTTGACAGCACCGCCTCTGGGTCAAGTGGGACCAAGCCAGTTGCTCTAAAGCTTGATAAGATGTTGCTCTTTGAGATTGCCTTGTTGTATACTGGTTGAAACGTTGCTAAGAAGGCCTTTTTGTCCACGTGGGTAATGTAACTGTCTGCCAAGCTTTTGATCTCCTTCTTGTACGCCTGCTTCAGCGGGGCAAAGCACCCAACGTCAAGCGGCTGCAGGATGTGAGAGGCGTGCGGAGGCATACAGAGGGCAATAATCTTGCTTTCCTCGCAGAGATTCTGGAATTCGAGCGACTTGTGACTCTCGTGGCCATCGATAATCAGCAGCCGATGGCTACCTACAGTAGCAGCCTCTGTGTGCTGGATAAAGTGCTTTAGCCAGGCAAGGCCAAGCTCATTAGTAGTCCAGCCATTCTTGCTAACCCCAATCCTCCAATCTTTTGGGTTGTTAACGTACCAGGCCTTGTCGTGGTGCTTTGCTTTGAGGATGAAGAAGGGTGGGACAGACCAGCCCATCGCGTTGATACAAGCAATCAAAGTTATCCACTCACGATCGCCAGGCTGAAGGCTGAGTGGTGCACGACGTCTCTCAGACGCAGTCACTACCTTAACTGACCCTCCAACGCCTATCTGGAAGCCAGTCTCGTCAAAGTTGTAGGTATCTTGGTCCAGGATGCCGTACTTGGCTTTAACGTTGCGTATAAGGTCGAACCAGGGACTGATAATTGCTGTATCGCTGCACAGAACTCTCCGGTAATCTCTCAGTCTAGAAACCTGAGACCTAACCTCAGGTTTCCGCTGGATAAACCTGTAGGTCCAGTTTTCTCCAACCTTGCCCCCATCGCGAGCAGCCAACAGTTGATCAGCCATCTCTCGCACATAAGTAAGCGTAGGAGCAAATCCTCGCGCGTCAAGCTTTCTTATATGTTGAACAAGCACCTCCTCTTCTTGCTTTGTAAGCCGAGAGCAATTGGGGTAGATAACGCGTTGAGAAGCTGGTTTGGCGCGTTGCCTTCGAAGAGTACTTTCAGGCACGTTGTAGACAGCAGCAGCGCGTCGCTGGCTTAGGTTCGCATTAGAATTAATAGCTCTAATAGCAAGCTTAATTCTATCTTCACGAGAAAGTAATTCAAGATCAATTTGTTGCGACATCGTTGGTGGTGGTCAAAAGAGGTGTGGTCTTGGCAAGGTGCGCCATTCCGGTGGGGTGCGCCATCCGGTGGTAGTTGGCGTTATAAAGTATAGCTAATAAAGTTACCTTTACTTTAGAAAAATAAGAGATAATCTACCTTACTTAATAATAGAGTAGCTATACGCTACTTTATTTAGTAGATAAGTAGCTAATAATTAACCTAATCTTACTAAGCAGGTTAAGAACTTAGCCTACTCTCTAATAACTAGAGATTTAGTTTAAATATAAGCTTACTTTTAAGTAGTATATAGTTATATATAATATAAAGGTAGCTAAAGTAGCCTACTATATCTATAGCCTAGTAAATATAGCTTATAGACTACTAGCTAGCTCTTTCTATAAGGCTACTATTACCTAACGTGAGTGCATAGCGAGTGACGCGGATAAGCGAGTGACGCGCCCCAACAAGCCGATGGGTCTACCTACCTTCAAACCTCAATGGATCAACCACCAGACCTTGAATTACTTCCAAATGAAGAGAGAATCAATCTTGCACTCCAAGCAATTAAAAAACCTCAAGAACTAAGCGTGCGACGCGCTGCTGTAGTTTACAAGGTCTCAGAGGCAACTCTCCGCCGCCGACGCGCTGGAACGCGATCAACACGCGATACCCACCCCAAATCATCGAATCTTACTAAGGCAGAAGAGCAGACCCTTGTAAAGTACATAAGGAAGCTTGACCAGCAAGGATCTAGCCCAACGCTTCGTTGGGTTGAAGATATGGCTAATCAACTGCGCGCTGCACGCGACGCAGGCCCTGTTGGCTTGCGATGGGCCTCAAACTTCGTTAAACGCGAGCCTGGAGTGAAATCGCGAATGACTCGACAGAGGGATCGCCAGAGAGTCCTCTGCAGCGACCCAGCTGTCGTTGAGCCCTGGTTTGACCTGGTACAGAACGTTAAGGCCAAGTACGGTATCCTGGACGAAGATACCTACAACTTTGACGAGACTGGCTTCACTATGGGCGTTGGAAGTCGAGTCAAAGTAGTTACTGCATCAGAGAGACGTACTGAGCCTATTGGAGTCCAGCAGGGAGATCGTGAGTGGGTGACTCTGATCGCTGCGATCAACGCGATGGGCTGGGCAATCGCGCCCTACCTTATCTTCAAAGCGAAGAACCACGACGAAGCTTGGTTCCCTGATTTGAAGCCCCAACGGCGCATTGGGGTAAGTGACAACGGCTGGACTACCAACGAGCTTGGTGTAGCCTGGCTCAGGCACTTTATTGAGCGGATCAAAGGCCAGAGGGTAGGTAGCTACGTGCTGCTGATACTTGACGGCCACGAGAGCCACAAGTCGCTCTCTTTCTAGGAGCTTTGCGAGCAGAACAAGATAATTACCCTCTGTATGCCTCCGCACTCGTCACACATCCTTCAGCCGCTTGACGTGGGTTGTTTTGCTCCCCTGAAGCGAGCGTACAGCAGAGAGATCAGAGGCTTGGCATTAGACCATATTGGCAGAATTGACAAGAAAGCCTTCATCGCGACCTTTGCAAAGGTATTTAAGCAGGCGTTTTCAAAGGCAAACATCACAGCAAGCTTTAAGGCAACTGGATTAGTGCCTAGAGATCCATCGGTGGTGCTATCAAAGCTTGATGTTAAGGTCCGCACGCCAACACCGCCGCTCTTAGAGGAGCTCGAATGGAACCCTAAGACACCCACCAACGCCAACGAGATCCAGGCTCAATCAACGCTGCTTCGCGATCGTATTCAAAAGCACCAAGGATCGTCACCAACTCCGATGGTTGAGATCGTTGATCAGCTGCAGAGAGGCACGGCAATGCTGCTGCATGGGCAGACGTTATTAGCAGCCCGAGTGCTGCAGCTTGAAGCGTCAAATAAAGCAGCCTCTGAGCGTAAATCACGGAAAAGAAAGCGTATTCAGAAGGGCGGAGACCTGTCAAAGGAAGAGGCAGAGGACTTAATAGCTCAACGCGACGTTAAGGCGCAGGTTGAAGGGGAGAGTCGTGAGGGTAGGGTTCGAACAGGTGCAGGCAAGAGCGGTAAAAGGCACTGTAAGCGCTGCGGAGAGATTGGTCACAATTCGCGCACTTGTAAGAAAGATGTAGTAGAGGTTAGCGATTAATATTCTGTACTGTAAGCTACAGTACAACGTTGTGGTGTTGTACTGTTGCAGTTAGTAGGCCTAACAGCTTGTTAGGGCGCGTCACTCGCTTATCCGCGTCACTCGCTATGCACTCACGTTATATATATTTATCTTTTTTTATATAGAGCTAAGTACTAGTATAAAGGCTATACTAAGCCTTTATATATACTAAAACCTACCAGACTAGTAGAAGTTAGTACCTATATTAGATAACGTGAGTGCATAGCGAGTGGACCGGCTAGGCGAGTGGACCGCCCCAACAAACTATTGGGCCTACCAACTGCAATCGCTCAACACTACAACGTTGTACTGCAGCTTACAGTACAGAATATTAATCGCTAACGTCTACTATATCTTTCCTACAAGTGCGCGAATTGCGACCAGTCTCTCTACAGCGCTTACAGTGCCCTTTGCCCCTCTTGCCTGTACCTGTTCGAACCCTACCCTCACGACTCTCCCCTTCAACCTGCGCCTCAACGTCGTATTGGGCTATTAACTCCTCTACCTCTTCCTTTGACAGGTCTCCGCCCGTCTGAATACGCTTTCTTTTCCGTGATTTGCGCTCAGAGGCAGCCTTATTTGACGTTTCAAGCTGCAGCACTCGGGCTGCTAACAACGTCTGCCCATGCAGCAGCATTGCTGTGCCTCTCTGCAGCTGATCAACGATCTCAACCATTGGAGTTGGTGACGATCCTTGGTGCTTTTGAATACGATCGCGAAGCAGTGTTGATTGAGCCTCGATCTCGTTGGCGTTGGTGGGTGTCTTGGGGTTCCATTGGAGCTCCCCTAGGAGCGGCGGTGTCGGCGCGCGGACCTTCACATCAAGCTTCAATAGCACCACCAATGGGTTATTAGGCACTAATCTAGTTGCCTTGAAGCTTGCTGTAATGTTTGCCTCTGAAAATGCCTGCTTAAATACCTTTGCAAAGGTTGCGATAAAGGCCTTCTTGTCAATTCTGCCAATGTGGTCTAATGCCAAGACTCTAATCTCCTTGCTGTACGCCCGCTTTAGGGGAGCAAAACAACCCACGTCAAGTGGCTGGAGGATGTGTGATGAGTGCGGAGGCATACAGAGGGTAATTATCTTGTTCTCCTCGCAAAGATTCTGAAAAGTAAGCGACTTGTGGCTCTCGTGGCCGTCAAGAATTATGAGCACATAGCTACCTACCCTCCGGCCCTTAATCTGCTCAATAAATTGCCTTAGCCAGGCTACACCAAGATCGTTGGTAGTCCAACCGTTGTCGCTGACCCCAATGCGCCATTCAGGCTTCAAATCAGGGTACTAAGACGCGTCATGGTTCTTCGCTTTAAAGATAAGGTAGGGCGTAATTGCCCAGCCCATCGCGTTGATCGCAGCGATCAAAGTCACCCACTCACGGTCTCCCTGCTGGACCCCAATAGGCTCAGTACGCCTCTCTGATGCAGTGACTACTTTGACTTGATTTCCAACGCCCATAGTGAAGCCAGTCTCGTCAAAGTTGTAGGTATCGTTGTCCAGAATGCCATACTTGGCCTTAACGTTCCGCACCAGGTTAAACCAGGGCCTAATAACCCCTTAGTCGCTGTAGAGGACCCTCTGGCGATCCTTCTGTCGAGTTATACGCGATTTAAGTCTAGGCTCGCGTTTAACAAAGTTTGAAGCCCATCGCGGGCCAACAGGGTCCGCATCGCGTGCAGCGCGCAGTTGATTAGCCATATCTTCAACCTGACAAAGCGTTAGGGCAAGGCCTTGCTGGTCAAGCCTCCTTATATACTGCACAAGCGTCTGCTCTTCTGCCTTTGTAAGGTTTAATGATTTGGGGTGGGTATCGCGTGTTGATCGCGTTCTAGCGCGTCGCCGGAGAAGCGTTGTTTTTGACACTTTATAGACAACAGCAGCGCGTCGCAGGCTTAGTTCTTGGGGTTTTTTTAATTGCTTAGAGTGCAAGCTGAATTCGGTCTTCGTTTGGAAGTTAATTAAGGTCCATTGGTTGATCTATTAGGGTTCAAAGGTTGGTAGGCCAAATAGTTTGTTGGGGCGGTCCACTCGCCTAGCCGGTCCACTCGCTATGCACTCACGTTAGTATATAGCTGTTATAGATAAAGTACTAGCTATAGTAGTAAAAGGTATCTTTCTAGTAACGTAAAGCACTATTAAGGCGGCCACACTATTAAACCGGCTACTTTTCCTTAGCACTGCAACTTTTCTGTACAATACAACATGCAAGAACAACATAAGTTTGAATTAACTTAACAAGAAGACGAAATTATTCTTGCTCTTTAGGCGTACACTAAGGGACAGTTTTAAAGCGTGCAACGCGCTGCTGCAGCCTACAACCTACGTTATTAACGGCTCTCTAATCGGCTGCACGAAATCAGATTTCGACAAGAGGCACCACCAAACAGGCAGAAGTTCTCTGTATCTGAAGAGCAAACAATTGTACAATACATACTTGACCTTAACGCGCGCAGATTTACCCCCTAGCTCTTTAAGGTAGTAGATATTGCAGATAAACTTCTGGCTGTACATAGTAGGACACCTATTAGCAAGAACTAGGCAGAGTAATTTGTTTAGCGTATAGAGAAGCTTGAAATAGCCTTTAATCGAGTAAAGGATCGCTAGAGAATACTCTAGGGGGAAGGATCTAGTAGTTATTAGCGCCTAGTTTTAGCTTATACAGGACACAAAAGATAAGTATAGGGTCTAGAATAATAACATCTACTTTAATAAGACTAGCTTCTAGATAGGAGTTATTAGCTTAATAAAGGTTGTTACAGGTTTAGAGAGACGTACAAGACCAAACCTCGTCTAGCTAGGTAATCGGGAGTAGGTTACAGCTATCTAGAGCATCTGCGCTGCTAGGTATGCTATCCTACCCTTTATTATCTACAAAGGGCGCGTACACATCTCTGCCTGGTATAAGGAGACCAACATACCGTACGACTGGAAGCTCTCTGTCTCTAAGAACAGATAGACAAACAATTAGCTCGGCCTGGAGTGGTTGAAGCACTCTAACTAGCATATAAAGGCGCGTTAGAAGGGCTCGTACAGGCTGCTTATTTTGGACGGCTATAAGAGCCACCTTAACTAGGATTTTAAGGACTACTGCCTAGAAAACATAATCCTTACCCTTTGTATGCCTGCTTACTCATCGCACATCCTCTAGCCACTTAATGTGGTGTGTTTCTCACCGTTGAAAATAAAGTACTCTCAACGCGTATAAGCCTTAGCATCCTAACGCGTCTTCAATATTAATAAAGAAGGCTTCCTTCTAGCCTTTAGGGACGCGTTTTTTAACATTTTTATATATAAGAACTGTAAGAAGGCCTCTAAGGCTTTAGGGCTTATACCTATTAACATGCAGCATGTCTTAGATCGCCTAGATGTTTAGATTTGTACGCTACTACTAGTACCCCTACTAGAAATACTATAGTAATCCTAAATACTAAGTAATTTATATAAATTTAGGTTAACGTGGTTTACCACCGAGCCGCCAGGTATCACCGAAGCGCCATCTCTCACAAAGATCAAAAAACCGTATAACTACTATAGTCTACCGCACTTAGCTATAATATACTGTAAAACTGTACTATAGTTAACAGTACTATTTAGAAGTATCGCTAGTATCTGCATCTAATATTTCGGTGTTACAGGTGCGTGCGTTGTGGCCAGTCTTACTACAACGCCCACAGTGCCTCTCTTTGCGCACCCTCTTTGCAGGATGCTCAGATCCCTTACCACCACCACCTTCCTGTTTAGCGATCAAATCCTGTACCTTACCAACTGTAAGAGCTTCCCCTGTTTAAATATACTTTCTTTTACAACTGCGCTGCGCTGTAAGAGCCTTTATCGCCCTTTTTATGCCGTCTATTTCCCTTTTCTGCAACGTGTTGGCGTAGTCTATCTTAGCCACCCCCTTTGAAAGCTTTGCAAGCTCCTCTCTAATAGGAGACAGTGGTGAATCTCTGTGTAATCGTATACGCTTACAAATGTACAACACTTGTGACTTAACCTCCTTTGCGCTGGTTAGTGATTTGGATTCCTATAGGGTACTCTCTGGTGGTGGTGGTGTTGGCGTGCGAAGGACTACATTAAGGCTTAATAGCACCCGTTCTACAGTAACCGTGCGTTCGATGATCATGGTCACTGGTTGAGCACCCCCACCACCACAACAACAAAACTTCAACGCGTCATAACTCAACCAATATGGACCCGATTCAAAAAGCGATTAAAGAAATCGAATCGCGTGAACCAGGAGATGAATTCTCGTACCAAGCAATTGCGAAGAAGTATGGTGTAGGACGAATGACGCTGATGAGACGACACAAGGGCGAAACCGAGACCTATGGCTTGCGCAAGTCCTCCCTCCACCCACAACACGAAGCCGAGCTCGTACGATATATCGAAACGCTTACCGAACGACGTTTGCCACCTACAAGAACAATGATACAACAGTTTGCCAGTCAGTTGGCTGGCAAGCCGGTCTCCAAAAGCTGGGTTTCCCGGTATCTCCGCCGGCATCCCAACCATCTCATCTCTCGCTCGGGCAAAGCCATGGCCAAGGAGCGTACCAAAGCTGATTCAGGGGCCAAGTACAACTTGTATTTCAAGCTATTACATGAAAAGATGGAGGAGTACAATATACAACCTATCCATATATTCAATATGGACGAAAAGGGGTTTCAACTTGGCCGGGTTGGCAATACAAAACGTATATTTAGCAGAAGACTCTACGAGCAAAAAGGGGCAAGGCAAGCACTTGAAGATGGCTCAACCGAGTGGATAACGGTGATAGCTTGTATTTGTTCGGATGGCAAAGCTTTGAGTCCGACTCTCATCTTCCAGGGAGCCAACGGAGCTGTTCAATCGAGCTGGGTTGAAGCTGTACAAGCAGGAGAACACTCAGTATTTACTACGTCATCACCCTCTGGCTGGAGCAACAACGATATTGGGTTAGGTTGGCTCAAACAGGTGTTTGACCGAGAGACCAGACGGCATGCTTCAACTGGGTATCGATTACTACTCCTTGACGGCCACGGATCCCATGTAACCATGGATTTTATTGAGTATTGTAACGACAACAAGATCCTCTTGTTTGTACTGCCTCCTCACGCTACCCATACGCTTCAACCACTTGATGTTGTGATGTTTAAACCCCTGGCAACAGCTTACTCAACTCAGTTGATGGGATACCTCCAGGACAGCCATGGGTTACTCAATTTGACCAAAGGAGACTTCTTCCCGCTCTTCTGGAGGTCCTGGAGCTCTGTATTCAAGCCTCCACTCATCAAGAGGTCTTTTGAAGCCACCGGTATACAGCCAGCCAACCCACACCGAACACCAATCTTTTGATTTCTGGGTTTCCTTCACAGAAGCCCCAAAAATCACAGCAAACGATCCGGCTCACTGCGGCCACTCTGGGAGTACCTCTAACGTCCGCCTAGGCCCCCTGCGCGACGCGCAAGGAGCTTAATAGGATGGCAGAGTCTCCCTCTTCCCAGCACACAGGGTCCCCAGACTACGAGATCCCCCAGCAGTTGTATACACGCGCTCCAAGACGGCCCCAGGAGGACATGCAGCACCATGCGCCCCTTCTGAGCAGCCAGAACCCCGGTGGGGGCGCTCCCAAACCTCGAGTCTCTGATGCCGTCCAACGCCACATCGCTGAGACTCAGCAAATTACCCAGCTATGGAACACCATCACTACTGCCTTCGCAGCAGCCGTAGATCAACACGCACAGGGCTACACTAACCCGCAAGAAGCCAGGATCGCACAGGAGCTGCAGCAGAGGGTCGTTCACGCGCTGACCTCCCTCTCCCCAAGCAACTCTCCCCCTAGCTCTCGCTGGAGCAGTGACACTAATCACAGCAACCCCGGGAGCCAAGAGTCAGGACGCCGCTCTTGGGCGGACGTAGCCAGAGACCCCCAAATCTCAGATAGGGGTGCCAACCGACCCCTGATCCCTGCTAAACCCCGGCCTGGTCCGTCGGCTAAGCCCAAAGAAGACGATCGAATCTTCATAGCCATCTCCAACCCAACAATGCGACTGCAACAACCCTCACCATTTGCGGTAAGACAGGCAGTTTGCAAGAGCATAGGAGGAATCACCCTGAGGGACATACCTGCCGCATCACCAATCAAAACAGGCTGGGCGATCACCCCAGCTAATAAGTCTATCCGGGACCAGCTTCTAACCCAAGAAAACCAGGAACTTCTAGCGAGAGCACTAGACGGAGACGCGGTAAGGGTCCCAGAACGCTGGATCAACTACGCAGTACAGGGAGTACCCAGTTCCCTTCGAACCCTCGACGGCACAGAACTACCCACGACTATCCAGCTAGTGGAGGAAGAGGTATGCTCGCAAACAGGCAGGCAGCCGGTCAGCTGCAGGGCCTCACGACATGGAGCCAACCACCGTGGCCTTACCACCTGGATCATCTCTTACAAGGAGCCAGTCCGCTCGTTCCGCCTTTTTGGTATCAGCGAGTACTCCAAGGTGATCAACAAGCACCCTACCATCCAGCGCCACAACCCAGGCTGCCAGGGCTACTGTAACGCTGCCCGATGCACCCAGGTAGCGCGCTGCGTGCACTGTGGAGACCGCACAGACAGACACCAAGGACCGTACGGGGACAACTGCGCCCACAAAGCCGTGTGCGCCAACTGCCACGGACCACACCCAGCTAGCCACGCCAACTGCCCTGCAGCCCCTCGCCGGGTCAACGGACACAGCATCAAGCCTACAAGAGCCGAGCTGAAGGCTATCCGACGCGCAGGCAAGATAGCACAGCAGCACCTCTACAGGACAGTCGAAGAGACCCTCAGACAGGCAACGCTTCAGCCTGAGACTACTCCTCTAGAGGCATCGGAGACAGCGCCTCCCCAGCCTCCCACCCAGAGGCAAGAAGGAGATAGCAGGGCTTCCGCATCACTTCCTACAACGACTAACTCCTATCCATCCTCCTCTTCCACTGGCAGAGCAAAGAGACCAAGGCGGGCCGCCACAGGCCAGAGAAGCCTCAATGTAGGACAGCTGTCTGCCGGCAGCATCCGCCCACAATCGACTATCCACACTGACCCGTCCACCTCGGAGAGGGAAGACACCAGCATGAGCGATGACCCGCCATCGTCATGCTAGAACACCCCTACAACATACCAGCCCACAACAGGCGTCAACAGCACAGTCTACCAAGCAGACAACTCCGTGTATGCTGGGCCAACGTCGGCAGATGCTCGCCCTGGCACATCACAACACTAGAGCTGGCCTTCCAGAAGGGCATAGATGTTGTGTGTGTTCAAGAGCCCTTCGCATGTGCCAACTCGAGAACATCCACTCACCCTGGTTTCAAGCACCTAGCACCTATCAGCACCTGGGACAGCCCCAACACACCAGGCTCAGTCCGCCCTAGAGTGATGACATACATCCGCAGAGGCCGCCACCTACGGTACCAGGCTAGAGAGAGTCTCAACCACCCAGACATGCTATGGGCGGTAGTAAATGGAGTCGCCATACTCAACTGCTACAGACAGCCACACACCCCAGACGTCATTCAATACGTCACACATCTGACACCCCCTCAGCTCTGCCTTGTCGGGGGCGACTTTAACGCCAGACACGAATCCTTTGAGCCTACCATCACTGCAGCCAACGGAGGAGTGGAGCTAGCTAGATGGGCTGCCAACGCGTCTATGGACTACATTGGTGTGCCAGGGCAGCCAACACACTGCGCTGGTCACGTTCTTGACCTCACCTTCTCTAACATCCCGTTTGCCCAGTCTGCTGTCGATGCTAGCATGCACAGCGGCTCAGATCATGAGACGATAGTGACCTCTGTCCCCATCTCCACACCAGGCACTCCGCAACTAGAACAGTACCACTACAGAGTTCCAGAGGCGAGCCTAGCTAAGTTCGCTGGGCTGGTAGAAATGGGTGCCCAAAACATCGCAGACCCGCTTGCAACACAGGATGCAGCACAGCTAGAAGAATGCGTCACGCTGCTCACAGAGGCTATACAGCACTCTGTACAGGCAGCAGGCAAGCTCAACCGCAAGGAAGGCCGCGCTGCACCATGGTGGACCGAGGAGTGCAAGACCGCCTACCAGGCCTACAAACGTGCTAGACAGCTCTGCTCTGGCAGTCTACCAGAGGAGAGACAGGCCTTCAAGACTACCGTCCGACAGGCCAAGAGGCAGTACTGGAGGCACGTCATCGATAACGCTAGAGACGACAAGGACCTGTTCAAGATCATTGCCTGGCACAAGCTCACGCCAGAGAACCAGGACACTCCCCTCGAAGTGAACAACAGAACGATATCAGACCCCCTAGAGAAAGCAGAGGCACTTAGACAGGAAGTTCTCAACCGCTACACAGCAGAAGATGACCTCGGACAGCGTCCAGACCAGGAGGCTGCAGCCACCCTCCCGTGGAGCACACACATCTCACTTGAGGAGTGTGAGCGAAACACGATAGGGGTGTCAAGCACATCACCAGGTACTGACCGCTCTACAGTGCGACTACTCCGCGCCTGCTGGACTCAGGTGGGGGAACTCGTACGAAGGATCTTCCAGCGGTGTCTTGAACTCAACCACTTCCCGGCGCAATGGAAGCTTGCAGAGGTAGCCATGATACCGAAAGTGGGGAAAACAGACCGGACATCGCCCCGCTCCTGGAGACCGATAGCGCTTCTGTCTTGTATTGGAAAGGGACTCGAACGAACTGTGGCTAGACGTATTGCATGGACTGCCATGACACACAAGATCCTCAGCCCCCAGCATGGCGGCGCGCTTCCAAAACGCTCTGCAGCAGACCTCACTGCAGCGTTCACCCACGACACTGAAGCAGCATGGGTGCTTGGAAAGCACGTCACTATGGTCACCCTAGATGTGCAAGGCGCGTTTGACGCTCTCCTGAAGAACCGCCTGTTGCATCGGATGGCCCAACAGGGCTGGCCACAAAGGACGATCCTCTTTGTAGACTCATTCCTAACTGACCGGAGGGTGCAAGTCCGCCTTGGCCAGGTCACCACTCCTAGCTACGCAGTTGCCTGCGGCACACCCCAGGGGTCGCCTCTCTCACCCGTCCTGTACACACTGTACCTGGCAGAGCTACTATCCATGGACACTGAACGGAGGTTTGGGTACGCAGACGACATATGTCTATACCAGGCCTCACACTCTATGGACGACAACGTCGAGCTCCTCGCAGAAGACCTAAGGGAGATCAGAGCATGGGGTGAGGCTAATAAGGTTACCTTTGCTCCAGAAAAGCAGGAAATGATCCACCTGACCAGACAGCGGAGCAGCTATGCGCCTCCCTGCGTCGTAGATGAACAGCTCACGATCTATCCAATCCTCCCGGGTGGAGAGCACAGTCAGCCAGCCCTGCGCTGGTTAGGCGTGTGGTTTGACCGCAGACTCACCTTCCGACGGCATGTAGCTACGCGCACGGCAAAAGCTGCCAAGGTAGCCTATCACATTCGCAGCCTAGCTAGGACTACCTATGGACCCCCAGCCAGCTCCCTCCGCAAGGCCACTGTTGCCTGTGTGTACCCATCACTCCTGTATGGAACTGAATGCTGGTACAGAGGCCGCACCAAAAAGCCACACACACTTAAACCAGGCAGGCCACAAGAGGTCAGCGCTTACATTGGGTGGCACATAGCTGCCATAGACAAAACACTAGCCATAGCGGCAAGAGGCATCCTACCAGCGTGGAGAACAACCCCTATAGCTGCACTCTTCCGAGACGCCGGACTGCTACCGGCAGCAGTGGCACTCGAGGAAGCCAGACTCAGATTTGCAACCCACCTGCGCACTACAGATGCAGACCACCCTCTCACTAGGCGCACAGCAGTACCTATCGTAAACAGGGGCGTAAAAACCGGACAACCCCAGCGAGTCAAGACGAAAGTCCAACAGATGGCATCTCTTCTACCAGAGACCCCCAGGACTACACTCTCAGCCCCTCACTACTCGACTGGCTGCCGAACAGACCCGACGCTTAGCCTAGACAAGAAGACTGCAGCTAAGGCTTTTAAAGAATGGTGGGCCCAGCTCTCACCACTAGAAGTCACTATCTTCTCAGATGGCTCTGAACAGTACACAAAGGAAGGAGAAAAGCGGGTTACCTACGGCTTTGCAGTGTATCAGAACGGAAAACAACTGCACACTGGACGCGGGTCACTCAACCCTACCTCGCACGTCTTCGACGCGGAAGTAGTAGGAGCATGGAGAGGCCTCCAGCATACCGTAAGGCAACCAGAGCTCCGCACCCGCCGAATCTGGCTGTGCATAGACAGCACCTCAGTGGTCTGGTGCCTCAGGGGCGACGCACCTCCTACCTCTCAATGGGCTTTCCTGGAGTGCCATGGCGCCATGGAGACACACGACGTCTCTATCAAATGGGCCCCTGGACACCTAGACATTGAGGGGAACGAGGCAGCAGACAGATTAGCCAACCTAGAAGCCCAGCACCCCTCACCCCCGACTGGAAAAGCCGCTCTGCCTACACTCTCAGGCATCAAGACGATAGCCCGCAAGACACTGCGACACACACAACAGACCTGGTGGTCTGACAAGAAGACTAAGCTCTCGAAATGGTACAAGAGCTGGGACTTGGACTATGCACCACGCAGCAGTCCAAGGGAACTAGACCTACCAAGGGCCACGTTAGCCAGGCTCCTCTCCATCCAATCTAGGCATGGGGACTTTGCCTGGTATCACCGAATGTACAATCACAAGGATGCAAACCTTAGCTGCTCATGCGGGCGCGACAAGACGCCAGAGCACCTCGTGCTCTGCCGCAAGACCCGCGGGAGCTTTAGCAGATGGCCGCTGCGACCACTAATACTACCATCCAGCCAGGCTGATGGCCTAGAGTACACTGCAGCACTAGTGAAGGAGCCAGAGGCCTTTGACGCCTTTGTCAAACTTACACAGTACTTCACCAAGATCTGCCCCCGCTAGCTCCTGCAGCCCTGCAACAGCAGCAAACACCTGCACCTAGTTCTGCTAGGTCCAGCACAATCGATGCAACACTCTTCACCCCTCCACCCCTCCACCCCTTCACCCCCTCCACTCACACGATGTCTCTTTCTCTCTCTCCTACGGCACATATATGCCTCAGAATGCAAGGAAATTACCCTAATATACATACATCGCTTAGCCTCCCCAACTGGACGGGGAGCTGTAGTTCTGAAATGGTAACAATACCTGCGCAGGCAGGAAATGCTTTCTAAGGTAGTGTATCAGCACTGTAATTCCATAGCTTAGCACGTCGTACATGCCCTTCGGGAGGCGAGATGATGGACTTATTCCACATCAACTAGACGAAAAATGAATACCAACCAACCAACCAACCCCTTCAATCCCGACGTTGTACTCGATCGCTTTGCCAATAACGACTCAGACACCTCTAGCAACGCATCAGAGGAGGCTCCTACATACGGCGGCGAGGCATGGCAAAAGCTGAACACAGTCATAAAACGCGCGTTGAGTGGTGCCTCAGAGAAGGACGCATCTATTGTTTGGCAATCGCTCCACCACATGGCTATACAGAACACCCTCTTGCAGAGCGAGAATGAGGGTCTGCTTAACGCTCTTACTGTTAAAAGAAGGAGAGAGACAAAGGGTAAGTCTCTTGACCTGTTGCAACACTATGAGTACTGGGGGCCTTCGATGATGTGGACTCCTCGGTTATTCAGAGAAGCCAAGACCTGCTTGAGACTTGCAAGGGAGGAGCGAGAGGCAGATGAAAAGAAAAAGGCTGATATAAAGGAGCTCGCTAAGGCTAATAAATTATATAACGACAAGATTGCGCAAGAGAGGCGTAATGCGCATGCGAGGGAGAAGGAAGAGCGCAAACAGCTGAAGGCTGAGAAGGCTAAGAAAGTTGCTGAACGCAGGGCAGAGAGAGAGCGTCAAAGGCAAGCTCGTAACTCTCAAGAAGCTGTACAAAAGCCTTCTACAGGCAAGCGCAAGGTTTCACAGAGCGCGGTACCAAAGAAGAAGCAGAAACGTAGTGCTAGCGACGATGTGGGTGATGCCTCGTGCATTGAGCGTACGCCGACATCTCCACACCAAACTAACACTCGCAGCCGCAAAATCCTTCGGCCAAGAAAGTATTGGTAAAAAATTTTGTTCTGTAGGTCTGTAGAGCGCTCTACTAAATTATCTTGTCATAATAGTTGTTGTGTGTGCCTCTACGGCCTTAGTTATAGGTAGCCCGTTTTGGTGATGCGCGTGCATTGACTGACGGCGTGCATTGAGTGCACGGACACGGTACCGTGTCCGTGCACCTCATGAGCCGGGTCAGCGAGTGAGCCACCCCACTACCTTTGAGCATCAGAAAGAATTAAGATTATCAAGCTACACACAAAAGCAATTATTGTAAGGAAAGCTAGCAGATTCATCTATTAACTATTGCGCATATTTTAGCTATCTTAACTTTCTTGTAGCGGTAATTATGCGACTACTGGTGCTCAATCTAGGTGGGGGGGTTGGGGAACGCGCGTGAACCACGCGTGGCCTGCGCACGGCAGCACTAGCACGTTGCTTTGTTATTTTTAACTGCGACTGCTGTGAGACCTTGCCCTTAGCCTGTTTAGGCAATTGGATACTTTTTTAAGCGTCGCGATCGCGTTTCTGAGCTGCTCTCGCTGCCTTGCGCGCGTCAATTTCAGCACGTGATTTAGCAGCCTTGCGATCGCGCTCTTCTTTCTCCCTCAACCGCTTCACACAGTTATCCTCCTTCTCTTTTGCCTTAAGCAGTTTATTCTGGTGCTGAATTTCATGCCTGGTGGTTTTTGCAGCCTCTTCCTCTAACTGCTGCTGCTTAGTTGCCGCCTGGCGTTAATTGGCACGTGCCTTCGATTGGGGGCTCTACTAGGTAGCACCACCCTGTAAATTAAGGTTATCTGCGGCTAGAGGCAGTGCTTTCTTCTTTTTATTCTTCCTCTTCTTGGCTGCCATTGCCTCTCTAAGGCCTTGAATCTCGTGCTGGGTAAGCTCATTAAGCACGTAGAGGTGGTGGATTCTCTGTTTAACTGCGTCTGCAGCAGCAAGGTCCTTATCCTTCACAGCGCTCCTTAGCAGTAACTTAGTCTTTAACCAACTAGGCTTAGGAGAAGCCGCCTAAGGTCCTGCTTGCTCTGGAGGTGTCGCAGGTGGCGGAGGTGTTGGTGTTCTAAACTGATTGAGTATAACGTCGGCGTTTGGTAGGTAGATACCTGTAGTTTCAAAGGCACTCTCTACTAACGCCTTAGTGAAAGTATGAACCTAGGCAGGCCAAAACAGGCTTACAAAGTCAGCCTTAGTTACTAGGTACTATCCCTGCGTTGTGTGGTTGTGTTCAACTAGTTGGTTGGTATAGTTTTGAGCCAGCGACTTAAAGCACACCACATCCAGCGGCTGAAGCGTGTGGGTAGCGTGTGGAGGGAAGATGAGCAGCAGAATCTTGTGCTGATTACAGTAATCGATAAAGGCCTTCGTCACGTGGCTACCGTGCCCGTTAATAATGAGTAGCCTGTACCTTCTCCGAGCTTTCCTCTTGGTGTAGCGATCGAAGACCTGTTCCAACTAGGCAACGCCCAAATTGTTGTTTGTCTAACCAGTAGGTGACGTGGTAAAATGAACTGAGTGCTTGGCTAGATTAGTTTCGCGTACCCAGCTTGCTTGTACTGCGTCACCTTTGGCTAGAAAGATAACCCCTAGGGGGAGGTGGGTACCGTCAGCACATACACCAGCAACCACGGTTATCCACTCCTGATTACTATCGTGGGTAGGTTGTTTAGACCGCCTCTTACAGTACAGTACCTTACTAAACACCCTCTTGCTCCTTCTAACTACCCTAATTATAAATCCCTTTTCATCTATATTGTATGTGTTCTTAGGCAATACTTCATGCTCCTTAATTTTAAGGTGCAGGAGCTGGAAATACAAGCTGTATTCCTCACCAGAATCAGCCTTGTGGCGTACAGTTTCCATAGGAGTTGACCAGGCAGTGATAAGGTGGTCTTAATTCCGGTTTAACAGCCTAGTAACCCAGCTATTAGAAGGCTCCCAGCGGCACAAAGGAGTTGAGAAATTAATGATTATTTGCCTTGTAGGCATCAGGTGTCTCTCTGTGAGTCCTCTGATGTATTGTACAAGCTCTGCCTCAGCACGTGGGTGGAGGAGCCGTTGGCTGTTGGTGACCTCTTCACGAGGGGTAACTTCACCCCTGTGCTGGCGGGTCAACGTCGCGCGTGAACAGCCATGTTTTTTGGCAAGAGCCCGGTATGAGAATTGTTCTCTAGGTCTTAAATTATCTAGCTCTGCAAGGGCTTCCTTTAACGGCATCGTGGCGTTGAGTTGTAGGGGGTTTAAAGTAACGTCCAAAGTTGGTGGGGTGGCTCACGCACTGACCCGGCTCACGAGGTGCACAGACACGGTAGAGTTTTGCTGTACTCTGTCTTTCGGATCGTCGCACTCCACAGTGTCGATCCCACAGCTTGACACATTTTGCCTGCAGATCTGAGGTAGCGTCGCGCCAGACTTCGAGACCTTGACGCTATCGAAAGACGACGAGATTCCTCAAATCAAAGTTGTCACCAAGCTCTCAGGTAATGCGCTCCAAGTGCATCCATTTGGAACTGTATTGGATCTATTTATCAATTCCTCTCCCTGTGATCAAAAATTTTGAAGCAAACGGGGTCGACTTTACGTCGGTTCACGTGGTCAATCTATATCGCAAGATCGTGGAGAGCGTTTTGAAGGCGGTTCCTTAGTAAGCGCACGAAACACCTGAACATAACGGATACAAGTTGAAGGTCCAATGAGATATCTTCATCTGAAACGCCCGAAGCTCTGTAAGTGCTGGGAGGACGGATCAATGTTAGGTTCTGCTTAGTAGCCAGCTAGTAAGAACCGTCCGGCAGGATTCACTGTGATTGAAATGACACAACCTGACCGTTTTAAGTAAGCATCATTCGTTTCCAAGGTCAAATCTACGAATATATGCATCTTGCCACGGATTTCTGGAGCGCGTGCAGGGTCCTTCCAATTGAGTGTTGTGTGATAACATGTCGAAGGCTGCGTTGTTCCACTCGAAAGTAGTCGCAATAACGAGTTCGTATCGATGGAGTCTTCTTCTCTTCTTCTGGGTTTCACAATGGTGCATTAGGCTAGATATTATTACGCAAATTGGACCTCCCATGGTCGTAGTCTTCACGAACGTCCGACCATGTCCGGATGACCTATTATGATTAGCAAGATATTGACCAGCACGAAGGCTCTCAAATACTAGTAAGTCTCTATCAGATGATCGGACGCTTACGTAACATCACTGATCCACTTATTAGCGTTTTGATAAACAGCAATTCTGTCTGCTGATCTTTCATCTTAGTGGTGGCGTCATGAAGCTTTGTGCATCCAGCTCTCGTCACAAATTAACAAGCCACATTTGCCTCCAGTAAAACATGCAGCGGAAAAGACACCAAGAACACGCATTATTAGTTTCTTACAATGCGTATGGACAGAGATCATGCTACTGCAAACCAGTCCAGTGGATTCATTACCTTTGCACTACTTGGACCGAAGATTCGCGCCGCTAGCACACATGCAGTGCGACCGCCGTGCCGATGACCCCAGAGAAATGTGTGCATGTACAGCATGATTACAATTTCGACGATCTTGGAAGCCTGGCAATCGCGTTTGCAGGAGCGATTGCCATCCCACAGGAGGATTCCTTTTTCAAGGCATCAAATTCACTCCGGTCCCCCAACCTATGGATCTCAAGAACTCAATACTTACCCCACTCCTCTCCAGTATCAAATTTTCAGGCGTAAGATTTCACTTTGGCAATGACTATGCGCGTATCGGCCTCGCGACCGAGATCCAAGGGACCGCAACACTTAGCACGAACTAATCTTTCAGCAAAACCAAATACTTTTAGCTCGGAGACTATTACCATGGCTGCACTATTCAAGGCAGAGTTGCCGCCGCTCTTCATACCGAGTGCATGGTTAACTTTACTGGATAGAGGGGTAGCGATAACACAGTGGCCAGTAGCACGCTGGTCTGCTCTCAGACTTATCAGTACAATCCTACTACGTAACTTCCAACTCAGCAACGGGCTCTTGGTAGATCAGTGATCACTTAGGTCTAACCGGTGGAATCAAGGTCTTGAATCCGACGTTGGTCTTGCTCACGAACGATCTGAGGTACATCGCGAAGGCTAAGGCTTTCTAGATGTAGATCTGCTTGCTTCGATGTATCTTGTAGACCCACGCCTAAATAGTCACATAGCGTGCAAACTCACCTGCAAATCAGATTGTCTTCAAACATTATGCCCTGCTCAAGTGCTTGAACGTACTCATTCGCTTCGCGCAACGTTTTGGGCTGTCAACGTCTAGTCAACACGCCAGCCAATCTTACGGTTTCACCTATGCGAGTGTGACATTGGACCACCCAGGGTCTGCATTCATGTAAGTCTTCGCCTCAGTAGTAGATGCTTCATCTATAATATACCTTACATATTCTCTCCATGACGAAGACCTGCACCCACTCGGCTCTTTCTTCAATAGCAAAAGCGTAAATCTGGTAAGAACCTTGCTCAACTCCGTCGCGTAGGCGAAACACTGCGGCTCGGCACTGTCCGTATAGTATCCCGTATGCCTGACATATTATTGTCAAAAATTAGACAGAACATCACTCGTCGAGCTCAATGGCGTGTTGGTCCTGGAACACATGATTGATCTTCTTGTGCTTCGGCTCGCTTGGTCACCTGCTAATATATATGGAAGCCATATCTTTTCCAGCACCAGAGAAGCCCGCCAAACAGTCGGCGTGTGTACATAGATAGTCTTCTCGTCTGCGCTGAATCCAGCAACATGTCCGGCCAGACTGTACACAAGTGACCATCGGTTGATCGAACCAGGAACGAATAACCTTGGCAAATACCATCGGACTGCCTTGCAACCTTCAGTTCGGTGTCTATGGACACCACTGAGGGATATTTCGCTGCGTAAGGCGTTGACATATCTACCAGGCGTGCGCGGAACTTTCATGTTCACTTCGCAATCTGCGGCCAACATTGGCTTGTTGAGATTGGGAGAAGAGGCAACAGCACTGAATCTAAGATCTTCATACAATTCTTCGATACAGTAGCGGCTACGACTTGCTACAAAAGCGCAGATATTTGCTACTATCAGGCGGCGGCGGCGATGTCTGCATCGACCTTTTTGCTGATGAAGGTAAAAACTCCGTGGAAACCGGCTCAAGGTGTTTCCGACGTCCAATTTACTGATAGAATCCTGCAAACAAGCACAGAGAATGGCGGACCATGCCCTGCCCTCGTCGATGACGACTCGCACCGCGCGGTCTGTTGGCGAATCACATTGTGTCCCAAGCGACAAACTCGCCCATTGGGCACCATCAGTAACTTCTGGGATGCTTTAGTCCTGCTGAGCTTGGCCCCTCGCAACCTTTGACGCCTTGTGAAGGACAAGTAGGGTGGTGCGAATGGTTCCTCGCGGTAAGACTTTGTAGAGCGCATCGGAGATGTGATTGAAGCTGGGCGAAATCTTCAACACTGGAGTGGAGCAGTCGCTGGGATTTGCGATGTGACCAAGAGCGCAAGGTGGCGCCCGTGGAGGATGCTACTAGTGGTTGCGTTGGATCCCGGCTCAAAATGGGAACTGCCGCGCTGTGACCTGGCACTCTCACCGGGCTTTCTGGCTTGCTCAAAGACGCAGTAATTGTGTGCATGTGAACAAGTATAATTGACTAATTAGAATGCATGATATATTTAGAAGTCTATCAGTCTAGGCAGAGGAAGGGTTTGCAAGGTCTAAGGTATGGCCGGATTATCCTCATGCATGAGGAGAAGTAAACAATACCGGAATTATAGGGAAGCGAAAGCTTCAGATACAGAACACCGAGGAGAAAATCGGTTGCCGAGACACAGTTTACTCGGCTTTTTTGCTAGCCTTGGTTCTCAGCTTCATGAGCAGATAGACGAGGGCGTAGCTCGAGATGGTAAACAGGACACAAATCGCCGCATCCCTCCAGCCATAGTAGTAGTCATTGAGGTTGATGGTGTGGAGATAGTCACTGCCGCGGCGGTACTGACAAACTCTGCAGTCAGCCGTGGCATCGCCGTTGATGAGGTTGTTGCGCGCGCCAGGGCCATTCAGCCATCCCTCTAGATACTGAGCACAGGTCTGACCAGCAGGGGGATCGAAGATTGCGAACTCCGACTCCTTGCAGTTGACTGTCCAGTCGAAGTCCACAAAGACGAGCAGTGCGCCCATGAGATAGTTGAAAGGGTTCAGGTAATACAGCCAGTAGCGCCAGAAAGGCTGAATCTGGTTGTATGGAACGAGAACACCACAGAATGAGACCAGGATACCGAGAAGGAGGGGATTGACAAGTGATGCAAAGACAGCATTAGGGGCGTATGCAGCGACGAATTGGCCGAGACCAGTGTAGAAGAACTGGTAGATGAGCATGACGAAGAACGTCGCGCCCGCTTTGTCAGATGCCACAGGAAGACCTGCGGTGTAGTAGAAGCAGAGGAAGTAGAGTATTCCACAGATAACCAGGTATGGCATCTCAGAGACAATGAGTCCGGTAGTGAAAGGAGCCCAGTGGTACATCTTTGACTTCTTCTCTCGTGTCTCGTAGATATCTCGGCGGTCGATAAAGAGGGGCTGGAGTTGTGCGATAACTCCAGGGGCAACAAAGATATAGTTGAAAATAGAGAAGAGGACAATCTGCTGCTGTTGAACCGAGTCGCCAATTTGCCAGAAAGAGAAGCCGATGAAGAGAGCCAGAAAGATGTGAAGTGCAATCTTATTGTTGACGTAGTCGACGTTCCTGTACAGGCTGAGGTTCATGCGCTGAGTGACCAGCTTCGTCTGGGTCCACATATCTGTTGCAAATTCGTGTCCGTCATCAGTCGTCCCAGGTGGCTTGCCAGCGGCGTCAGTGATGATATGTTCCATGTCTTGTACCATCTGCGTGTGCTCGGGCGAATCAAGCCAGACCTGGTGCCAGTCTCGCTCGGTCGAGTGAGTACCAGTGACAACATCAATCATGAACTCAGCAGGGTTGGCCTCTCGAGGGCAAGGAACACCTTCACGGTTGAAGTAGTCCTTCACAGTCTGACCATTTTCCCCTATTTCGCCGAAGTAGACGGTCTTGCCACCCTTGGCAAGTAGCAGAAGCGTATCAAACTGGGCGAAGAGCTGAGCAGAAGGCTGATGAATCGTGACCAGTACCGCTTGGCCGACGTCAGCAAGTTTCCTAAGGAAACGGACTGTATTGAAAGCAGCCTGTCCATCGAGACCAGAGGTAGGCTCATCGAGGAAAATCAATATGGATGGCTTAGAAACAAGTTCAACGCCGATAGTGACACGCTTACGCTGCTCAACAGAGAGGCCAGCGCCAACGCGTCCGATAAGTGTGTGTTCAAGGTCGTGTAGTTCCAGGAGGTCGATGATGGTGTCGACATAGGCAAGTTTCTCCTCACGAGAAGTCTCGCGGCTCTGACGGAGAAGAGCGGAGAACTCGAGGGCTTCGCGAACCGTACAGAAGGGCTCATGAACATCCAACTGCTCACAGTAGCCTGCAGAACGTTGGAATGAAACAGGTAGAGGACGACCGTCGACAAGTACTTCACCGTGGATAGTACCTTGAGCAGAGGTCAGCTATTGCATGAAGGGACAGGATCGAAGACTTACCATCGGTCTTACGTTGGGCCAGGACATCCAGCAGAGTAGTCTTTCCGGCTCCAGATGAGCCCATAAGGGCACCTAACATACCAGGCTTGACATAGCCCGAGACCTTGTCAAGAAGGGTGCGAGGGCCTGATGGGGTTTGAACAATGTAAGATAGGTTACGCCAAGTGAATATTGAGGTATTGCGGATGAGATCGCCGCCTACCTCGTTGCTTGATGCGTCATTTCTATCATCGGCTCGAGGACGCGGGGCTTTCTCTTCAGCATTGGCCTCCACATCAGCGGGAGCGACTGATTTGGGAACCTTCTTTGCGTTCTCACGAGGGATCAGTAGCGCACCAGTAGAGCCAGCAGCATCATCCCAGCGAAGAGTGAAGAATATGGTAAGACCAGCGAATAGAGCCCACCAAGCAAAGAGGATACCAACATTGCGCCAAATATGGGACGAGGAGTACGATAAGCTTCGGAGGTACTCCTCGCCGGTCAACGAAACAGCGCCTGGTTTAGCACCAGCAATGCCAGCGCAGGACCGATGAGCCGGATCCTGATATTGAGGCAAATAGTTTGGCACCAGGTTGGTGGTGACACAGGGGATCGTGGTACCCTTAAATTCGTTTGCCAGCATTGTCTCAAAGCCATACGAGAGAGGGTTGATCCAGTAAATCCACACAAACCAGGGGTGCATCTGAGGTTTCGGAATCTGGTATCCAGTGTACAAGACAAGAGCGCTGACCGCAAAACCAGAGACCTTAGAAGCCGAATCGAAGTTCTTGAACGCTGCACCGATCATGCGGAAAAGGGCCGTCATGACAAAAGTCGTGAGATATACGACGAACCAACAGGTAAAGAAAGCACCAGCGGTCGCTTTAAGTGAAGCCATCCAGTACAATATGATGACGAAAGAAGTAACCTGGGAGAAAATAATAGGTACGTCCGCGGTGATCTGGGCGATACAGAAAGCAGCTGGGTTGAAAAATGCAAAGTTCTTGTGCTTGGCGAGGATAGGGCGCCCGGCAAAGGAGTCTGTGACCTCAGACATGGCGACTAAAGAATTGAAGAGGAGTGTCAAGAAGAGAGCACCGCCCTTGACGAAGAGCCCAGCGGAGTTACTAGGGGCGTTGTAGAATAAGGACCCCGAGATGAGAGCTTGAACGATAGTGGAGCCTTGTTTTATGGCGAAAGTGGCTTTGTCACCCCAAATGATTTGGTATTGACGAGTGACGCATGCTCTAACCTGAGCTGAGAATGAAACAGTCATAGGAGACTTCTTAGGAAGGCCCTTCGACTTGTCGAGGGACACGGCGTGAATAAACGTTTTGGTGTGGGACCTTGCTTGTTCAGTATTGGGGTAGTCGAGCTCCTGTTCCATGTCCGTTTTGATGGGCGATTCTCGGTAGGCCTTTTCAAGCTCAACGTTGTTGCGAGGAAATCTGGACTCAAACTTTGGCTTGATCCGCCGCTCGCTAGGTACGGTGACACCTGTCAAGAAGTCTGCGATATTGGCGCCTTCACTACACACGAAACCAAGATTCTCCATGAAGGGACGAGCCTGCTTGAGAGGACCGTAGTAGACCTGTTTCCCTTCGTCAAGGACAAGGACCTTGTCGAATAAGTCGTAGATACCGTTCCCGGCCTGGTACAGAGTAACAATAGTTGCGATGCCCATAGCGTCAGTCAGCGAGCGGAGGGCACGGGTATACTCAAGGGCTGTAGAGGCGTCTAGTCCTCTCGTCGAGTTGTCCCAGCACATAACGCTGCCCCTTGTGCACAACGTCTCAATGATAGACACGCGCTTCCGCTCGCCACCAGACACGCCACGAACAAAAGCGTCGCCCACCTTGGTGTCCTCAGTGTGAGAGATGCCCATGGAGTCGAGAAGGAAATTCTTGAACTTGAGGCGATAGTCTTCGCGGTTTTCCGAGTTGGCAGGAAGCGTTTCGGGAATATTCAATCGAGTTGCGAAATCCATCGTCTTTGCAATCACGTTAGAGATCGACTTCAATGCTCCATACATTGGGATGATTACATACCTTTCCAACAGTGAGAGAAGGGTAAAAGAGCTCTTCTTCCGTGTTGATAACGATAGATCCACGGTACTGCTCAGCCTCCTTGGCAGTCATCGAACCGTAGTGTACATCGCCGGCAACATTGGAATATCTGACAGCCGCGTTAGAGACAACGTCCAAGGTAAGATATTTACGATCGTATACATACCCTTTCCTCTTGTTGGCGAGGGTCTTTAGAAGAGTTGTGCAACCAGAACCAGGTCTACCCAGGACAAGTAGCATCTCACCAGGTTTGACACATCCGAACGAGCCATCAAGAATCGTCTTCAAGGGAGCCTTGTTGCGCGCCTCCTTGATTTGCTGAATTGTGTTCAACTGACTCAGCACATTCTCTTGCAGTGTAGCGTCTGCTGGAATAACTTGGACTGTCAGGTCTTTCCATGTAACGCCGAGGCTTCGACCCTCTGCTGGATCGTTGGCTTGCATATCCTTTACATATTGGTCAAGGCGCCAATCGTTGACCTTGGTTCTGTCGGATGCGTCGTCAATCTCGCCTTTCTCGTGTCTGGAAGTCCAGCGCTCGATCCCGCTTTCTTCGCGTTCTTCTTCTTCTTGATGTCTTTGTGATTTGCCCGAGAATGTTCTTGAGATTCTCCGTAAGAGATCGTCTCCAGCCCCCTCGGACAAGCTGGCGCTCATGACTGACACACTTCGTCTCCTGCTGTCCATTCTGTTTGTTTTGAAAATTAGCTTCGCCGAGCTGGCGTCCGGAACGAAGAGTAAAGAACAGAATCTGGGAAAGAATAGGTATTGAGGTTAGGTGAATGATAAGTAAGATCAGCACGCTCGCGCAATCGGCCCTAAACTGTTGCTCCGCTTTCAGTGCGCGAGGACGAAGGTATGTGAGCTTTGATTATTTTCATACGATCTAGATAGAATATCAAAAGAACAGATTAGTGCGTGGATATTGTGGTACGAAGCCCCACTGTTATCACCTGTGAGATCAATCTTATTATTGCTATTGGCCCAGAGACCAACGAGGACATCCAGCAAATGAGTGTATTGAGTCCGGGCGCTCCCGCGGACTCCTTGAGATCCGGCCTCCGAGTGCAGCCGGAACTCCAGACCGTCCCGGCAGCGGCTTTCTCCGTTTCGAATATGGTAAAGAGGCTCCAAATTAGCTCTTCAACATTAGCTTGCGCTTGAAACAGTCGCCCCTCCAGTACGAAGCACCGAACACCGAGATTTTGGAACAAACCCCTTTGGTAGGGCTACCCTCTTCGCAGGTGCGACACGCACGCGTTGTAGTCGTCGGACATAGATATATTCGTGAGCTCGGAACGCGGAGGCGCAAAGCATATAGCAGCTGCGCACCCTTCTCTTGGGCACCCTCAAGCATATCCGCTCTCCTGTTGTCCGGCGGTACATGGCCCGTCCCGTCCACCTGTGCATCGCTGGCTTTCAGATGGACAACATGAAGGCAGTGCGACCTGAACCAAAGATGTCATCACCAATTTTACGGCCTGAGTCTGATGGCTCGGGTACTATGCGGACTGGTCCGACTGCGCAAGGCAGAAATTTGCGCAGGAGAGTGATTTCTGTTGGCGATGCCCCTTGATTCCGAGGGACGATGGGCAGCTCATGTTGTTGTACGCGGACGAGCGTCACCACCACCTAGCAAGGAACCTTGGAACGGAAGCCGTTGGCCGGCCCACTTTTATCGGTCGACGGCTACTGAGGGCTCCGGATGCCGATGTTAAGCAACACTGCAGACATTCATTGCACCAGCGAGCATTGTTTATTGCACCAAGTTTTGTCTGCCTCCCACATTGTCTACGATGCTCTATGGCCGCTTCTTTTAACGAGCCCAACGGTGCCGTATACGATGGCCGCGACTAACCGTGCAGGCCGGGGGGCTAGAAGGTGAGGACAGTGCGTCCCCTCACCATGACGCGCCGTCTAGCACAGGACACCTATAATGGCTTCACAAATTTCTCTTCGTGTCATCGCACTACGAGCGACACCAATGCGGCGAGACAGGATGGCAGATGGCAGCTCGACAACCTGACTTTGAGTAGGCTGATCCGCTAGCAAACCCACACGAAATAGTTCCACGAACAGGCCTCCCAACTTAGAACCCGGATGAACATAAGAACAATTTTCACTTAACCACCGCCGTTCCAGCTGAAGTTCCACGGATAATCTAAGAGGAAACAAGACACCTCCCATCGTCTCTGTTCAGTACTGAGGCGAAAATCCTCGGTGGCGATCAAATCTGCCAAATATCGATGCGCATTTCCGCTCGAAGCTGTCAGCCTTGACATGACAGCGGCTCAGAGGAACAACATGGTCCACGAATATGAAGGCTGGAAGCACAGGACTAGCCCAAGTAAAGTAATTGTTCCTGCATTGCGGGGCTCGCGCTAAGCATTGAGGATAAGCTTTTGAATGCCACTTTCTACCGTCAAAGTCACGGCTTGACCACGTTGCACATCCACGTATTTGCAGATCTAAAGCCCGGCTCGTTGGGTACCGCGAAAATCACGGTGAGGTACCATTCGCATCGTAGACTGCGAGATGATTCCTGGCCCACTAAGCCCTGTGTCGACTACCACCTTAGTTTCACAATCACCCATCGCCGGGCACAGCGACTCTATGTCCGATTTATATTTACCTCAGCTTTTAGCGCCTCTTTTTCCACGTGGTGGAGTCATCGGTCTCGCCGCCTGATCGAATATGCTAGCTTATCCGGTCGCTTGTCCATGCCGTCTTTGATCTACAACATAATCATAAGAAAAGTGCGACGATGCACAGTAATAAAGAGGAAGAAGCCCAATACAAGCCTTGCTTCAGGCTGTTATTCGCCTCTAATGGCTTATGGCCGCAGATCAACAACTCGTTGCAGGCCGATCGAATATCTGCGCACATTTGATGTCTCTATCACAACCACCTCGTTGAAGCGCTAATAAACGGAGCTCGACTTAGTCAATTCCAGGTGTCTCACCCGCCGTTAGTCGCTCCCTCGCTAAAGCTTACGACCAGTACTGGACGAGCACGGTGTTGCAACCTCCGACCGCGAATATTGCGATCAGATATTCAACTCTGCAATTTAGTCCACTCGAAGTGAGGAGATGCAAGTGCACTGTCGAATTCTGAGCAATCGATCAGCCTTGTGAACTTCGTTTCCCGGAAAACAGTTCTTTGGGCCGTTGGTGCTGTCATTATCCAAGCTCGTTTGCTTCCGTGGCCTGGTAATGTAAGCCCTGGAGGTTAGAAGAAATTCCACCCTGGTCCTCTGCAGATCCACGGCCCAATCCAGAACACCCATCCTGGACTTGTTGTCGAACCCCATCTGAGAGATGTGCCGACATATTGGATTATGGATCAGGCGCGCCACATTGTCCAGACTTTTCCGTGTACCAGGTGGTGCATGTACCCTTGCGTGGATCACCGCAATGCAGACGTTCATCTATCTGCGAGTCCTCGCAATTCTTTCCCCCCATCCCCTTTCCATTGAAGATCGTCACTCACTATGCGACTCTCTCCCCTTGCTGCCCTGATCGGGCTAGCGGCCGCTCAGTCCCCTGCTCAATCGAACTCGACAGTCACCTCATTAAGTGCAGTCGCGTCACGTGTGTCTTCAGCGTTGCTCTCTTCAGCGACCATCGGCAGTGCCAGTTCGGCCGTTACTGTGGCATTGGACGGCTCGGGTCAATACACCGCCATCAACGCAGCCATCAATGCAGCACAAAACAACGGCGTTCCTACTGTGACAAGCCTACCTGGTGACCTTGTCAACGTCCTGTCGCTTCAGTCAACACTGATCATGATCAGGTACTTACACGGAAGCGGTTACTATCTATGGGACCGCAACAGTCACTCTTGTTGGTGCCACTGCCACCGCTGCCACAGACTGGTCCCAGAATCAAGTTGTCATCTCTAACACTGTTGCTCCACTCACTATTGGCACAAGTAATACAAAAGGTGTGACGCTGAAGAAGATTGACTTCGTTACCACAGCCTCGACAGCCAATGCAGTTGCAGTGTCTCTCAGGGGCAGTAACATCGCGTTCTATGGATGTTCCATTGTCTCCACAGGAGCTACTGCTGTTACAGCATCATACGGTCTGACCATCTTTGCCAACTCTAGGATCGAGGGAACGGACAAGATCTTTTACAATGTCCCTTCGATGTACGTTTACAAGTCCAAGATCGTCCCGCTCTCTTCAGGTGCGTCGATCGTATACTCCAAGGGCGCGAACGTGGGCACCAATTTTTACAACTCGACCGTTGTATTTAATTCAAGCTCCATCGAGCAAAAGGCAGGCTCCAGCAATACTGGTGTGTACTTAGCTGCGCCGAACGGCGCTGGTGCCACCGTTATCTACCGCAATGTCGTAATGGGTAGCCTCATCTCGACACAGGGTTTTCATCCCACGGCCGCCACTGTTTCGTCGTTCTACGGCGAATTTGCCAGCACGGGCGCTGGGTCTTACTCCAGCAATGCGGTGACCCGCCCCTCGTACGACAACCTGCTCACGACCGAACAAGTGTCGCCGTACACAATCGACAGGGTTTTCGGGACTGCTTTCCCTCCTTATGGTAGCTCTTCGACTTCATGGATCGACTCCTCGATCTTGTCTTCCATCGCTGAATCTGATGCCGCGCAGCTTTTAGCTGTTGCAACTTCTTCGGTTACCGCTTCGACTGCCTCGATCTTGCCTTCCAGCACCTCGAACGCCACTACCTCGGTGACTGCCTCACCGACAGCAGTGTCATGCGCGCTGACCGCAACACTAACTGTGTCGAAAACCCCAGGTCTCTGTGACTATCAGAACGTGTCCGCCGCAATAGCTGCCCTACCCAACGATTCCAAGGCGTACACCATTCAAATTGGAGCTGGCGTCTACAACGAGCAAATCTCGATAACTCCCAAGGGCAAGGTAACACTGGTCGGAGCTACTAACAGTACTCGCGACTACACTCAAAATCAAGTGACGATCCAGACCTCGAACGGTGTCTTGACTACCGCCGGTCAAGACGAGAATACACCAGTCATCAACGCGAAGAAGGTCTACGACAATTCAGGCTTGGCGTTTTATAACATCAACTTTGCCAATGTCTACCCGCAAACAAAGAACACCGCTGCTTTGGCCGCCGACTTCTATGGAGCTAACATTGCCGCATACGGATGCTCCTTCACTGGCTTCCAGGATATTTTGTTGGCCAACAAGGGTACTCAGGTCTTCTCTAACTGCTATATTGAAGGGTATTACTCCCACTTCATGGCATCCTAATCAACATAAACTAATCAGTCTAAGGTCTGTCGACTTCATCTGGGGTTTCTCGACCGCCTTTTTCCATCAATGCATGATCGTTTCGAACACCCCTGGTGCTTGTGTCGCGGCGCAATCTCGTCAAACTGCCACTACGGTCGGAGGATATGTCTTTGATCGTTCTGTTATCACTTACAGTTCCACCTACGGCAGCTCGTTCGGCTTAAGCTACCTGGGACGTCCTTACTCCGAGTTTTCAATTGCAGTATACACCAATTGCTTCATCGACAAACACATCTCCACCGCTGGCTGGTCGGTCTGGAGTACGAGCAGTCCTCAGACTTCCGGAGGTATGGGACGTCTCTTCCTCACAAATTCTTCAAACTAACAGTCTATAGTCACGTTTGGCGAGCACGCAAATACTGGTCCTGGTTCATGGCAAGAAAACACGCAGCGCGCTAGCTTCGCGACCAACTTGACAGCTTCTCAAGCTTCGCAGTACGAGCTTGCTGCTTGGATAGGCGACACCTCTTGGCTCGACCAGACCGCTTATAATTACGTTCCGTCATACAGCTTGACCGGTCCGTCAACATTACCTTCACCTGCAACCAACACAACGACTTCCCCGATTGGTACAATGTCTTCCACCGTCAATACTCATCCTAATAGCGGTGTAGTCTCACCAGCCAATGCCGTTATCGTCTCAGTAGACGGAAGCTACAACGCCTCGTTTATGAATCTCACCGCTGCTCTTGCGTCCCTGCCGAAAGACAACACAAACCAGACCATCTTCCTTTATTCCGGCAGCTACAACGAGCAGGTTCCTACTATCAATCGTCCTGGTGCTGTTAGGATTATCGGTCACACGGCCGGCAGTTCAGGACAATCATACAAGGATAACACCGTCACAATCACGTTCTCGCGCGGTCTTTCTGTCTCTCCGCTTCCTGCCGGACACTCGGATGCTGAGACTGCCGCTGTACAGACAGCTTCAAGCCGCATTAGCTTCTACAACATTGCTATGATCAACGCTGACAATTTCGATGGTGCCGAAGCGTCTTATGTGACGCTTGCAGCCTCCATTTACGCTAATGACAGCGCGTTCTATGGCTGCTCGTTCGACGGCTGGCAGAACAATCTGCTCACTGGCGCCACCACGGGCTACCAATACTACGAGTCTTGCTACATTGGTGGTGCAATTGACTTCATTTGGGGGTACTCCAAGGCCTACTTCAAAGGCTGCACGATTGGCGCCAAACGCAAGTCTTCTGCTATCACTGCCCACAGTAGAGCCTCAGCTTCTGCTATTGGAGGTTACATCTTCGACAATTGCCTGTTCACGACCGCCCCGGGTGTTGCGGATGATCTCACGAACAAAGTTTACTTGGGTCGTCCATACTCTGCGTATGCTCTGGTCGTCATCAAGAATAGCTACATCGACTCGACCATTGCACCCGCAGGGTGGAAGATCTGGAGCGCCACCGATCCGCGAACAGAACACATCACGTTCGCTGAATTCAACAATAGCGGTCCTTCGAACTGGGAGAACAACGTTGCCGCTCGCCAGGCCTTCGGCTTTGCAACACTCTTAACATCAGACATTTACTCACTGGATTCGGTAATGGACTCGACGGAGTGGATTGACATGACTTACTGGAATTCTATTATCACCCCAATCCCTGCTACCTTAGTGCCTTCTGGGCCAACGAACATCACTGTGGGCGGAAACTCTACCGTGGACGGCACAACTCCGCCAGCTGGTGCCCTCGTTGTTTCCAAGGCCCCTGTCGCCGGTACGACTACTTATCAAACTATCCAGGATGCTCTGAACGCTGCGCTAGCCTCCAGTAGGACCAATGCCACCATCTTCATTTACCCTGGTGTGTATAACGAGCAGCTCGTCGTTAACAAGTCTGGCACGACCATCTTCGTGGGCTACAGTAATGCAACAGATGATTACTCGCAAAATCAGGTTTCGATTGAGTTCAATCACGGCATCGATACTCAGGGCACAGAGGGCAGCGACACCGATGGAGCGACGGTGTACGCCACTGGCAACTATTTCTACGCCTATAACATCAACTTCCGTAACACGGCTGGTACCACTCAGAACATTGCCTCATTGGGCTTTGCGGTGAAGAACAGCAAGTATGCTGCCTTGTATAGCTGTCAAATTTATGGCAACCAGGATACCTTGGACATCTCAGGATACCTGTTCACATTCAAGACGTACATCGAAGGAAACGTCGACTTCATCTTTGGCAATGGGGCAGCCTACTTCCCCGACTCCACAATCTCGCCCAATGAGGACGGAATTTCCATAACCGCAGACAAGCGAGCCCTGAACACTACCGCTGGCGGCCTTGTCTTTGATCAGTGTACTCTGACGCCCGCACCCGGTACCGGTCCCTTCAAAAACATCGGACTCGGCAGGCCTTGGAACAGCAATGCACGTGTGGCATTCGTCGACTGTTACCTCGATTCCATGATCAGTCCCGCTAGATGGAACCAGTGGTCCAAGTCGACACCCAACACGATCGGCATAACCTTTGGAGAGTACCACAACTACGGACCCGGCTCAAACATTTGCGGTCGTGCCTCGTTCTCTCAGCAGCTTTCGGACGCAGACGTTGTGCAATTCCAGCTTGGCAACTTCTTTGCTTCTACAAAGTTCATTGATTTCTCCCGTGTAGACACCCAGCCCTTTACTGTCGGCATTGGCTCGGCACAGACGTGCGCTACCGCATCTTCGTCGATCATGTCAGCCTCCAGCGCTGCCAGCATATCCTCAGCTTCCGTAGCGTCGGGTCTCGTATCCGCCTCTTCGCTGCCAGTCGTCATCGTTTACACAACTACCACAGCTATCGTCAAGCTCACAGCAAGCACTACCATCACCGCATCTGACGTCACATCCACCACCGTGGTCAAGATCACATCAACTGTATCGCTTACGGCCACCGATGTCGTCAAGACCGAGGTTGCCAAAGAGACTGCAACCATCTCATATACTGCGCCGGACGTCCCCTCGACATCTACGCTTGTTATTAAAGAAAAACGCAGGCCTTAAAATCACTCCAGATCCTGTCACCAAAACTAGCGTTGTCAAAGCGACCACAGTAATCGGTGGGACTACAACTGTGAAGGCTTCAACCTCGACGATCAAGGGCACGACTGCGGTTCTTTCGGCGCAGACTATGAGCCCTGAGCGTACTACAATCACGCAGAGTGAAGGCACCACTATTACCGTCACGAGTAGGATTACACGCAAAGGCACTTCCACTACGAGTAAGATGACCATATCGCTAGAGCCCAGCAGCACAAAGACTACGACCATCAAAGCCAAGAGCTCGGTTACTGTCAGCAGTATTTCGCTCAAGAAGGTCACAAAGAAGACCACCGTCACCGAGTCTTGCATTCCCACCGAACCTGCCCCCCTGGTACGACGTGGTGCTATCATTCCACGCGCCGCTGCCAGCATTACCACAATCATCATCAGTACTGAAGTCACCAGCTTCGTAAAGACCGCTACAGCTAGGCAGGCTGGATCGATTGCTTTTATCACTGAGACGTCCATTGCTACGATCAAGACATACACACAGCCTGGCGCCACTAGTACTCTGAGCGTGACATCTTTTGTCAAGACCACAACTATCGCTCAGGCTGGCTCGACTGCCTTGATCACCGAGACATCTACGAAGACAATTGGCAAGACTACGACTCTGAAGGCCTCCACGGTCACGGTCTTGTCGAACAGTTACGTCACGCAGCAGCAGTTGCAGACCTTCACGCCCGAGGCTGTTACGCTCAGTATCCTGCAAACTCGCACATCGACTCAAGTGGTCACTGCTGCGCAGGAGACCATCACTGTCACGAAATCTTCAGACGTCACTTCGACAATCCGCACCATCCTCCCGGTCAGCACCAAAACTGTATACGAAACAATCACACAAGGCGGCAGTGTTGCCACGAGCACAGTCACGGCAGCCCCAGGCACGAAGACTGTAGTGGCGAAGAGCACTTCTACTGTGTGGTCCACTGCTACTAAGGTGGCTAAAAACGCGCAAGCCTGCGAGTAGACAGCTCGCACGCTTGCGCTTCTTATCTGTACATACTGTTTAATGTTTATATATACACAAAGAGGCGAGAGAATCTCAAGTTCGTTTAACGTCAGAGACCCTCTATGTCCCTATCTTGACGCGATATTTAGCTCTGCTCATAATTGCAGAAGCGCGACCCGGCCGCCTGAACCTGATGCCCAACAGGTATCTTTGCTGAAGCACTCTATCGCATCAAACGTTCCGTTTCCAATTGTCTGCCAATTCTTGCCGCCGTCGTACGTAATGTCTGACCCCGATGTGCCCACTGCAACGGCGGTCTGCCCTCGTCCAGGAACCCAAGACACGCCAGATCTGTAGCCTCCGGGAAAGCTCTGTGCTTTGTGCCAAGTCTTCCCACCATCCTTCGACCATGCAGCGTTGTCATCATTTCCTGCTGGCTTTTCATAATCCCCACCAACAGCGATCCCGTTCTTCTCATCCCTGAACCTGACAGAGAACACACCAGCCGCGGCACCGCCCGCAATCGAGCTGTTGCTAACCTTCCATCTCTCGCCGTCATCACTTCGATAAATGCGTCCTGGATCCACACCGCCGCTCGCAATGTACCATCGTCCTGCAGCGGCTTCAATACAGGTCCCGCTGGCTGCAAATCCGAACTCGCCAGTCAGCGCAGCAGGAATGCCAGCAGAATCAACAATTTTCCACGTCGCTCCGCTATCCCATGTCTCGATCAACCTGAACTTCCCATCTACAGGATCACTCATCGCAAGACCATGCTTCTTGTTCTCGAATGCCATGCAGTCATAGAACGCGGCTGGTTCCGTGTTGATGAAAGTTGGCGTCCAGGTTCGTCCGCTGTCGGTGGTTTGGTAGATCCGGCTAGCATTGCCCTGGCCAATCGATAAGACAACGGCGGATTTTGAGGAGAAGGCCTCGATGTCGCGGAACTGGAAGAGTGTGGAGTTTTCTGAGAGGGAAGGGGAGACGTCGGTCCATGATGTGCCGCGATTGGTGGTGAGTAGGACGGTACTGTTGGTTCCTGACACCCATACAACTTCGCGTGAGATAGGAGAGAGGCCTCGGAGTTGCTGGATGCTGTTTGTTGGTTTGATGTCCCAGGTCAGAGGCTTGCCCGTTGGGTAGTTGCGTGGCAGCACGGATCCCGATGCTGCTAAAAGTAATCTGCCCATTGCTAAGATTGTACTAATGATGCCCATTGTTGTGCAGTTGAATTGTCTTACAGAAATCGGAGACAAGTTATCAAACGCGCGACAATTTCACGTTGTGGCCGCTGGGCAAGACACTAAGTACCCCATTTTGCACGACGATCTCTAGCCTATAGAGGCAGGTAGGCTTTGTGCACCTTTGATAGGAAGGTGCGCAACGGTCATCACGAATCTGCGCGCGATGGAGCAATCGATCATGAATCGCGTCGAAATGAGATTGTGACGCAAGGTGGATAGTCTGGGCCAGATCTTGGGTGAGGTTTCCTGGGCATCTTCAAGCGAGGCGGCCATTCATCACCTCCACAACTTTAGCAGGTAAACTCCAATTGCTAAAGTGAGCGACAGATAGACTGGAGGGGTTGGATGCTACCACGTAGAGTTGAGAGATTGGCTCTGGAACTCTGGCTATAGTGCCAACATTCTGTATTTGCTTTCTTAGGTCACGTGAGGCTTACTTCATCTAGGTATCAGCCACTAAGCATCATAAGCCACATTTTACTTCTGAAGCTATCAAGCGATTGTGTCGAAAGGCTGGCGTTGTCTTGGTAGGGTCAAGGTAGTCGGCTCAGCAATAAAGCACCCCGCAAACAGCCACCTGAAAGGATAATAAGCACCTTCAAAGACTCAACAAAAGTATTTGACAGATCCGGCCGATCTCATCGGTGGTCATATCTAGCACTCAGATAACATTTCAAGCTACGCACGGCAAAGGGGTGCATCCGGCCGTTCCACCCACCGTTCACTGCCAACACATGTAGGACAGTAAAACAGATCGAGAGGATCATACCTCCGCTTGGTTGCCAAATGAACCGCATAGTTCGAACCATAGAAGGTCTTCTGCCACTCGGGATCGAGTCGATCGCCCTCGTTCATGTAGCCCCCAGTGTCAGGCGCAAGGGCCTTCATCGCCGCGCCCTTCACATTTGTGACATCGCTCCTGATGTAAGCTTTGATCTCTTCGCTGGATCCTGGCAACCAGCCGCGACCGACGATACTCATGAAAGGAGATGTGCGCCATGCTTTGTGTAGGCCAGAGTAGGGGTCGGTTGCATCATTGGCGACTTGACCGCCGGACACGAGCAGGATAGTGTTCTGGCCCATTTCTTCTGCAGGGCCGATGATTGTCGGGAGAGTGTCGCGGACCTTTGAGTAGCTGGATACGGATGACCTATCGAAGAGACGGGAGGAGATGACTGCAGTGACGCCGACGGGATCGTTCAAGCTTGATTCCGACTCGTACATGGACCAGTAATCTGAGTACTCCTTATAGGTTTCATTGACAGTGACGATCTCCTGGAGTTTGTCGAGCCTTTTGCGTACCGGGGCAAAAGATGCCTTAGCCGTCGCCGTGTCGTTACCAATGTTCCAGAGGTCATGATAATAGCCTGCAGATGTATTTCTGAACAGGGGCTGGTAGCCATTGATTGCCCAGTAGCCGTAGCCAGCAAAGCCCGCATCGTTGATATCGGGGAAGCTCTGGAACATAATGGCCATAGCATCGAGAACAGCAGATGCGTTGGAAGTCCTCGGAGCGATCTCGAGCCGCTGAACAGCAATGGTTTTGACGTTTGGGTGGGCCTTGACTGTGAAACTGAGTATGACCCCGTAGCCAGGGCCTCCACCGCGAAGAGCTCTGTATAGATCCGAGTTTTGGCACGCGTTGGCTGTGACGATCAGACCATTGGACAAAATGACTTCAGCTTCGAGGATCTGATCAGCGCCTACACCATAGTTGCGAGAGGCCGGTCCATGTCCTACACAAGGTCAGAATGCACATATCTGTGCCAAGAGCGCCGGGGCTTACCTCCTCCCGTATGCCACCCACCGACTGCGCCAACCGATGGTGCACCTCCGCCAACTACAATGACATTGTTTTGCTTGGCCACAGCATAGACGTCTGTGAATTGATAGGCTCCATTGATCTTGATAGCACCACCCTTCCATACCGATTTTGAACATTTGTCGGTGGGAAGGAAGGTCGGCTGGAAGACGACGCCATTACGAAAGTGACGCAGCCATAGCTCAATGCTACCATACCCATCCGAGCGGCCAAGTAGATCATGGCCTGTGCTTTTGACGACGAGCCGAATGTTTTGCAGAGCTGCGAAAGCTAGCGTTGCTCGGATATGATCGACAGTTGTAGCGTTGACAGCATATCTTGGATTTGGGCCGAGTGTACAAGAGCCCGGTTGCTCTCCGGCTGCATAGTTGACGGGTGGACAGGTAATGTTCCAAGGATGAGCAAGACCAAGTGGCTGGGAGGTGTGGAAAATCTGCGTTGGCCAATTGGCATTAGCATAGTTACACTTTGTTCGATTCTCATAAGGTCCAGGATAACATGATTCGGCCAGGGGCGAGGTCTTGATCAAGCGATGACCCAAAAGCAAGTCAAATGTTTTCAACACCGTCTCTGATGGCCAACACTTGTCTTCTGGGCCCTCCAGGCATGTCAGCGAATAACAGTAGAATGGAGCATCAAGCTTACGCATCGGCATGCTGGTACTGATGCGGAAAAAACGACTGTAGGTAACAAGCTGAATAGTAGCTCTAATTTCATGTTGCATAGCTAAGCTAGACATTCAGCAAGGCTAATCTTTGGAGAGAGACAACGGCATCCTTATTAACCGCAACGCCTTCTCCCGAGGCGGACAGCCTGACGTGGTCAGTGATCAGCCCTGCATAGACGAGCATCGAGCCCAGCTCGTGGCACTGGGGTGACCCGCCTTGCAGTCCGATCTTCCTTCCAGCTATCGAGCCACCGTTACGTAGCAGTGTGCAATTCAAACCCCTCCCCTCTCCCCTGGAGTAGTCATCAACCAGATACACCTTACCGCTAACCTACGGGTGAAAGTGCGACGAACATAAGTGAGGGGTGATGGAGAGGGAAAGGAGACTCAGACTTTACGTTGCACGAAGCTGCAGGACAGATGCGCTAACAACGCGGCTAGCAACTAGCGCTTACCTCTACGAAGACTGCCATGCGCGGGCCGTCCACATACCGGCAATGCAGATTGTTATGGGACACGAAAGCATGGCGTGTTTGGACAAGTCTCGCAAGAGCTGCGTAAGAATGAGCCCCCGTCTCAGTCTGCGCAGTCTACGCATCGTAGCTCAAGGCTGAAGCGTACCTACAAACGAGGGTCCGGAGATGGCCAGAGTACGGAGAAGTGCTTCTGTCTCGCATGAGTCTGGACTTCAATTGTCGGTTTGACAAAAGCTGTGTGCAAGCGGCATCAAGAAGTGCCATCAGGTGCTTTCCTCTAGTCAGTTGATATATAAGGCTGTAAGTCCTCAACATATCCACCATTCATGATGGGTCCTCAAGAGTCAATACTGCTCTTCCTGGATCAGGGTCAATTCATCCGCTCACAATACCCATGCGGGCTGCAGTCAGTCGAAATCAATATCATTTTCATGCTCGCTAGAAAATGCAGTATCACATCACTACCTCCTTCTCTGTTGAGAAAGCTGTGCCTGGAGGAAACCCACACAACAAGCTCATCTCCTCCCACTTGCTCGCAAGCATACTCACGCTGCCCGTTGTCCCTCTCCTCCTCTTCCGCGGTTTGGAATCCAGGGCCTACTTGAATTCCTTATCAACCTCCTCGAACCTCTCAATGAAGCTCTGGAAGGCGAAGACACCAAGACCAGGATCTTGGCTACCAGTAGTGGCACGGATAGAGTGCATACTGAGTTGCGGGATACCGCAGTCAATGGCCCTGATACCTGTCGCAGCGCTCAGCATTGGGCCGACGGTTCCTCCGCTGCGACTGTCGTTGCGGATCTGGAAGACCTGCAACTTGGGATCCTGCTTGCGTGTGCCAATGTCGGCATCAATGCAACGCTGGAGAATGGCGGTGCTGACAGCATCGGTTGTCATATGTGCGTTGGAGTCGGCGGACACGGCTGGGCCGACGTTCAAGCGAGGAGAGTGATTCTCGAGGTAGGCGTTCAGGAAGTTGGGGTTGACGGCGTGGATGACGTCGCTTGAAACCAAGAAGGAGTTGGCATACGTGCGCGCAAGCGTGTTCTTGACCTTGGCATCCGCAAATTCCTCTACGATGCGCTCAAGGACGATAGGCAGGAAGTTGCCGCGGGCACCTTGACGCAGCAGTGAGCCGACTTCTTCATCGTCGAAGAGTGCGACAACGCGAATTTGCGAAGATGTACTCAAGGTCGAGTTGGAGTTGAGCAAGGCCTGTATAGCGGCCCATGAGCACAACTTGTCGTCAATGCGGCCAGCAAAGATGAACTCGCGATCCAGGCCACCAGTAGTGGCCGGTTGAACGTCGAAGAGCTCGAGCTCCCAGTTGACAATAGTCGCGTCTAGAAACAGTCAACTCCGTTTCGATTTTTGGTAGAATGACCGGGTACTCACAATCTGTAATCCCAAGTTCAGAAGAAATGGCCTTGACAAGCCTCTCGGGCTGAGTAGCAGTGAATGCCCCCTCACCGCCCAGAGGACTGGCTTTCCATTCAGCCTGATCCTGGCCCAAGGTGGAACTTGCGCCGTTGAAGTCGGTGTTGTCAAGGCCGATGATGGGCACCATCTGAGTCTCCTTGTTGAACGGGCCGTTGGCGGCAGCACCAAAGTGAGGAGCGAGTGTAGGGATTTTGGCAATAGGCCAATCCAGCTTCACCAGCTTGGTAACGATCTTGCCATCCTCCTTTACAAGCACACGTCCACCGATACCGAGATCGCGATCCCACCAGGTGTCACTGAGGGCACCTGCATAAGGCGCAACGCCCAACTGGACGTATCCAGCCTTGGTTCGAAGCTTTGGAATGGGCTTGAGCTTGGCCGTGAGGGCGTCGATGTGGCCGGCAACAATAGCCGCACCGTTGCCAGCCTTGTAGTGGTCTCCAACGGCAAACGCGATGAGTGATGTGCCGTTCCGGTCGACGTAGTACTTGCCGCCAGCCTTCAGGTCCCACGCATCACGCTCCGACAGCTTCTTGTATCCTTGCTTCTCGAGATCCTTCGCTACAGCATCGACAGCATGGAATACGGTCGGATTGGCGGTCATGAAGTCGGTGAACGGCTTGGTGTATCTCCCAGGATCCTCTCTGGCCTTCTCGCGCACAGGTACAGGCGGCAGCTGCGAAGGGAGCCATGGGTGCGATGGCACCGGCTTGGATGCAATCTTAGGGGCTGGCAGGCGGTACTCGCCATCTCGGAACTCGAGTGTCGGTGCGGGCATTGGAGTCTCTTCGAGAATCTTGGGCGGAACGGGTGGCGGGCTCTGCTGCTGCCTGTTGGGTCTGAACTCCTCGTCGTCCTCGATCAGATTCGGGTACGGAGCAGCGTAGCTGTGGCGAGCGCGTCCTTTCTCGCTCATCTGGTGTCTCTTCTGCTCCCATTCGGCTAGTGTGCGGCGAGGCAACGGGCCCGCTGTTGTGTGCGACCGCGAGAGGTTCGTCGAGTACGAGTGTCGCAGCTGCTGAGGCGGTGAAGGATCCGCGTACAGGTCGGCATTGGAGGCCGCTCTGCGGAGGGAGGGGTGATTCTTTGTCATATCTGCTTATCTGCTGTTGTCTATAGAGGATGGCGAACAAATATGGCGTGTCGTGAGGATGAAGGCTGACGTGCTGCGGCGAAGCACGTACGTCCGGAGCTGTCTCAATGGGGAAAGGGCCGCTCCACGCTTGCCCCAGTGCATGTGAGACGTCAAGGCGTGACTGCCTCCAGCGTGACAACAACGCATTCTGTGGAGGCGAGAATGCTTCAACTACGAAAAGGCATGTATTTTGACATGGCTAAGGCCTGCAACAGGGTGACCAAGATGTTGTGCCGATAATGTCTGTGGAGCAGTGATGTGCACTCGCACATCACGAACCGGCATCGTGGCAGAGGCGCGCTCCATAAGTCGTATTGAGATTGTCTGGGGGTATAATCACGACTATCAGTAATCACGAAATCGAGTTTAGGGAACTATCTGTGTGGTCGTCGTCGCAATATGATTTATCTTGGGTTTTAGTATCCGTGCTGGTAGCTGGAAAATCGTACACTGTCTCAGCCATTTATCTCCCCTGAGAGGATAGCCCGTGCAACAGTCATTACATAGGAGCATACTGCTCCGGTTACACGCGAGGTCTTCAGAAGATAAGCGTACTTTACAATACGTCTTACAACTCGGACCTGTCTTGGGCTTTGAGCTTTCCATATTCCGCAGTCCGTACTCGAAGTGACATAGTCATATAAAACGAAAGATCGCAATGTGCGAAGCGGTTGTTTGATTCATCTACATAGCATGCAAAAAACACGATTGACTGCTCCAAAATGCGAACTTTGCAATTTGGGAAGAAACATCGTATATGCGAAGACCCTCAGTAACTCCACCAGATGCCGCCAAGTCGTCCGTAGCGCTCATGAAAAGAAACGTTCACTCGTAAGTCGCATCATGTGTCATCTCGTAAAAATTAACTCGCTGCCGTTAAGAAGGGTGTTGCCCATTGGGCATAGGAGGCGGCACTTCGTCATCATCCTCTTCCTCGGCGTGACTGTGACAATGTTAGTAAAATTCGAGGCTGCCAGAGTCTTTCACATACCCAAGCAGATCCTTGACGTTCCTCATCTCATAGTGCTTCTTCCGTAGCTCTTCGAATTTACGGTGCTTCTCCTTCTCTTCTTGCGTGGCATTGGGAGGCAGCTCGCCGTGATAGCCCTTGTCCTCCTCAGGATCGACCAATACGCGCTTCTCGCTTTCAGGCGTCTGAGACTCGCGACGTGCTCGCAGCTCAGGTTCTCCAAGATCGAACTCAGGAATATCCTCCACCTTGTTCTTCCGCTTCGGCTTCGCGTCCAGCTCGTCAACAGTCAATTCTCTAGCGTCAAGCATCTCGATCTCCTCCTCATCCTCAGCGGGATCATACTGCTTCGCGTACGGCGTCTTGGGCTCATCGATCTTCATAGTGCTGTCGCGATTCTGCTCGTTGATGTATAGATTGGCCTCGTCCCACTTAAGCTGAGGGCTGTTTTCGTCGAGATGGGGGCTGGCACCCGACTGGCGTCGCGAGGTCGAGCCGCGAGGGTTTGACGACGAGCGACGGTGACCCTGGCCAGCATTGGCAAGGGTATTCTCGAGGACGATCTCTTTCTCTGACTTCTCGCGTCCAAGTGGGGGCCGCTCAGAGATGGGGCTGATCGCGGCGTCGGGGGGCGGGGAGCACTGCGAGCTCGAACGGTACGAGCTGGAGTTCTTCAAGATGCCTGTCGACGTCAGCCTTGTCTTTTGTAGCTTGTGATTATTGAGCTGACCTCTTGGGCGCTCAGGATGCGAAGATGGCGAGTGCAGCGGGGAGTGTGCGGTCATGATTGCTATGGCGATATGTGGTGGCTGGCTGTTTTGACTGTTTGTTTGCACGTGATGGTGTCCAGGTCAGATGGTGTGATGGCCGGTACGCGGCGGACCCGCTTTCAGCTTGGAAGCGTGAATTGGAATGTGTACGGACAGTGTTAAGAGGTTGTCTGTGTGTTGTGAATTGGAAGATCGAAGATCGGTACTCAATTGAAGGTGAGCTGGTGGGGTATGAGCACTGCTAGGCGCTAGCGTCACTGGGTGGAGGACAGGCGCGATCAGCGATGACGTCGCGGACGGCAGGTACAACACTAATAGCCGCTTTAAGCTACGGACCTGCACGACACAGGATATGCATCGGCTTTTATGGGCATCCCCCGCACTCAGCATTCGGGTCTGCGCTGCCAGCTATCTGATTATATGGGTCTGGTGTCTGCCTCATAGGCGGCGACGAAGCCAGCGGCGATGTCTCTTGTGTGAGCCAATGGCCGGACGGGGTGTGGCTGGAGAAGATGCAAGTGCACGCGTTGGGCTTGCTATGTCTCAGACTTCAGATGTCGTTGTAACAGAGCATGGCATGGATGCTTGATGCTCCAATGATAGCGCGTGACTCGCTCCCGATGGGCTTGGACTCGCCAGTTTGGCAGCCCGCCATAATTACAAGGTATCTGAAATCTAGTCCATCACGTCGTCAACACGGACATTGCAGGCGCATCAATCCTCACCCCAGAATCGTATCTCGACATTCAAGTCGAGCGGCTCCAGCTGTGTGCGAATGCGAGCATGACATATGCCATACAGCTATGTGGCAGGCGGAGAGCATCTATGCATGCCCCAGTAGTGTTCAGGCACAGGCGCAGATTTCGACTTCACATGACATTATTCAACATAAACACTCCCTGCTCAGGGTTCCCTTACCTGGTCTTTGAGCATGGTCAGCATAGATTCCCAAGATATACGTAGGGAGGCAGATGATGCAAGATGTTCTTCAGACATGGCCTTGAAGCTTCAGGCTCAACCAAGAGAATGCATTGCATGTGTAGCTCTGGCTGAGACTCAGACTACCAGAAGTGGTCCTGAGACCTTCATCACAAGAATCACGACAATGGTACTGCGAAGACCAGATGATAACATACATCGACTGGAAAGCTGACTGCCTCAAACGCGGGGTGCGCGTGACAACGAAATGTCCCTGCTTGTAGGTCATCACCGCATCATGGAAGCCACAAACGCGGCCCTCGTGATGATGGTTTTAAAAGAGGAATGGCTCATTCTGGGCCAGCTTCGGAAGCGGCAGCTGAGTTGAAGAGTTCGAGCTGTCGCAGATTTGAGTAGAAGGCCGTGTAGAAGAGACGGTGCGGCCGGTGCACGCGAGAAATTTGTAGTCGCAGAAAAGCACGGACGCGCTGGCGCAACGCTGGCAACCGCGGGCCACTGGGTGCACCAGCCCTCTCACACTTTTGCTTGAAGACACCAATATCATCTCATTGCCCTCCACCAGACCGCCCGCCGCCCCCCGCAACATCCGCAATCCGCGCTCCTACAGACCAGGACTATCCAGCATCACATACGCCGTACATATTCGAACCCCATTAGCCACGCTCTGCCAACGCTGCACATCCCCGCACACCACCGACGCACGTTGGCCGTTGAACCTCGACTAGCTCTGCTTTGCTGCTTGTTCGCTCATTCGTCCCACCAAGCTTCAGACAGAGTGCCACCCGATAGCCACTCTTCACCGTGATTTAGTACCAATGGATAACAGGGAGAATCTCTGGACCCGCCGCTCCAAGTATGTTGCCTCGCTCTCGCGTCCCCGCACGTCAGCCACTCGTCTAACGGCTCCCTGCAGCACCAGCAAGCTCTCTCTGACCACCTCGCAATCCGACCACCAGAACGACCACCCTCCCACACGCACATTCTCCGCCACCGCAAAAGGCTTCGGCGCCACGTCGTCGCACGGCGGCCGCAACCCTTTCAACGCCATTTCGCCATTGACCCCCGGTGCGCTCGCGTCGCCGACAACTGGGGGTTCTTCTGCATTCGGGCTTGGGTCTGGTGCCTTTGCGTCTTTTGGGGCTGCCAATAAGACTCCAAAAACGCCTGGCACCGCATTTGACTTCAAGACTGCGACAGCACCTGCGGCGGCACCCACAACGCCGGCGGGTAAGAACAAAATCATAAACAGTGCGCGCAAGGAGCCTGCATCCACAGCAGCGCCACATGAGAGTTCAATGCCTTCAGAACCGCTTGACCCGAGCTCACCGTGGCCGCTGAAGTACTCATGGGTTGTCTGGTTCCGCCCACCCACACCCAAGAACAACGACTACGAGAAGTCGATGAAGCCTCTATGTAGAATGAGCACTGCGCAAGATTTCTGGAAGGTCTTCGTCCATCTCAAGCGGCCCTCGTCTTTACCTACCGTTTCTGATTACCACGTCTTCAAAGAAGGAATCAGGCCTGTTTGGGAAGACGAGGAGAACAAGCGTGGCGGCAAGTGGATCATGCGTCTGAAAAAGGGAGTGGCAGACCGCTACTGGGAGGAGCTGCTCATGGCTTGTATTGGTAACCAGTTCAACGAGGCTGGCGAGGAGGTTTGCGGCTTCGTGCTGAGCGTCCGAAGCGGCGAGGACGTCTTCAGTGTATGGACCAAGAACGATGGCGGCCGCAACATCAAGATTAGGGAGACCGTGAAGCGTGTGTTAAACCTCCCTGAAGGCACCCAAATTATCTGGCGTAGTCATGATGACAGCATTGCGCAACGCACTGCCATCGACCAGGCACGTCAGGAGAAGAACCAGCTCAACCACGAGAAGCGTCGAGTGACATCGACGGACGACACCCAGCGGGAGAAATCCATAGCTGGGCTGTAAGCCATGCTTCCAGTGTAGTAGTCGTCTTGCCATTGCTGCGATCGCTGTAGTGTCGTTGCTCTGACCGCTCTTGGCACATCCAAGGTCGCTCGCCACCAAACACAGTAAGGCACCATGTGCAAGGTAGACCTTGAAGCCGGTTCTGCCGTTGGCGGTCAACAACCCCATGGCTGAGCCACAGGCAATCGCCTAGCTTCCTAGAACGACGAGATCTAGGGGCCTTGCTCGCAGCAATTTCTGCCAGTGACGGCATTCTTTAAGTGTATTGCGAGCAAGCCAAATGCAGCGTCGCGCAGCTTCGTGGCATCTCCCGGCTTCTGCAGCAGCGCAAAGACGACTAGAGAGCTCCTCGACTGAGCATCCATGACCTTTCACATACTCCTTAGATGGGGCTTCTATATATTCCAGGCGAACAGCGCGGCGCAGCGAGCACGGAGGAGCATTGGGCTCCATATGGCGGGTGGCATTACTCTTATTCTTCTGACTTCTGCATACTGTATTCTACGTAGCTGATGCGCAGCACGGCCATCAATGTTGCCGCGCACAGATTGGGATCCTTACCAAGATTATGAAGGACTCGAAAGTCAACACGACAATGAAACGATACGAGATTCACTGTGAGCACGGATATTTGCAATGGACGCCAAAGTGACACGTGAAGATGAGAGCGACCATTGGTAGAGGGCTTAAGCACCCGCGCTAACAGCTATCTCCGCGCGGTCACAATGAGATCGGCCTCTGACGTTTGTTCGCTTGCGCTGACCATTCAATCGCACCTCACTGCAACATTCGTCACGACGTGCACGACGCGCACGACGCGCACACGAACGCCACTGGTGCCTTGCGCCACTCACCTCCGTTGGTATACCACGCGCCAGACCATGAAATGCGCTTGGCGACCCCTGCGCGAATCTCATGGACTACGTGAAGGGCCTCGCGGGCAGCGTTAAACGGCGCTTTTTGGGTCCACAGGACGACGACGGCGTAGAAGAGGCAAACGACGTAGGCAGCCCCACACTCCGGCTTCAAACAGTTTGCAGGCTTTCTGCAAGCTTCTTGAAAGTCCTGCAAGCACCCTGCTTCCTGCACATGACGCTGACACCATGTCTCCTCAGCTCAACCATGCGCACTTACCCGAACTTCCTGCATATCCTTGGGGCTCGACGAGCGCCTCACCAGAGCCATCTGCTGCGCCTGTAGACCCCTGCAAGCCCTACGAGGGCCATCTTCTGCCGAACAGCAGCCCACCGCGTCTCCAACATCAAACGGACAACGGCAAGAGACGGTCAGTCAAAGAGTAGAGCTCTCGGCAGGCGCTGCGCCATTTGTGGGTTGGCAAAGAGCAGGGACTGATACGCGAACAGACCGTCAGACGCTACCAAGGCACCAAATCCTGCAAATGGGTACCAAGGCCCGCCTGCGAGCATGAAGAAGGTGGGTTCCCCGTGTGTTCGCGTGAGTGTGTGCGGGGAGAGTGCTGACAAGTCGTAGCCAGATGCAGGCATGGGCGTTCAGCGCATAAACACTCTGAATGAACCTCACGCATTTGGTACCAACCCAGCGCACGTCCGCAAGAAGACGACGACATACAGCACGCTCGACCGCAACACCAAGTCGATCGGCCTTCAGCGACATGGTGGACAACAAGCCTGGCTAGATCGCAATCCTCATCCTCGTTACCAAACGGCAGCCTCCGCTACCCGCAATGTTTCATCCGCGCGTCCATTCAAGCGCAGGAAAACAGAGAATCTCGATGCTGCACCCAGAAACACCATTGAGTTGGTAGACAGCGATGTGGATGAGATACAACCACCCCGAGGAACGCCGCCCCAACGACAAGCTGCGAAATTCCTTTCTGGTAGCCCCCGCAGCACCACCAGTCGACACTCTGGCAGATCATCGAATCGCGCCTCGCAGCCTGCAAGCGAATTCTTGACCATCACCGACTCCCTTGCTCCAAAACGTGTGAAGCCGCGACGAAAGGGTCCTAGCGGCCACGATGCTAGCCGCAGAGCATCTCAACCTGAAATGCTCATTGAAGGTGCAGGAACTCAGACCCAGGAAGAGCAGTTCATCATACTTGAAGACGACAAGAAGAGATCCTCAAGATCTCAAATACTTCAGAACCACGAGCAGGGCGTGCACGACGAGTCATTGGATAACAAGAGGCAAATATCAACTGGGTTGACATCGAAACACTTCCCGCCTAGCAATCTTCAGATGCGCATCAACGAGTCGACAAAGGCAGAGTCTACCGCCAAGGAAGATGAAAGCATAGAAACTGGAAAGCTGCGACACTTCCGTCATGCAGAGCAAGCTTCGGAAGTCCACAATGATCCCATTTCAAGCAGTGGAGACGAACTTTCGCAAGTGGATGCGCCGGAGCCGAGGTCCAAAAAGTCGCCAACTAAGGGAATCACGGTGCAAGAGGCGACTCCGAAGCAACGCTCGATCGTTGGTGGACCTTATCAACTCCAATATGCTCGCTCGTACGAGTTTGTTTTTGAACGGGGATATCTAACATTAGAGCATTCTGGCAACAAGACTTTCCGGATTGACGGTCAATACCCTGACGGAAAGATCACTCTCCTCAAGATGCTAGATCTTAGTAGCGTGAACCGGATCGAGCATGACAATGTCCGAAGTATGAGGTTACTAGGACCTATCAAAGATGGGACAAGATACTGGTGCGACCTGAAGTTCACCAAACTCATACATTTCAACGAATTCCGCAGTCGGTTTGTTGATCCCGAAGTCCCTCCGGGAGGGACTTCAGTGTATCCTAAGTGAGATTTTCGCGGCGCTTGTACCGCTCGAAGTTAACGTCAACCAGGGATCATATGCAAAAACTGTTCAACGTGCCGCTCACAATGAACAACAAGATCGGCACCATGCCTATGGTCAACGAAGAAACGTCATCCGAACAAACATCGAGCAAGCAAGGAAGGACGTCGCGGAATGGTCTGATAAGCGGATTGACGACATCTTCTAAAGCGTCAAACCATGCCACATCAGTTTTAACACCGCCCCTGGCACGTGCACCGCGTGCCACACGGGCAACCGCGCCAATCTACGATCGAGTGGTCATCGACGAAGGAGAGCCCGTCCGATACTCGAAAAAACATGATTTAGGGAAACGATGGGCAAAGTAGGTTCTCGTTGACGTGGACTGCGTAATCATCTGACCGTACTAGGCCGCTTGATTACAGCGTTGACCGCGGGTTTCTGAAACGACGAAAGGCCACTATCGAGTTTGATGACCTTGAAAAGCTGGACGAGGGTCAGATGCTTAATGACAGTATCATGACGTTCTATATGCTGTGAGTATATCAGATCAGTTCTGCGCAGGACAGTACTTACGCCTGCCTAGTTATTTGTTCGAGAAACTTAATGTGTCGATCGATCAGGTGTACTTTTTCAATACACACTTCTTCCCGACGCTTACCAAGAGGGTGAAAGGGCAAGATGGCATCAACTACGAAGGTGTCAAGTCGTGGACAAAGCGCGACGACGTGTTCAGCTACGACTACCTCGTAGTTCCGATGCACGAAGAGTGAGTTGCGTCCTGTTTGCACATCAAGCACGCACTGACATAGACAGTCTTCACTGGTACTTGGGAATCATTTGCAACGTCAACAATATCAAAAGGAAACCCGAACACGAGCCTCTGCAAGAAGACTCGCAGGACTTTGATCACGGCCCCGCCAGCCTCCGCGCCTCTGAAATCTCAACGGCTGCGTCTAATGGCATCCATTCTGAGAAGCCGAACGAGACTAATGCAGCGACAATCGCGCTCGACAATGCCGTTGATACCAAGCACCATAACAATGACGACGTTCATCCATTGGAACAAGAGAAAGAGCTCAACCTGATCGACCCAAATGCAGAGACCGTTGATGGACACAAAAAAAGTCCCAATGGACGAACAGTCGAAGGCGATTTGAGCCTGGTAGTATCGTCGCCTGCAGCACCCACAGAACACTCGTCAAAGCTGGCTTCTGGCAAGGTGAAGCAGGCCCCGAAAAAGAAGAGAGACCGGGGGCCCCCAGCAAGGGATCCAGACAAGCCCGTAATAATGATGCTCGACTCGCTTGGTCAGACACGCACTGTTGCGACACGAGCGTTGCGACAGTGGTTGGAGGCCGAAGGCAAAGATAAACGCGGCCTAGGAGTCGAGATCGACAACAGGGGCTTCTACCCAAAGGGCACACAGATCCCGACGCAGGCCAACTATTCTGACTGTGGCCTCTACGTCCTGGGCTATCTGCGCAAATTCTTCACCAATCCCGATGACTTCACCAAGAAGCTTCTTCGTTTCGAGATGTCTGCAGGGTCAGATTGGCCTGATATGAACCCTTCGAGGATGCGTGAAGAGATTCGCAATCTCATCTTGGAAATGAACGAGGCTCGAAACGGCGCACGGAAGGAGGCACACAAGGTTAAGAAGCAGAGCGGCAGTGGGCACGGCTCAGCTTCGCCCACGAACGCTGGTGCCGAAAAGCTCAGCCCGGCCTTGAAGCAGCCCATGACCGCCGAGACCCAGGATGCAGCTGCAGCGGATGCAGTCATTGAAGTGATGCCTACCTCTGCAGTTACTACGGGCGAGATTGTTATGTCACCTACAGACGCTCCGCGCGTAAGATCTCCTTTCAGGCCTGAGTCGAGTCACGCAGAGGACAAGCTTGCAAGCACAGATGCCGTGCAGAAGGACCACACAGCTCGTGCATCTACAACTGCCCAAGGCTCACCAAACCTGTCCACAACGACATTAGCAGGGCAGAGACATTCGCCTGCGAAACGAGCAAACAGTCCACAGGTTCGTGTTCCCGCTATGTCGCCGCATGATCTCTCCACCTATACGCCATTCGACGAAGCCAGCGATGTATTGACCCAGCCGACTCGACAACCAGCTGACTCGACAAGTTCTCAGCAGGACCGTGACTTGCACGGCGAGAGCGATGGGAAGCTTCGCATGCCGTCAGTCAGGTCGGGCAAAGCGAGCTCGCCATCGACGCCATCGAAGCCACCGCGCGAACGACTGGCGCCTTCAAGGCCCTCGCAGACGCGGACACGATCGGGAAGTCACGATGATCCTATCCCGGTGGACGACTCCCAAGACCTGGACGTGCCTGTCAGGCAGCAAGCGCAGTCCGCGAGAAAGCCTCGGTCAGAAGTCAATGAGCTCGACCGCTCTCAAGAGTCTGTTCACGGACCAGCTCGCCGCATTCAGCGCCACGCACAAAGCTCTCCTATCCGCCAGCGTGAGGTCCGTCGGCAAGCACTCGATCGCGATGACTCCATACGAGAGGTAGATGGACGCGAATGGGAAGACCAACACGACACCGATTTCATGCGTGCAATCGAACTCTCACTGGAAGAAGAGCGTCAGCAACTACCCCGCGTTGCCCATCACCAACCAGCGCCAGATGCTTCCATGCACGACGTCTTCGATGCTAGAGCCGCATACTCACCCTTTTCTCACGCGGTGAACGAAGTACAAGACACGCAAGACTCGCACACCATGGACCTCGACCCCACCGATCAAGTCATCCCCGAGTCCCCAGCGCAGCGCAGAAGCAGCCCATGCTCGGATATCATGATGATGGACTTGTAATCCTCGCCGGAGATATGAGTAACGATGGATGAGGAAGGCTTATAGTGGATCGCACATGATTCTGTATCTGTGTGTATAGAGGATACGGGTCGCAAGCCGTTCATGTGTGGTGGACAGGCGTGACAGCGCGCAAGGGTGGGGCTAGCCCGATATACAATAATATGCAATACCTGGCACTCTTCCCATCACATTACGTGTCTCGATTTCAAACTCATTGTCTGTCTCGCTACTAGTATGCAGCATCCAGTACCGCTCTCCTTGCATCGCTCCTGCGCAACTATGCTGCAGTTGGAGTATGATCAAAACAAGAACATTGGTAATCCTACACCTGCTTCAATGTAACGGCCTTTGACACACGTCTAGATCTGCACATATCCGTATCCTCGTCTGAAGCAAGAGTCGCGACTCTTGAGAGCTAGTTTGACCAGTAGCACAGTCGTGCGCTGTGGGATGATACGCGAGATGGTCCGAGAGAGCGCGTAAGGCGACGTCGTGCACTGCGCGGTACGCTAAAGGTCGGAGATGGATGGTTGGGCCGTTGGAGGGTGGCTGCTGGGAGGTTTGGTGAGTAGATGCAGAGCCTGGAGGAGGCGTGCAGGCTGCGTTTTTCTGGTCGCGGGGGTTGAACACGCAGTGCGGTGCAACATGGCTGACGAGGCGTTTCGAGATGATGGGCAGATAGGGCTAACGGATGGGCATGCAGCGCTCAAACAGCGCTGCCCAACACCTTCTCCTCAGCCTGACCACCACTCTCGAGCTGTCTCGATATAGCGCCGTTCGCACCTCGCCCACCAGTAGGATCGCTCAAGGCAGCGACTGCATCATCGACATCTGCTCCGTGTCAGCAAACGTCCTTCACAGGCCTACCATCAATCGACGCCCTACCCTGAAACCCCTCATCAGCAGCCTCCCGCCCAACCCAACGCCCCATCTTCTCCTTGACAAAGTGCTCAAAATCCCACTCCCCGCTCTCCAGCCTATCCTCCCCCGCAATCCAAATATACGTCTGCGCGCTAACCTCCTCCCCCTCTCCATCCTTCTGCCCAGCACCCTCGCTGTCCAAAACCCTGACCTTGACGCCCCTTCTCTCGTACTCGTCGCCCTCGAAAATGTCAAGGCGCCACATATCCCCATCTGTCAGGCCGTCGACCAGCGTCCCTCGGACCTCGCACTCTGGCGCGGGTATGACGGCGGGGTAGTCGGCGCCCTTGACGTGGCGGCGCTGGTGGGCGTGCAGGATGGCGGGGCGGATGGAGAGCAGCGATGCGTGCGCCGGGGTGGGCGGTGTCTGGGTGCCCCAGATGACGCGGTGGAGGACGGGCGGGGCCATGAGGGTGCCGTAGAAGAAGGCTGTGTGGGACATGGCGCTGGATGTTGGGGGGCTGGTGTGGCGTCGAGAGGGGGAGGCGCGTTGGCGGTGCTGGTGGGCGTAGAGCAAGGTCAGGTCCATGTTCCATGTGGAGGGGCGAGTGACGGTGTGGGGCGTTGCAGGCATGGAGATACGGAGTTAAGGTTAATTAAGCTCGGCGGCAGCTAAGGCGGTACCCATGCTTAGATCGCGGCTTAGGCTGCGCAGTGACGCGGATGCAGATTCTCCTTTTTTGCGTTTGCGTGTCGACAGCGTCGTTTTGCGTCTGTGTCGCGTGTCCAGTCGCCCAGCAGAGCGCCGCAGAAGAGCTTCCCTGACGACCCAGCTTGTCCGCATCGGTCGTCCTGTCAACACCGCCGTTCCTACTTCCGGCACTCCCGCGGCGTCCGCGCATCAACACACTCCCCCGGCCCGCAGGATTCCCCCGTCCCTCCGCCCACACCATGTTCGGCCTCAATGCCATCGTCAAGAACATTGCGCCTGTGTTCATCGCAACCAGCCCAGTCACCAGCTATGCCGACCAGATCTACGCGATCCACAAGACGCGCAGCAGCGCCGGCTTCTCGCTGGACATCCCGCTGATCATGCTGGTCGCCAGCATCCTCAAGTGCGTCTCTTCCTAGCGCTGCCGCGATTCCCTGGCTGACACTCTCTCGACAGGATCTTCTACTGGTTCGGCGCGCACTTCAGCACCTCGCTCCTCATGCAGGCCATCCTAACCATCTTCGTCCAAATCCTCCTGCTACACGTCGCGCTCACACACCGCGCACCGCCCGCGCACACGCACCAGCCCTTCCAGCACGCGCTCACCCCCGCGCCCCGCAAACGCCCCTACGACTTCTGGCAGTGGCGCAGCACGCGTCCGTACTGGACATTCATCACCTACTTCGCCGGCGTGCTGCTCGTGCTGCATCTACTGCTAAGCCCCACGCGGCTGTTCATCCCGTACACGGATTTCCTCGGCGCGGTCGCGCTGGCCATCGAGGCCACCCTGCCGCTGCCGCAGCTGCTTGCGAACTGGCAGCGGCGCGGCTGCAAGGGGTTCCGGCCGAGCGTCATTGCGAATTGGGTCGTTGGCGATACGTTCAAGATGTGGTTCTTCTTTGCGAGCGCCAAGGGCGAAGTGCCGTGGGCGTTTAAGGCGTGTGGTGTGTTCCAGGCTACCTGCGATGCGGGGCTGGCGATTCAGTACCTTGTTTGGGGCAACGGGCCCGAGGGAGTCAGTCGAGTGGGCAGGGAGAAGGAGCTGAGGAGTCCGCCACCGGATAGGGATGGGTTTGGGATTGAGAAGCTGGGTGAGGGTATAGCGCCGAGTGTGGGGGTTGAGATGGGCAGTGTGCCGGCGTACGAGAGGAGGTGATGTGGTAAGAGGAGACGGTAAGCGTATACATGGTAAAAAAGACGATTTAATGTAGGCTGTCCAACACGCCCTGAACTCGCTCGCTCGAACGCCACCTCTTCCCTCGACAAGTCACTATTCGAAGCCCTGCGAGACATGCCGCGTTTGCATGCTAGAACGAGCATGTAGCCAAAAACACAATCCTCGTAAAACAAGTCGAATCGAATCGAATCGGCAGAGCATGTATGGCTGGATTTGACGGGTGTAGCACCTGAGGGGCAGTGGTAGATCAAGCGCTCTTGCCTTGCTGAAGTACTCATGTACATAGGGCACGGTCGAGTCGCCTGTGAGTAATCAAATTCTGTCGCACTGCTCGAGGCTCTGAGATTACTCGACGCTACGGTGAACATGCTGTCGAGCCACAGACGTCGTGGTGTACTCAATCGTAGGCGGCTTGACGCAGTTCTGGACTGCAACATTGTTGCCCTTCCTAAAGCTCAATGGGCGAGTAGAAACTCGTACGGCAGCTGCTGACCATGACTCCACGACTGCGAGGTCGTGTGTACGCCTCGATGTGTCAGGCTGAAGAAGCCATCGAGGTCATCAAGGTGCTAGCAGGCGCTTTTCATGACTTCACGCCTGGATTCTGGACTGAGAATTGTCGACGGGAGTTATGTCCACATTGCACGACACCCAGTGCTGCCATGCGACCAAGCATGCTTCACAAGGAGATACTGGCAAGGCTGTTAGGGTCCAAGATCCTGCAAGCGTTGCTTTGATAGCTTTCTTACCGGCGACCTAATATTGCCCACATGACCTTCTCCCCGTAAAAGGCTCAGTGCGGGTCGATAAGATGACAGCAAGTGCCACGTGAAGCTGTGCACCCTGCTTCTCGGTTGACCTACAGGCGCGGTATGATTGGCGGGCTGCACGCAAAAGACAAGCGAAAACCAATACTGCCAAGACGAACCTTTCAGCCCCGACATATCAAGCGTCCACCACAGCCCGCATGTAGTAAGAACTTGCCCTGAAACTAGTTTTCATTGGACGGCGCGATCATCGTTGCTAGTCAATTCAAGCTTGGGTCTGTGGGCGTGCTGAACAGCAGGCGAAATGGATCCGCATTTGTCGAAACAAAGAACTCGACCAACGCCTCCAACATCCAGACCAACTTAGATTCGCTACGATCAGGCTATGGCTTGGAGGATGTACGCCCAAACCCTTGGGCAATGTGTTAATCTGAGCAGCACCCTGACTGAAGGGTTTCGTCGACTGCTCACCAGGCTGTAGCCTTCATCCTTCAGCATGGTCGCTTCGTCGAGACGTCAAATCGCCATCTTCTTCGTTTGCTTTTCATCTCTGTTCAGATTCGTACTCTCGCAACGACCAACCAATGCATCCTTCTGCGACTACTATGCGCAAGCACAGTATAGGGAAAACAGTAGCGCCACCCAACTCAAATGGATCCAAAACGTTGTCTGCCTCGCTTTCGAGGGAGGTTCGACGCTGAACAACGTTTCTTCCGAGCTGACCGGTATATTACGACCTGGGAAATACAATGACATCGACATCGATTTGCTGCAGTATTTCAACGGGTCCAGAAAGTCCACAAACGTGAACAACGCAGCGATAGGCGTGAACTGGCTGGACGACGGTGGAGCAGCGCCGCTCGCTGCATTCCTTTCAGGAAATCCACAAACCTTGAATCTGGATGAAGATAAGAACCAGTAGTATGTGATGCCTCACACTGGCTGCTTCGACGGATGTGCCGTACTGACCAGCACACACAGTCATCTCTTCAGCAACTTCTTTGTCGGCTTCGCTCGATCGTTCGGCTGTACCTTGCCGCCAGCTCCTCTGCCCAAAACGAATGGACCAGTCAGCCTTGCGTACGCTCACAAGTTCATGGACCTCGAACACCATCAGTTGGGTTACTTCATAAACCAGCTATCCTTGGCCTCGATTCACTTTGGCGCTTCGGCTCAAGATGCTGATACCTTTCGTTCGAATATGAACAGCCGATTCAACGTCCGCTGCGCACCCGGCGTTTCCTCGAACCCTGCAAACCCGCCGCAGCTCATGAGCCTGTGTCAAAATCCAACATGTCCACTTGCGGTACCCGTCAGCGACTGCGCTGCGTATGTCAACCTCACAGCTTCGGGAACGACCAACAGCAATCCGACTACGGTGACGTCTGTAGCCACATTAACGGCAGCACCGACTGACTCCGGCAAGGCTGCAGCGCCTACGTCAAGTACAGCACCTGTGTCAAGTACAGCACCTGTAAATCCAGATAAGCTGAGTACAGGTGCCATTGCAGGAATCGCAATTGGCGGCGCCGCAGTTCTTCTGATCGCCATCATAGCCCTCTTCTACTTCCGCCGAAAGCGCGGAGCTCCTGCAGCAGCGGCAGAGCCAGCTCCCACACCAGCTTGGAATCAACACGACTTTGGCGCTAGCTCAACGCAACCGCCGTCGGCCTACTCGCCAAAGACCGCCACTGTATCATACTACTCAACAAGCCAACCTCCGGATCCCAGGTTACGGGGCGCCAGTCCTGACTCCCAGGGCTACCATTTCAGCTCGGGACGCCCCAGCGAGATCTGGTCTCCAGTGCCGGTGGAGATGGAAGGTACGCAATCTGCGCAGTCAGTGTATGGAACGTCTCCCGCAGCGCAGAATGGGGAGTGGTCGAAGCCGCAGCAACACGGTGAGGGTGTGTCGACATCAGGTCAGGAGCAGTACGTGCAGCAGCGATGGAGCGACGCGAATATGCGCTCTGGTACGTAGCTTGGGGAATTTGTCTGTAGACATGCGCGCTTAGATGTTTATACCGAAAACCAGACGGAATCTCGCGGAGTCGTGGCGCAATTGTTGTGGTGCGTGCCATTCAGTCAACGCAGGAATGAATCTTTCTGATACTACAACATCAACACTATTGATACGGCACGCTTTCCCCGGGTATGGTTGCAAGGCATATAAACGAGCGCGCCTTCCCGATCCATGTCACGCTAGAGACGCCCTAGCACCAGCTGTGAACCTCTGCGTCGTGACGTTGCCCCCTTGCTGTATCCCAGCATCCTACCTCGCGTCAGTATCGGACATGACAGTCTTATCAAGAATGAAGCCTCAGCGAACTCTTGTGCAACCATTGTTCGGCTCCCAAAACGACGCCTGCGAAAAAATGCCACTGGACACGTTCGTGGCTATCGGACCGAGCAAATCACCATCACACTGGACGTGAACCCTTGACATTTGCCAGCACAGGCAATGCGAGCAATTCCTTGTCGAGCGACATGTGTGTCGTCACAACTAGGGACTTTTTATAATCCGCAGATAATTGCAAGGTATGGTTAGGGTGAAGGAGCAAGACCAAGACCAAGACCAAAACCTTGGTGGACACGACAGCTACGATGGGTACCGCGGCAATTTGGCAGCACTTTGTGACTTGAGTTGCACGATTAAGTTGAACGTTACAAATAAGCATTAATAATAACAACTTGTCAAGCCGCCTTATTCTACAAGAATATCTGTGGAGGAGGCAAAAGAAAGCCCCGTATTATCTGCAGGAACTCCAGCGGGTACGGCACCCGATGCTCCCAACCAATATACAGCCCAGCGCTGTCCATACCGATACGCGTCCCGTCTGACAAGTAGGCTTGTATGCGGCCTGTCTGAGGGGAGAGGACGGTGCCGTTGACCTGTGCGCTTCCGTCTGCATAGAGGGACCACGTAAACACTTTGTCAATGACCGTACCCGACTCGATGACTTGAGGCACTACGGATTCCGCTGGTATACCCCCGAGAACGGGATTCGTGGACGTCAATACAGGGAGAGGACTGGGGATTGGGAGTGTAGGAACGATAGGCTCTCCCACGGCTGGAACCACCGGTAGCGCCAGCGGGGGCGGCGTTGCAAAGATAGGTGGCGGAGGAAGACCATGAGGCTCCAAGGATTCAGTGACGACCCACCACGGCAAAACGGACCCTATGGACGAGACAGCCGGTGCAATAATTTGAGGTACATTGCCCACGACTAGCGAATTCGAGGTCGGAAGTGCGAATGCAGGCGTAAGCGGTATGTTCTGAAGCTGTGACATTGCGGGTAGCAGTGAATCCGGTGTGGATAGTGGAAGCGGAGCTACAACGAACGACGGTGCTACGAGCGGAGGCAGGGCAGCTGTCAACAGCGCAACAATTTCAGATGGTAGTGCTAATGATGGTGGGGCAGGATTTGCTGGCAATTGTAAGAGGGGCGCTACCGGCGGTAACGAGCCTACAGGCGCAGGTCCGACCGCAACAACACTTGAAGACGACTCTGTTGGAATTTCCACTTGTAACAGCGATGAGGTGCCTACCAAGGGGATGCCTGTGACCAAAGGTACGTTGAGAAGGGGAGCAGAGCTCGCTGTGATCGCTCCTGCTAGAGGAGGCAACGCGGGGCCGTTGATGAGATCTGTTCCAAACAAAGCGGACGGCGTAAGAGTCGGCGTTGGGCTGTTGATTGGCAATAGACCAAGAGCAATGGAACTGGAGATAACCGCAGGGGATGGTGGAGAGGACAATCCTAGAAGTGCCGTAGGGGCAAGGGCACCGCTAGCTGATAGGCTGGAGATTAGTGCAGGCAGGCTCGGCGTCGAAAGTTGCACTGATGGTATGACCGCTAGAAGTGGAGAAGGAGTTGCCAGGATAATTGGTGCAGGCAGGTTCGGAGCGGAAAGTTGCACTGATGGTATCACCGCCAGAAGTTGAGAGGGGGTTGCCAGAAGTGGCGAGGGAGTTGCCAGGATAAGGGGAGATGGAGTTGCCAGGATAAGGGGAGAGGGAGTTGCCAGGATAAGGGGAGATGGAGTTGCCAGGATAAGGGGAGATGGAGTTGCCAGAAGTGGCGAGGGAGTCGCCAGGATAAGGGGAGATGGAGTTGCCAGGATAAGGGGAGATGGAGTTGCCAGAAGTGGCGAGGGAGTCGCCAGGATAAGGGGAGAGGGAGTTGCCAGGATAAGGGGAGATGGAGTTGCCAGAAGTGGCGAGGGAGTCGCCAGGATAAGGGGAGAGGGAGTTGCCAGGATAAGGGGAGATGGAGTTGCCAGAAGTGGCGAGGGAGTCGCCAGGATAAGGGGAGAGGGAGTTGCCAGGATAAGGGGAGATGGAGTTGCCAGAAGTGGCGAGGGAGTCGCCAGGATAAGGGGAGAGGGAGTTGCCAGGATAAGGGGAGATGGAGTTGCCAGAAGTGGCGAGGGAGTCGCCAGGAGAATTAGTGCAGGCAGGCTCAGAGTTAAAAGTTGCACTGATGGCATCACCGCCAGAAGTGAAGAGGGAGTTGCCAGGACAAGAGGAGAGGGAGTCGCCAGGACAAGAGGAGAGGGAGTCGCCAATGTAATTGGTGCCAGTTGACCGATGAGATTTGGTGACAGGGCAGCAGGCTGGGGCGTTGACAAGGAGGCTACGGGTGGAGCGACCACCAATGGGAGATTGATTTGCGCGGGCGATATCGTGGGAGTTGTTGAACTAGGCGTTGGAGTTGGGATCTGAAAGGTTGCAAGCGGCAGAGTCGGTCCCTGAGCGAATGACGATACTATAGCAACAGGCACGAGCGCCGGAAATATGGCTGTAGACAGTGCGGTTGCGGACTGCACTGGAAAAAGCTGGTTTGAAACAGCGGGAACATCGACCGCGGAAGCCACATCGACTGTCGACCGGGTCGAAGATGTACTTGGCAAAGCTGTAGCGAGTTGGACAGATGTAGGAAGTGCTAAGGCTGGGGCCAGACTGCTTGTGCCCAATACTGGCGCAGCCAGATTTTGAGACATGGGTCCTAATTGGATCGCTGTGGGAAGCTGAATTGAGGAGGCAGCCACAGTTGACAACAAAGTACGTGAACCAATCGAAGCCAAGGACACGAATGACGATGGCTGCTGCAGGTTGGTCGCCTGTGGAAGTGTCGCCGCTGATGTGGATGTCGATGGACCTGCCGGTGAGACGCTACTTCCAAAACTCAAGTTTAATAAGACTGTGGACCGCCCGCTTCCACCGCACGCTTGCAAACTATTCCCAGAACACTGAAACTGACATGAAGCGTCTAGGGAAAGGCTGGGAGAGAAGCTGAAAGAGTTCCCACATCTGCATATTGCTCCAGAAGAGATGCTAGCATACTGATAACTGGAGCAAAATGATCCACATGTAGCCCATGTCAAGCTCGTCGTAGATGTGTACGAGATGCCGTTAAGAAGATATCTTGGAGTTGTGCTTGGTAAGACGAGGTTGGTTGGCTGCGAGTCGGTGAGACATCCCACGTACGCGAACCCAGGGACCGAAGAGTTCGTTGGTGGCTTTACGAAAGTCAGTCGATGCTTCACCATAAACCTTTCTCAAGAACAGGTGCGATTGGAGATTTGTCGTCTCTTATGAAGTAGCTCAAGCTTCGAGGATTACAGCCATCAGCCGCGAATCCTTACGCTCGTTTGTTATTGTTATTGTTATTACTTACTAAGATTATTGCTCGCGCCTCTAGATGAGAGAAGCCGCGTTTCGCAGGCAGGCACTGCACAGGCTCAAGGAGTAAGCAACAACAAATCAAAGCAGCGATCAGATGTGAGGCCAGCTTGCCAAGTGGAGTGTACCGAAACATGATGGAGATCCTGGTTACTGCGCTGAGCAGAAAGAACGTGGGTTTATGAGAGCTTCAAAGAATAAATAACCCACGACGCGTCGAGATCACGTTCCGGTATGGTGTCACGATGCGCTCAGGAATGCTGGTTCATAACAAGCGCAAAGTGAGTGTAGCGCACCTTGCCACTCTCCTACTGCATGTGAGACAGTTGAATCTTGAGATTCTCTTTGAAGACAAATAGTAATCTTATCTGTGCGATTTGGCTCCCAGAAGCTCTAAATTTTTCTGGTTAGTCTTGAGCAAATTTAAACCTTCGACTGTCCGTTGTCGAGCCGCTATCTAATCACCTTTGTAAGCAGGCCAGCTCCACACATATTTTAGACTCGTATCAAGCATCAGGAATGATGTGTAGGACTATTGAATCCTGCAGTACCTGCTGCGTTTACTCTACAAGCGCATCCACAAGGATGAATATCTCAAGCCGCACCGCACCTATCGACACCAATGGAAGGGTGTGCTATGCCAAGCCAAGGACAATCCCACGATTCAACAGTTGGTTGTGAGCTTTTTAATAGGCAGTCGGGTTCAGTTGGGAATTTCACGCGTGAAAGTGGTGTTTTCCCAGAGATCCAGGCCTTCTGCAGGCACAGGGGATATTGAGAGAGACATTCTGTCGCCTGTTGACGAACAATAGAATAGTAACAGACTATTTGACTCAAATGCTGCCCAAGGCGATATGGAGCACAGCAAGAGATCGCTGGATGAAGCGGTAGCTACGGACTGCGGACTGCTGTCGTCGACGCGCTCGTGATCTGAAGACGGAAGCTTTCCTATGTGAGCGGCAGGTTAGATGATGCCGTCCTGGGAGTATTTGGGATATTAACATATTGAAACAGTCCCTTTCAAAATATTTGCTAAGCAATACGACAAGCACAACGGTGGAGCGGAACGACTGTGTGACTAAAGTAAATGCATCGCAAGCCAACATTCTTCCATAAGTGACACATCTTGGGCGCTAGTAAGCTTCCTGAATTCAATTATTGCTATTGGACTTGCCAGCAAGCTAAACCCGTGCTGCCGTGGGCTTACATCACATCCAGAAACTAGGAGTATATCGATGATCATGAGTATGTGCGCCAAAGCGATTTTGATCTCTTTGGAAGCAAGAAATTGGCCTGGACAGGTGTGCAACCTAAAGTTCAATCCTATGTAGTTGACTGTTGAATTGATAGACTGGGCCTTATCTTTAAAACATGGTTGTTTGCTCATCTTGAAGAATCAGTCCCTCTGAGAAGAATAAGCGTCCTTGTAGATCTTTTTGCCCCAATGTTGATGGGCGGAAACTAGTATTAGGCAATCCCTGGGGATTCTAACACTGTGATTTGGGTGACTTCTTGTTTAGTGTAGCGTCGGATGTAAGCCAAAAGGTGTTAGGAGCTTCTTGACTCAGAATCAACGCTGGCTACATACTAATAGCAATGAGCTTCAAGCGCTGGCTCTCTTATTGGATACTGTCTACTAATTTGAGGTTTTACGGGGAGTCCTTCGTCTATCGCCCAATCTCAAGCACCGTGGAGATCTCATCGCGTAGAGGCTGAGAAATTCTGGGCAGGGTCCAAAATGACTTGTGTGAAGGGGTCTGTAGTGCTTTATAATGCTGCTGTTAACAATACAGTTGAGCGCAATCTAGATCATACCGGAAAGACTTTTCTTGGCGAGATCTTCCAGCCAATTAATCGCATCATTCTACTCAACTATGTGGCCCAGTTCAGCTGCCTGTATATTTACTATGTGTCTCTTCTGAAGCACTGGCTCGATGACTTCCCGCGATGCTTTGACAAGGCCACGAGTAGCCTTGCAATTGAGTAAGATCACCAAAATTGCTGGATAGAGTAGCGTCGACCAATACCTCAGTTCGTCTACTGCTCGGAGAGCGACAACTGAATATATGGTTGTTATTCTCGACCGAAATGTGTCACGGCATAGTTCCTCGCCGAGAAACACTCGGGATGTAATTCGAGCCATCAACGGTAAGTTTGGCTCTCGAACAGTTACTTGGTATCACTCTGCACTAGATTTAGCCTTTCTTGTTCAAAGATGTACAACCGGGCATTCTGGCGTCTCACCTAACTCATCCATGTAGATATCTTGAACCGCTGCTACATATTCGTCCGATACAGTCTCGGTTACCTTTCTCAGCTGATGAATCAATTGATGTCTTGCAATCAACCTCATAAGCTGCGTTTCGTCTGACCCTGCCCCGAAATCTTCCATACCCGATAAGTGAGCATATAGCCACTAAGATCTTGTCAAAATAATTGTGAATGAAGTTTGGAGACGTAGCACACTTCATACATAGCTTTTGTGAAGCTGCGTAGTTCCGAACTTGCTGGGCATACACGTCACCAATATTGGCCAGCACTATGAATAGCTAACATGGAACCTTTTCCAGATGATATGATATGATACTGAAAGCGTTCTTCAGAAACCTGACTTTGGATTGGCGACCAGACAATTCTGAAGTCTTTCGCCCGTTGATCAAGTCGAAAGATGCTCACTCGGCGTAGAGAATGCGGAAGAAGGTCAGAAACCTAAGCAGTATGAGAAAAGCTGAGAACAGTCCGATAGCATAGTCGAATGGATACTGAGTGGGCATATCTCTGGACAGGAAGATTCTGAGGAGTTTGGTAACGAAGTCACAATTAATCAGTGCACTAGACTGCAATCACAATTCAAATGTGAACGTAGTTGAAAATCGCAAGGACCCCATAAATTCTCAAACATCACGCACTTCTAAGATGCTTGCCATTAAATAACCTGTAGAACACTAGAGGTGAGCTTGGTCGAAAGACCGACTCTGCTGTTGAACGAGTGAAATGCATCGTTCTGTCAGCCACAGTAATCCGTAGAACATGAAGCCATATCTTAAAGGTTATTATTTATCGGAAGACTGCGTTAAAACTCCTAGAGGAGGAACCCTATCATAGCTAGATCGTGATATAAGGATCGGCTGCAGCGTCCAGTGGATGCTTGCGTCAAACACCACCGACAATCTCAATGGTCCTTTCCAGTGCCCTGAGGAAACAGATAGGTAGGATTGGGACTGGCTCGCTCAAAGTTCTGAGTATCAAAATGCCTCCAACATCATCATGAAATATCAGCGTCGAGTTCACAATCAGAAATGGTACCATTGTTACCCAATCGAAGCAAAGCCAAGCGCTTAGACATCCTCGGACTCGCTCGTAGTCGATGTCGGGGTTAGGCTTGGATATGGACTCACAGGACTGCAAAACGCACATCCACATCGGAAAGGAAGACTGGTTCTGGAGGGTCGACCTAACCTCGTCGATGCTGCCAACGAGAAACTCTCGCCTGGTATCGATATTGCAGGACATAAACCCTTAGCCATACTCCCTACATGGCACGAAAGCATACTATATGCGTGCTATTCCCCACAAATGACCAGACAGGAAGGCCATAGTGATATTAGAGAACATCAAAGCTATAATGACAGAGAATTCGGTTTCATTTCTGGAAGGACGTGTCCTCCCAGAAAAGCATGTTGGGCTTCTAGAAGCGCGATTGGATTAGCACATGATGGTGAGGTCCTCGTCACATGAACAGAAAAAGGATCAACGGGTGGAACTGTTGGAAAGAAGCAGTGACGCATTTTCTATCAGTCTTGATAGCCAAATATAGTCCCATCCCCTCGATCATCAGCTTTGCTGCCCCAACCACCTCACCAAAGCCCCGCTGAACACCTCATGCACTCTACTCGTCAGATGGCCCGAGTTATACCATAGATACGTATCGAGCCCCTTGCCACATCCGTATTTCTCCGGATTGCTCAGGATATCCGGCTGATTGTATCCCGGACAGAACGCCGTCGTATTCGTGAATCCGTAGCTCGCCGCGTCATCAAAGATGCCATTGAGCACGGTGTTGACATCGAATTGCAAGACCGTCGCATCGGCGTACTTGGCCGCGAAGGCTGTCGCGTGACGGGCTAGAATGGCGTTGTATGTCGACACGAGGGTCTTGTTGACGCTGGGGCTTGGTCCGCGGTCGAGCGGCGGGAGGTTCAGGAGCAGCAGATTTCTGTATCCGAGGGCGTATATACGAGACCAGAGCTGCTGCTGTGCAGAGATGACAGTCTCGTATAGCGGTGCGAAGGTAGCGTTTTTGCCGCGGAGTTTGACAAGGTCGTTGATGTCGTTGATGCCGATCCAGACAGCGACCAATGCGTGCTCTCGCTTCAAGACTTTTTGTAGTGTTGCATCACCGTATTTCTCGAACTGCTCGACCTGTCGATCAAGGCTGACAGTGTGGTTCCAGTGCAGTGGTGTCAACGCAGTGTTCGTGTTGCTCCCTGCGTAAGCAAAGTCCCACAGCTGCCGGTCGCATTGGCGTGGGTCTGTAAGACCTGGCTTGACGCCGCATCTGGTGATCCATTCGGTCCAGACGGGACCACCAGATGCAGTCGCCGTCAAGTTTTGCACGATTCGGTTGGAGAAGAGCTCCGTAGGTGTGAAGGAGATGTCGAAGTTGTCGCCGATGTAGGTGTAATTCGGATGGCCTTTGAGACCCTGGACGAAGGAATAGGAATCGCCAAACGCGATGAGAGACTTTGTCTTCTTCCAGCTGAATTGCGCTTCGCCGAGCCCAGTGCTCGGTGCCGTAGCCGCTGTTGCTGCGAGGGTGGCGTAGGCAAGAGCCTCAAGCTTCATGATGCACAAGGAGGATTGGGTCCGAGTCGAGAGGCTAGGCTGACCATCCTCGCGATTTCGCAGAGCACTGGCTTTATAGGTTTTGTCGATCTTGTCTGCAGCTTGGTATTTGGGTTGGGCCACGGAAGAATTACGGCCGAAGATGCGATTTTCGGTAGATTTCACGATGGCGACATTGCTGGTCGTTCGTCAGGTACCCCGGGGTGATTAGCCGCAGAATCCGGGGAGATTTGAATTATGCCTGGGTGGCTTCGGAACTTGATTGAGGGCTCTTCGACGATGTGGGCTACCTCATGATATGGTACATGTGAATGTTTTACAACAAGGACTTTATGAAGAGCGATCAACTAGAACCAATCGCCCCAATCAGAATCGCTTCCTCCACTGTCGCCACCCTGGTTCCCGCCGCCCCAGAAGTCTTGTTCGGGATCCTGACCGCGTTGATCTGCCCATGGGTCTCCATTTTGACCCCAGACATCGTCGTCACCCTGCGCATCCTGCTGCGCGTCTGCTGGCGACTGGTACGGTTCGTTCGCTTGAGGTGACATGTCATCAGGCTGCTGGGTCCCCCGGCCCCTCTGCATGGCTTCGTAGCCAGCCATGGTCGCGGCGCCCGTTGCCGCGCCTTCAGCGGCGCCCAGACCTCGGGCACCAGCAGCAGCTTCCCCAAGAACGCCAGACTCGCCTGCAGTCCCGACAGCAGTGCCCGCACCAGCTGCTCCAGCCTCGCTAGCAGCAACGCCACCCGCTTCGCCAGCACCGCCAAACCAGGGCATCCACATCGGCCACATGACGCCACCTGAACCGCTGTGTCGACTGAAATAGTCGAAGTCGATGCTGACCGCCGTCGCAAGCATGACAGCGCGCTGGTCGAGAGTCATGCCATGGCCTGGGTCTCCTTGCCCTGTGTGGCTCCCCAGGTGATTGGGCTCCTGTGAAAGAGCTGCAGCGTCCATGCGTAGCGCATACACGCCCGTGTCTGTGAAGATTTCTCGTGCAAAGCCACCAAAATTGCGGTTCACGGACCCCAGCAGCCGGCCGTCTTCAGACATCAAGCTGAAGTCCCAGGACAGGAAGCGCTCATCTACGCGTGCGAACTGCAGCATGGCGACCTCCCGCTTGTCGCCCTCCGCTACAGTCATGGCCTTGCTGTGCGAAAGAGGTAGATTGCCGGGCGCTATCTGGGGGGTCCCGGGTGCGGCTGCTGAGACATGACGGGCGAGGTACATGTTGTACTTCCTCCTCAGCAGCGCCCACTCCTGTTCCGTCGCACCGATGATGCGCATGTCTCCTAGATCCAGGCCTGACACTTTCGCGCTGGTCTGGTTGACGATGCTCGCCGTGCTCGTGCCGTGCAGCTGCGTGGAATGCGTATACGTGCCGCCATCTCCCACCGCATCGTACACGCGTATCCGCGAGTTTACAAAGCTAAAGGGCCGGTGGAAACGCAGCACCTCCTGCTCTTCACGATCGAAGACGTGCGTTGTGAAGCTCCGGTGCGTCTTGAACGCCTGGCGCACCACGGCGCTGCCCAAGCCGTGATCGCGCTCGGCGAGGTAGCCAATATGGTTGCCGTGCGGGTCCATGATGACGTAGCGGTTGGCCTGCTCGAAGCCCATCAGCACGTTCATCATCTCAAGCTGCCGCTGGATGACGATGGCCGAGTTGTCGAGGATGCGCATTGCGGGGTGGCTCTGTCTGAGGACGGCGTGCGGGTCTTCGGGCATATGAACGGGCGTGACGAGCGGATTGTAGGCGTCAGGTGTGGTTGCGAGGGCATTCGACACGGCGTCGACTCGTGAAGGCTCCTTCGCGGGCTCCGTCGTGGGGGCATTCGACGCATCTTGCTGGGGGCCACTGTTCTGGCTGGCGGGCGCTCTTCGCTGGGGCGGCGCATGTTTGGGTAGGCGGCCGCGAGGTCCTGGTGGTGGAGGCGTGCCGCGGGTTGCGAATGCGCGCAAGTGCTGGCGAGGAAGCCGCAGGGACCATCTCGCTGCTGTTGAGTACATGCTATGGACTAGTCTCGTCTCGTCTCGTCAGCGTCTATGTCAAGTTCAAAATTCGCAGAGTAACGAATCTTCATGGGAATTGTCGGTGATTAGCATTGATGGCTGCCTGCGACGGCGTGGCGTGGAGCTCTGATGACTATGTTCCATGGTATTCCAATAGCTCATAGATGGTAATTGCGCGGCGCAACATTACAGAACCACATGTCTACATCTGCAATAGCTTCACCATATGTTCCAGATAAGAACCCTGTATATAGGAAATAGATGACTCGATGCTTTGACACGCTTGCGCTGACCACAATGTGCTTGGAGCTGGGTGTGATGGGAGCGGGACGCACGCTGACTAATCCCGCGGGCCGACTCAGGGGTCCGAAAATGTAACAAGTCTTCTGCCTCGCGAAAACCTCGTCACCTTCAATCGCCTCGCAACAACGCCTGCACGTCGCCGGCGCGAGGCTTCAACGACTGTAAGTGGCACCTGCCTCCTGTCTCTTCTTTCTATGATGACAACTTCAAATCATATCAGCGGCACAGCGTGAACATTCACTTGCTAGCGCACGTGCTCTATGCTGTCTTCCGTTACAAAATAGACTACAACGGTATCTGATCTACCAACACATGCACACGTTTTACACAAAACTGTTTGGACTACCTTCTGACTTTGTCCAGATTTTCTGAATCCACGCTCGAGCCAAAATGGCGACAGAAACCGCCGTGTCACAGCCAGCTTCAACTCAAGCTGAGCTGCCCAAGGTTGATCTCTCTTCCGTCAAGAGCCAGAAGATTGCAAATAGCGGATCTAAGAAGCCTCGCCCAAAGCGACCTAACTACAATGAAATTCACGTCAAGCCACTGCCGCTTGATGTTCATCCATTGCCCGCCTTCATCCCACATAATCCACTCTCTATCGTGAGGATTGCCATTGCTCTTCTGTCACACTCGTCGCGCAAACACGACTCGCACAAGGTCGTTCACAAAGCCTACTTCTCTGAAGACACACAGTCCATTCATGTTACAGACGCCGAGTCGATTCGCGCGCTGTGGGAACAGGGATTCTGGGGCAAAGGGTCGCTTAGTCGCAGTGAGCCTCAATGGCTGTTGGCTGAGAGACGAAGGCGGGGCATTGAAGCTCAGACAGCCAGCACACAAGTCACACAGGCACGACGAGAAGAGCGCCGACAGTTCAAGCTTGAGCGCGCGAAAGCGCAACGAGAGGCTATCGAGAAGCAGCTGCGCGAAGAGGGCAAGCTAGACGCCGACGGCACTTTGGGCGACTTAGTTGAAGATGGCGCCGTGTCCGAGTCACCCCTGGGCACCATCTATACACCCGAAGCTGGCGACGTCGTGGGCCCTGCCGGTGATAATATTGTCTCCGAGGTCAGCGGCATCATCGCAGACAAGAGCCCCGCTTGGGGTGAGGATGGCACGGCGGGCGCGGAAGTTGAAGAGATCAAGGATATCGAGCACCTGCAGCTCACGCCCGAAGAGGCCTTCTACCTCACCTACGTCCTTGGCGCTCTCGACATCGTCGATGGCAATTACCTCGGCGGCATTACAGCGACACCTGCAATGCCCGCCTGGTATCTTCTCCGATTGTACAGCGCTTACGCTCTGTCTCCCGCCGACGACGCGGCCATCATTGGCTTGAAGAAGCTGTTTCAGTACCGCGAACGCCTTGCTCAGAAGACTGCCGCCTTACCCAATGCCCAGCAGATTGCGCCAGACAACTCGTTCCTCCTCCAATATGTCGTCTATCACCACTTCCGGTCACTTGGCTGGGTTGTGCGACCAGGCATCAAGTTTGCTGTCGATTACCTGCTTTACCTCCGCGGACCTGCTTTCCACCATGCCGAGTTCGGCATACAGATCATCCCCTCGTACTCGCACCCGTATTGGTCTGAAACACCAGAGCGCATCGAACACAAGAAGCAGAAAGAGAACAAGGATTGGTGGTGGTTCCACAGGATCAATCGTGTACAGACTGCGGTTATGAAGACTCTTGTACTGGTCTACGTCGAAGTGCCGCCGCCGTGGGATGGCGAGACAAAGCAGAACGCATTGGCTGTTGACATCGGCAAAGTGCTGAAGAGTTACACGGTCAGGGAAGTCGTCTTTAAAAGATGGAGCCCAAGTCGCAATCGCGATTAGACGATCGACCACTTTCTAAGCGCCATGACTTGGTAGCCGATAAAGCTCTAAGTTCATATTCGTCGCTGACCTCAGCAAGCACAGAGGCTATAACTATTGCCGCAACGTCGCGCAGATGCTGTCGAGATCAACAGAGACAGTCTCAATCTTTGGTCATCTACATCTAAGAGACGTACCCATGCACTCGCAGTGTCTCGACTTCTTCTCGCACGATCTTGCCGAGCCAAACGTGGAGGATAGATCAATCTACGCTCTGAACGTCCTGCCTTATAGGGTCAATCACCTATATCTCACTCTAACATGGTACACGGTTCTTGATGCGATCTTCTCTGTCTTTCACCATGATGATGCCGCTCTTCACAACCGCCTTGCACGCCGTGCTTGCCATCAGATGAGCCACAAAGATCTTTACCGTCCTTTTCGAATAATTCACCGCCGGGGATGTATCCATTGAATCAAGTAAGGTCATGCTTCGGCCAATGACTATCGTATGAGACTGCAACCAGGAGTCGTAAAGAGGTCTTTGGGAACATGTCGATCCTGATTCTAGGGTTGAGGTCGCAGAGGGCTTGAGGATCAAAGATATCAGTGTGTTTCTAGAAATGTCCAAATATCATGCAATGGCACCAAAGTATGTCTCGGTGGAGGAGGTGGCCGATGTCATGAAAATTAAATATAGCCTGGACTTTCACGCAACAGAAGCTGGAACTGATAGCTGCAATTATGTGAGAGAAGTATCTAAGGTGGCTAAAATTGCAACAAAATCAGAAAAATAACGCTCTATCAGTCTAGGTAGGTCATCATACACTCATTATCAGCCCCAGCTTCACGCAAGCAGTCTTTCAGACATTCTCTGCGCCATCCACCTCGTTCTTTTGGTCGATGGACTTTGCATCCTTGTCGTCCTTGATGCTCTTCCATTCCATGAGCGCAATACTGAGAATAGTAGCTGCACTCAAGGCCGCCGCGATCAGAAAACACCTTGTGATGCCAAAACTATATGCATCCACAACTACATCCAACTCATCGGCCGGAACAATCGTGCGGATCGCGGTCGCGCCTGAGTTGACAATTTGCTGCGGATCAAGACCCGCAACTCCAGATAGCCGGTCCACCAACTTGGTCGCAAAGACATTCTGGCAAACCGAGAGGAAGACAGCACCACCGAGTTGCTGCATCAGGAACCCCAGCGCCAGACCAAGCGAGACGTCTTTCTTAGGCAGCGCCTTCTGCATTGCGAGACTGGCTTGCTGGCCACCACACCCCAAGCCAATACCAAACAGGACTTGGTATCCGATCCAGTAGCTGTGGTCCGAGAATCGCGTCATTGTGCTCAGCAAACCAGCTCCAATAGAGCTCAGGATGGTGCACACGATGATAGCAGGGATGTAATACCCGATGCGCTGCGTCATCTTCGCAGATATAACACTCGCGACCACCATGGCGATGACCATGGGGATCGTGTTGATACCTGCGTGCATTGCACTCAGCCCCTTGGAGACCTGGAACCAGATGGCGAGGTAGTACGCGATGGCCATGATGGAGCCGTAGTTCAGGAATGTGAAAATCATGCTGCCTGCTACGTTCCTGTCTAGTACGACGCGGGGAGGAGCCATGGCGGTTTCCGGTGTGAGGGTTTCGACGACGCCAAAGATGACGAGCAGAATGGAGAACGTAACAAGGAGTCCGATGATGGTGGGCGAGGACCAGGAGTATGTTGTGCCGCCCCATTGCAGCGCGAGGACCAAGCAGATGATGCTGGGTACCAGGAAGAAATTGCCAACGGGGTCGAGACGTTGGATTTGCTGCATGACGGAGAGGTTCTCACGGCTCGGGGGATCCATTTGAAAGAAAAAGAACATGGTGGCCATCGTGACAGCACCGACTGGCAGATTGATGTAGAAGCACCAGCGCCATGAGCTGATGTCGTTAGATGATTGACGGTAGAGTGGGACTGTAGCGCGACTCACACATGATCCACAAACGCACCACCTACGATGGGGCCCAGTACCGCACATACACCAAACGACATGCCGAAGATAGCTGTATACATGGGTCGCTTGCTTAATGGCACAAGCCCGACAATGACCATCATGCCACCCTGGAAGATGCCCGCCGATCCGATGCCCGCAACCGCCCTTCCGACGACGAATGCCACGGATGAAGGGGCTGCGCCGCACACGACGCTGCCGATCTCGAAGATCAGAATAGCAGCGAGAAAGACCCATTTCGTGGAGTATAGCTGATAGATGCGGCCGAAGATGGGGTTGCAACACGCGCCAGTCAGCAAGTACGCAGATCCGTACCAGCCAATGTCGCTGATTGAATCGAAGGTGTTGGTGAGTGCAGGAACCGCGATGGCGACAATTGTGCGGTCCTGAGGGTGTTAGCTGCTGGGATTCGAGGGGTGCAGAGGTGTTCATTGTGGTCGTACCAGAGCGACAAGGAAGACAGACATGTACATGCCAATCATGACGGCGAGGAACGTGAGTGACTTGGGGTTGAAGTCGATATCACCATTTTGCTTGCGGTCGGTTTGGTCGTCCGCTTTGCTGGGCTTCTCGTCAATGGAGTTGGTGGCAGACATGGTGATAGCTTTGTATTATGAAACTTTTGGGACACTCTTGGGATTTCTTGTGCTTGGATGTACTCGTCTTGTGTTCCAAGACTTGGTCCTTATACTCCATGCTCTCGGCTCCGACATTGCTGCCTCTATGAAGAAGGTCGGGGATATCGCATGTCTGTGAGCGATGATTGGTTGCAGGGCCGATCGCAGCCAGTCGAGACTGAACGACGCTAGCGGGCTGTCGCAATCTCCGAGAACGCGGCCTGAGATGCGAGTGACCCGAACTGACGCACTTTTCATTGTAGGCACGTTCCTTAGATCGGCCGTTAATGCTTTCTTCGTCGTCATGAAATAAGCTTGAGTTGTTCGTTCTATCGCCGACTTTTGCATGGATGTATCGTATGTTGTCGTCACCGTCAGACGCCTGAGCGCGTAGTATTGCGGACCACCAGCCACCCACCTCCAAGCGATACCACTGAGCAAAGCACTCACGTCAAGGATCAGGCTGACAGTCTGGAGTTGGTGACTGTGTAGTTCACCGCAACAGCTTTGTACGTCGCAGCTTCTTGGAGCGGTCATGGAGCAACGACAGGCCACACCATCTGGATCAGGCTATCGCCCCCCAAAACCTCAGCGAGTCCTTGCCTGCGTCCTGTGCCAGCAACGCAAGGTCAAGTGCGACCGGAAATTTCCTTGTGATCATTGCATCAAGGCGAAGGTACAATGCGTGCCTGCTCAGCAGATGCCGAGGCGGAGAAAAAGGCCGACGGAGCAAGAGCTGACAGAGAGGTTGCGGCATTATGCAGAGCTTCTTAGGAAACACAACATCGCGGTGGACAGCACCGATGATATGGATACTGAATATCCAGTTGCCGATGGTGAGGTTGAGCCCGGATCGTCGACAAGTCAAAGATATCTCGACAGTATTGTGAATGTTGAGGTCAAGAGCGAAGAGCAAACGACGGGGGACGTCAAGAACTTCTGGGATGCAATGCATCAAAGAACCCCCGACTCACATGATGTGACTGGGAATGCAAGCATCGATAATAATCTAGGCCAATCCACATTCGACGATCTCTCAGAATCTGTCATCGTCAAGGTGTGGGGACGGGTTTACGAGAGTGATCACAATCATCTCTTTGGCGACACGAAGATTGACGTACCTCTATCGACCCTGCATCCAAGCCATGTGCAGATTTTCCGGCTATGGCAGGTGTACTCGGATAACATCAACCCGCTAGTCAAAGTCACCCACGCGCCGACCCTACAAGCGAGCATCTTAGATGCAGCAGTTGACCCAAAAGGGATCAGTCATGAGCTGGAAGCACTCATGTTCAGCATATATTGCGTTGCACTCATTACGATGTCCGAGGAAGAGTGCCGCGCTACGCTTGGTGAGTCGAAGATAAAGCTTCTTAGCAAATATCACGATGCCTGCCGTCAAGCTCTGATCAATTGTGGATTCTTACGGTCCCGGGATCGAGACTGTTTGACGGCCTGCTTCCTATACTTGGTCAGTTAATGGACCCTTATGTCTGATCGAAACGCCTGACCTCCCATAGATCTCGCTGAGACCAGATACTCATCCACACACACTGTCCCCAATGTTTGCCATCGCCTTCCGGGTCGCGTATCGCATGAACATCTGCAACGAAGCCGCTAATGTCAAACACGGTGTATTCGAAGCTGAAATGCGTCGACGCCTATGGTGGGCGATGGTCGTCTACGACAGCCGAATTTCTGAGATGACCGACTACAAGACAACACAATTGATTCCAACATGGGACTGCAAGATACCCGTCAATATCAATGACTTCGATCTCAGACCAGAGATGAGCGTGAAACCTGCAGACCAAGACGCATCAACTGAAGCGCTCTTCACTGTCGTACGTGGCGCAATCGGAGATTTCATCAGACACAACGCATGGCATCTCGATTTCATTAACCCTTTACTGAGGCACATCGCCAAGGCGACGCAGCATCGATTTGATCCCAACGACGACAACCTGAACGGTCTTGAACATATCATCGAGAATCGGTACCTCAGACATTGCAACCCAGAAAATCCTTTACATTACATGACCATGTGGTGGGCACGCAACTACCTAGCAAAATACCGTTTCTTCCTTCACTGCTCGCGGCACTCCAAAGCATCAGACGACCAACCAGCCGAACAGCGCGATAAAATCTTATCATACGCGCTGCGGATGCTTGAGTGCGACACAGCGCTCAACACATCACCGCTAACGAAGGGCTACCGCTGGCTCATACAGTTCCACTTCCCGTTCCCAGCATACGTACGCATCGTCCAAGATCTGCGTTCCCGACCAATCGGGCCTCATGCTGACAAGGCATGGGAGGTGATGAACGCAAACTATGCCGTGCGCTTCGTGGACATGGAGCCGAGTGCCAACCTCCTGTTCAAGATGTTCGCGTCCACAGTGTTGCAGGCCTGGGCAGCAAGACATGCTGCGCTGTTTGGGCAGGACGATGCAGAGGGTCCACGGATGATGATCGCTGATATCAAGAAGAAGTTGGGACAACCGTCGCTGCCGATTGCACACGCAGATGGCATGGATGCACCTGCCCAGACAGGTGTGGCTATGCTGCTGCCGAGTGACGTGCCATCGCTGGCCCCGAGTATGCAGTCATTTGCTGGACAGGAAACGACTGCGTACTTTGATCCGAGTCTGGCAGAGCTGAACTCGGACCTTTTCGATATGGACTGGGGCAGCATTGATTGGAGCGCCATGTCAGGAATGGGATCGATCTTCTGAGCGATTGCCGGTGTCCTTGATCGCTGCATGAATCACTTGATCACAGCGGCATATTCGATTCTATGTAGCTTCAGAGTACTTGCCGGGTTTCCCACTGCGCTTCATACACGATCTGACTTTGTGGTCATGGATGCACGAGTCATTGTCAGTCAGCCACAGAGGTAGCGCCAACCAGCCGTTCGCGCTATTCACAGTGAAGTTCTTACGAAATGATCATGTTAGATGTAAAAATGCCGCGGGGGTACCCCTTCTTCGTGGATCCGATGCTGTTTAATAGCTGCTAGCTATCAGACTAGACCCTAGTCATCGCGACGGTTGACATCAGAGTCGATGATACGTCACGAAATGGCCGTGCTTTCCATGGTATGGACGTCGTAGGTTACTGTTCACTTCCACGTCTACCTCAGATCCATACACCTACCTCTGGCGTCTCAAGAGTAGCCTCGTCTAGAACACTGTATGAGTTATGTAGACAGATGTGATTCAATGTCAAGGCTGTAAAGAAAAGCCTTTGAAGACGACAACATGTTCACCTAAGACAATAGCTACTCGATCAGTCTTCATGCAAGCTCCGCCTATAATAGTGAGTTAGCTTAAGCCGCCAGCAGGCGAGATAAGATGTCTGCAATTAAGCGGCAGCGGATATGGGCAAGGTTGTCCATTGCCTATCTCGACAAGGCAATCATATTTGGCGGATCAGCCTCCTCATCCAGTACGCCCGCTTTTCGCAGTATGTTGACTGTCTTATCGACAACCTTCTGGTCGACACCCTTGACATCCTTGGCAAATTGTACTGTGTCTAACCACTCCCTTGCATCCTCCTCGGAGTAGTCGAGCTTCGTGCTGATGTACTTGACTGCCTCCTCCTGGTTCTTCTCGAAGTGCTTCACGCCCTTGTTGATCTTCTCTAGGGCATCCTCCAAATCCTCCTTCAGCGGCTGCGTCGTCGCATTCGCGCCCTGGCTCCAATTTCCGGGGTTGAGCAGCGCATTAGCAGCAACAATCTTCCAGCTCGACCATGGTGTGTATATCTCGCCGACGCGCTTGATCGAGCCATTATCATAGTACCGCTTCGACGTAAAGTGCTCCCACATGAAGAAGTCGGCCGTCTTGTCGTTGACACCATCCCGGAGATTCGAAAACGTGTTCAGCACCTCGACCGGAAAAGGCGTCTCGCCCTTCTGCAACCACCCCTGCTGATCCGCCAGCACAAAGCTCATAACATAGCTCCCGCTGCCAATCCGACTCACCCCAACCTTCTTCCCCTTCAAGTCCTGCACACTCTTGACGTCCTCCCTCTGCGTCCCCGACGATATCGCCCAGCACAGCGGCGTCTCCACATACGTCCCCACAAGCCTAAAGCCGGCGTCCTTCTTCGCGGCCTGCGCCTTGCCCAGCGCGGCGATCCAGCCCTCGGTCAACCCCACGCCGACGTCGATCTCGTTGTTTTGCAGCGCCGTCACCATGTGGCCCGTGCCAGACGGGAAGGGAAGCAGCTGTGAGTCGAGGCCGTAGTGTTTCTTGGCAAACTCGAGGGGTGTGGAGAAGTGCTCAGGCACGAAGCCTATGCGCAAGGGCGCCATTGCGAATGCGTGTGTGGAGAAGGCGCGCGGTGCTGTTGTTGTTGTTGTTGTTGTTGTTGTTGACGGACGAAGGCGCGCGGTGCGCAACGTGCGGAGCATTGGAGCTTGTGGTGTTGGTGGCCGTTGAGAGGAAATCGGGAGCCAGCTCGCGATTGATGCTTTGGTAGAGTGTTTCGAGAGACGTCGTGAGTCGGCTACCAGGTGATGTCACGGACAGACTTGCCAAAGAGGGAAGGAAGCTCTGACCAGCTCCGTCGTTCTGCGGCAGGTCCGACTCACGCCGACTATCGCTCACGCATGCCACTTCGCTTGGCGTCGATGTCGACATTGGTGGGTTGGTGGCAGACTTCTCTGTTACTCACTTCTTGGATCTTCTGCCCTTATTTTCCATTTATGACACCCTAGACTGTTGCTGCGCGACATGTGCTACTAGCAGCGTCATAGATACAGCAACCAACCATGGGAGACTTTCACGCCACAGAATCAGACATGCTTTCTCTGCGAGCAAAGAGTGTAGCTGTGATCGGTTCAGGGCCGTCTGGATTGGCCGCAGCGAGGTAGGTCCTCGGCATAGCTCGTAAAGCTAAGAGCTGAGACCCACAGGTATCTGCGTGCAGAGAAGGCCTTCTCCGAAATAGTCTTGTTCGAACAGCGTTCCCAGAATGGCGGGATATGGAATTACACGGCTGATGAAAGAGACGAGGACTTGCTCACTGTTCCTCAGACGAACCCTCTTGGGAAAAATCAAGATCCCATCTGGAAGCCTGTTTTGACAAACGGCCACAGTACCAGTCGAATCAATGGCACCACAAACAACCCAACATTCGTGTCCCCAATGTACGAAAGGCTTGAGACAAACATTCCAAGAGGGTTAATGGGGTTTAAAGATTTGGATTGGCCGCATGACAGCCAACTGTTCCCCAAACATCAAACGGTGTTGCAGTACATCGAAGACTATGGCAGGGACGTTCAAGATACTGTCCGCCACAGCACGCAAGTGACAAATGTCACCCCAACTATGGATGATGCCGCCACCTCCTGGTCTGTGACATCCCGGAATCTACTGACATCTACCGACACGACCGAGACATACGACGCTGTAATCGTGGCAAATGGACACTTCATCACGCCCTACATTCCCGACATACCTAACATCGCCGAATGGAACACGTCAAATCCAGGCTTGATATCTCATTCTAAATACTACCGACGTCCCGAAGAGTTCACAGGCAAGAGAGTGATCGTGGTTGGCAACTCAGCGTCGGGTGCCGACATCTCGAATCAGATCGCCGAACACTGCGCGCTCCCACTGCTCTGGTCCAGCAAATCCACGAACCTCTTCGTGAGCGCAACACCGAAAGACCCACGGCGCCGCGAACTGCCACCTATCAAACATTTCAACCCTGACACCCGTGGAGTTGAGTTTGAAGACGGCACGATTGAGAACGACATTGACGCCATCGTCTTCGCAACAGGCTACTTCTACAGTTTACCCTTCCTCGAAGACGTCACGCCAAAACTTATCACAGATGGAAGCCATGTCAACCACACGTACAAGCACCTCTTCTACGCGCCCAAACCAACACTCTCTTTCCTTGCCTTGCCGCAACGCGTCATCCCCTTCCCAACCGCAGAGGCTCAGGCCTCCGTCCTCGCACGTGTATACTCCGGGCGGCTATCCTTACCACCGCTCACGGAGATGGCTGCCTGGGAAACCGATCGCGAAGCCGAAGCTAGCGGGAGAGCATTTCACCTGCTCCCGTTCCCCAAAGACGGAGAAAACATCAACGAGCTATCGAAGTGGGCTTTGAGTGCACCGCGTAAGGATGGCTTGGAGAACGAGGGCCAGGGGATGGTGCCGCCGGTGTGGGGCGAGTGGGAGTTCTGGTGTCGTGAGAACTTTCCTGCGATCAGACAGGCGTTTGGGAAATTGGGTGAGAAGAGATTCACTACGCGGACGCTGAAGGAGGTGGGGTTTAGCTATGAGGAGTATAAAAAGAAGAAGGCGCAGGAAGAGAGCAAACTGATCTAGAAACCTTGACATAGACAAGACTGAATACCCCCCAAAGAGCTAACTATTTGGGTACCTGTAGGTTCTATTCTTCATGCATACGTGAAACGAAATTCCGATGCCGCTTGTACTGACCGTTCTGTCTTCGACCAATAGGTTTAGGTCCCGAAGTATGTCAAAATTTGCATGGCAAGATGAGGAGGAGGGTTGTGTCCGCGTTCGATATCTCCGGAATGTTCTCCTCTAACAGATGGGCCCGGCAGGAGCGATACAAGGAGTGCAAGCTAGTGTTATACAGTGGCGTCTAGTTGTTAAATCAGTCACAGCACCGATCTGCTGGCACGAAACGCCATATCCGCACGCGCAAAATGGATGCATACTTCCCGCAACGAACACTGTCAGCCAACCATCCATGCTCCACTCGATCATTCCGTGCTCGTGATTTTCAGTGCAACATGCGCTTCCAACATGAATTTTCTTTCTCATGCTTCCAAGTGCTGTTAACGTCTCAGACCGCGATGCGCTCATTTCACGAACCCTTGAAGGCCTAGTGAATACCTCCTCACCGAGTCCTCGAATTTGCACAAGCGAACAGGACCCGATATCTCTGGTGATCTCATAGGACAACAGATTGAATTCGGTAGTGCTCGGACTGGAGCTAGTGATCGATTGTGCTCGACCCTTGAATCCTACCGTCGCGCGGATGGGTCAGTGGGTGAAGGCACAGGTGCAGGAATAGGTGCAGGCGTGGGAGATGGGCATTCTGCTATGTTCATTGGCTACCCTGTTGCCCAGCTTGCCTACATTGATGACAGGTAGCAGTTCGGTCTCACATGTTGACATGTGGGGCTGGTGCAGGCGCGGGGGCGGACGCTGGCTGGGAGGGCGTTATGGTACAATTAGTGCAAGGCAAAGGAGTTTCTACTGTGTATGTGTGTTGTAATCCAATCTTTGGAAAATCCCGGATCAGTTTTGCCTGGGGCGAAGAGCTATCTAGACTACAACCTGATGGTGCTTCGTTCAACATGCCCAACTCTGAAACTTCATGGACATATTTGACTTGCTCTCATCAAACAGCAAGTATGCTTTGTCCACCATCACTCGTGACTCTCTTCCTGACCTTCAACTTCATCAATCGACCAGTACCCTTGACCAGGGTACCATCATCTCGCCGCCCAAGGATCGCATTTGGCGAGTACACGAGAGCACTCCCTGTAGTCAAGCTCTCGATTTTGCGGATAATCATATGGTGCTCTTCTGGATTCATTGGGATATGACGTTTGATAGCAGCAAACCACTCCGGGCTGCTGAACCTGTGCATGATGGTGACTGAACACAGCGCGATCAGATCAGTGAGCAAAGTCGGTTCCTGAGTCGATATGACTATTCGCGCGCCATAGTGCCTCTGCAGACGAATGCTCGCGAGCAGCGTCTCGTTTAAGGCTTTCGCACCGGGGTTTGGCAGCATGTACTGAAATTGTCAGTTCGACGTGTCTATGACCGAGCAGTGTTGAGTCAGGGGTTTGGAGAGTGAGCTCTTGATGTAACCACGGCTTTCTGGAAGGATAGACGCTTACCTTGTGCGCTTCGTCCAGTACAACCAGCTTTCCTGCGGCGCCGGACTGGAGATACTTCTGAAGTCCGATTCTGAAAAGAATGCAGGCCGTATTTGCGTCGACAAAGGGATCACTCATGTCCATGATGGTCACCTCCCCTGCTCTGAATTGAATCTCGGGGCATGTGTTATGAAGATCCAGAAACGACTCGAGAAGACCAAGCCGCATCTGCAGCATATTCACTTGGGCTGGGTTGAAGCGGCACTGCGTCAGATTAGCTCGGAAGGTGAAGTAGTTGAACGGGCCACCATCCGTGGCCATTTGACGAAGTACCTGGGTCACAGCGGCCATGTAGAGAGGCTGCTCGTCGGACTCGCTCACGTTCATGAGCGTTAGCATGATGTCGATATCCAAGCTTGCAGCCTTGAGCTTGAAAGGAGATACTGACACATTCGGAATCCGCGAAAACAGTCTAGCCATACGAACATAGTTCGAAGGTGACACCAAGACGGTGACTTTCTTGACGTGGGGATGGTCGGGGAAAGCTGGGTGAGGTGCAGCCAGGAAAGCAGCTTCGCTGACACTGAATCCGGATCCGTCGCCACCAAAATGCCCGTAGCTGAAGACTAAAGCGGACAGCGGTCGTTCCAACCGTCCAAGCTGTGGGGAAAGTATTAGCGCATTTTCGAGGATGCAAGCTGTTGTGTGACTCTTGCCACTGCCCTGAACACCACAGACGAAGGCGGAAAATGGAACGTTCGTGTTCAGGAACATTCTCTCTTTCTCGCACGATCCCAGTAATCCGTACTGCCGTATAGCCTTCTGGGTTGCAGAGGCGATTATATTAGCAGTAATGAGTGGCGCGAGGGATGAGTCAGTGTTCGTCTTGGAGTCCGCCTCCACGTCATCCGAATCTGAATCTTCTGCCAACAAAAGAGCCATGGCTTCATCGTCCGCGACACGAGGGGGCACGGCTAAATGGCCGTTATGATCTGTGGTAGCATCGGGCACGTACAGCCCTTCCAATTTGCGAGCGAGCAGGTCGTTAGTCGGTACGGCAGGCTTCATGGGCACAGTTTCTGTGACCATGGGGGACGTGCTGGCCTCGAAGTCATCAGTAAAGAACAGTCGATTAGACGAGCCCTTATCCATCTCATGAGGAGTCTGGGAGTAATCCCCATTACCTTTATCAAGACTAGGCGCAGGAGCTGGCAGGGCTGTTTGTTCACGATGTGTTTTTCTGGCAAGCGCACTGGCCGGCACATCGCGCTCAACATCGAGCTTGCCTGATTTACGCAGCCTGGAGGCGGTCAGCGACCTATCTAGCTGATAATTCCGCGATATCTCAATGGTTAAGGATCTGTACGGCCCTTTCCATATCAGCAGTCGGTGCTACCTTGCGTAGGTAGTGTGTGAGATTGAAGTAGCCCTTGAACGGACCCTGGGTGTGGAACCCGTGTAGTAGGTATTGCCGGTGTACCCACGCCTCCGTCACATTTGGCTGTAGAGGCTTTTGGGTAGCCGCGGAATTACTAGCTGAAGTCAGCGATGCAGCACGTTGCAGATGTGTTTCTTCAGCCCTGTAGATATGTCAGCTCAGATCGGGAGTGGGGTGTCACGTCAATTCCGTACTTCAAAGCAGCGTTGTCAATGAAGCTGGGATATATGGGAGGCTTCTCAGTCTGTACAGCGGAGACGAACAGCTCGAATGCTTCACTGGTAAGAGGAGGCGCTGGTATGTTTTGCTTCTCAGGTTGATTGTGATCGAATGTGAAGGTGAAGTCCGTAGAAGGTAGGCCATGCTGGATGCCTTGAGGCAGAGCTGTGTTCGCAGGAGCCTGGGGCACAAGTGGTGAAAGCTTCGATCGACAGTTGGCTTTTTCCGATCTACAAACATGATTAACAACAAATCCTCGGGATTTTGGTCTGCAAGGACAAACTTGATCATGGCTTGACTGAGCATGTTCCTCTTTGCTAAGTCGGGCCTCAGGCGACGCAAGGCCAGCATGACACTGCCAGAGTCGGTAAAGTTGCCGCGCTCGTCGATTGGGATGTCGCGGGCTATGATGGTCGCAATATCCATGTCGAGCCTGACTGTGGTGAGACTTTTGACTCCATTCAGTGGGTTGCTTTTGTGACCTACTCATTGCGGATGTCTTCAAATGACGTGCTGTTAGGCGGCGTCAGCCCGGCGAGCTGTACTTCGAACTCATCGAGCCGCAATGGCTTTGTCGGTCGACCCGCAGCATCGCAGTACATTGCGGTGAATCGTTCTATGGCCCAGGCTTTGTAGGCTGCCGCGTCGTCCATGTTGAGGGCAATGCGTGATGAGGAGATGTTGCAGCGTGAAGTTGGTGCCGTGAAGTCCGTGGCAGCTGCTCCAAAGATTCTGTGCAAACCGACACTAGCTCGTGCGTCGCCATGCCATATTAGGTAGTACAGCAAACGTGAGCGGTCACATCGTTCACCTTCACCTTCACGATGAGAACGAATGCCTTCCAATTGTAACGACTGATGCAGAGACATGCCTGCATGCCGCACGTCACCGGCGTCGGCCTGGCTAGAAAGTCTTGTTAGATGCTCCGCTGAGCCTCCGGGGCTGGTATGGTAGGGGTGGTGTAAGAGAGCATAGCGCATATTGACCCTTCTCCATCTCCTTTACCTTGATCAAAAGACTCGGGTTGCAGTTAAGCGTACGGTGGGTCGTTCCTACGTACTCGAAGCTCTCGGAAGAGACACCACCTTGATCTAGACGTCAGGCAGTACTCGAGGCTGCGCAATGCACGAAGAGTAGAGGTCTCCGTGCCACACATTTCGGCAGTCCAATTGCAAGATCAAATGCATCATTATGGAATTGCAACAGCCTTTTGTGATGTCACGAAGAAGTCGATGTCAAGAAGCTGACGCGCTACTGTTGCATGATGGCAACGATGGCGGCGGTCACGGCCGGGGAGTGCAAAGGGCGAAAGGTGGGACCACTGACCAAACTTGCAGCCAATCAGAAGGCTCGTGATGAACGCGCTGAGCACGCGTGCGCAGCTGATCGAACAGACTTTCCGTCTCCTTCAATAACGCCGTCTGCCACGAAACAGTCCTGAATCTCGACTCCTTGACACCTGAACATTCCCCTCATTGACAGTCTCTTGCCAAGTCGTTAACAGCAACACTATTCTACAACGTGTCAACTCGGCGGACGTATGACGGTCAAGCTTTTGATCCTTCCTCAATTGACGAGCGCTATGCAGGAGCAGGCGCGTTCCGAGCTCTACATGCAACCGAACTCGTGAAAAACGTAATGAAGGAAATTTCAGAGCTCCCAAGGGGTACGCGCCTATAGGCAAACAACGCCGTCATTGGACCAGATGATCTTCCGTCGGGGAAGTCCGCGTTGCAGCGAGTATCCACTTCAACCTGACTCGGCGCATTGACCCTGAAGAAAACCCCGGAATTGACGATGCCGCCACCGAAGAAAACGAACTTCAAGAAAGTTTGTGGTCGAGCTTTGTGTGCCACCACCGTCAATCACTCAAATCCGGTGCTGTTACTGAGGCAAAGTCGATTGACACAACACTTCGAGGTCTATTGAGAATTCTCTGTCTCCGAGCAAATCTTGTCAAAAGCACCATGTCGCTATCAATGCCCACAGATGCTGTTGCGTCGGCGCCGAGCGCGCATATAGACGTCGATGCAAAGCCTCACATGAAGTCAAGCTATACGCGCAATAACCAACTGGAGTCGCTCCGCTACAATGACAACGATGAGGATGATTCTGATTATCCCGAGGGCGGCGCCGCAGCTTGGTTGGTTGTACTGGGTGCGTGGTGTGCTATGATGTATGTACAGGGGATAACGGTTTCGACACGCGAAGTTTGCTGACAACTACAGTCCATCGATGGGTCTGCTCAACACAGTCGGTGTGCTGCAAGCCTGGGTGTCCGAGCATCAATTGCACGGCTATTCCGAGTCTAACATTGGTTGGATTTTCAGCGCATACGCTTTCTTCTTGTATATCGGTGGTGCGCAGGTTGGTAGGTAAACGCTGATGATGCTTTCCTGTCCTTGCTAACGTACCGGCTTCAGGTCCGATCTTCGATGCCCACGACATCAGAGTCCTCATAATACCTGGTAGCATCGGCATCGTGGCAGCAATTATGTGCATGAGCGTTTCTACAGGTGAGTTCTCATTCAGCATAGATACCATGCACACTCCACTGATGTGTTGTATCAGAATATTACCAGCTCCTGTTGTCGTTTGGTGTCCTTGGAGGATCCTCAGCATGCCTGCTCTTCACGCCAGCTGTCTCTGCTGTCGGTCACTGGTTTTGCAAGCGCAGAGCTCTTGCTATCGGCGTTGCATGCACGGCTGGCGGTGTCGGAGGCGTCGTCTTCCCGCTTCTGATCCTTTATCTTGCCCCCATCATCGGCTTCCCTTGGACCATGCGCATTGTTGGCTTCGTGTGTCTCTTTATGTGCATTGTCGCTTGTCTGCTCCTCAGGAAGCGGCTCCCACACAACAGGCATGCGGGCGCTTCCATCGACATCAAAGCCCTCAAAGACGCCAAATACGCACTGACGACGCTTGCGGTATTCCTGGTCGAGTTCGCAGTCTTCGTCCCTTACTCTTTCATCTCTCTGTACGCTATCTACGCCGGTGTCGAGCAACAGAAAGCCTACCTCATCAGTGCCCTTCTAAACGTTGGTGCTATCCCCGGACGAGCGCTGCCTGGCTACGTTGCGGATCGGTTTGGTGTTTTCAACACGATGCTCGCCACATCACTGACTTGTGCCACTCTGATCTTTGCTTTGTGGCTCACAGCTGGCCATAACGAAGCAGCTATTACAGCTTTTGCTATCGTATTTGGCTTCTGGTCTGGTACCGCCATCTCTCTGACGCCTGTCTGCGTGGGCGCAGTATGCAAGATCGAGGATTACGGCAAAAGGAACGGCACCACGTTCTCAATCGCCAGCTTCGCTGCATTAATTGGCATCCCTGTCGCTGGTGCCGTCCTAGAGGCCAATGGCGGGAACTACAATGGACTGATTGTTTTTGCTGGTGCACTTTATCTCGCAGCATTCGCCGTCTTTCTGATCACAAGGATCGTGGGTTGGGGTCGAGACTGGAAGACGCTATGCTAGTCACCCGTGGGTAACGTAATCTCATTAATGCCATATAATGCATCAACAAACGGCTACTTCATATTGCCGTGTAAGAAACCAAAGATTCCCGACATTTCAAGGTAGTGCCGGCCGAGCGCAACTCAAGTCTGGCTGCGCTTTGACACAGCATCTCAGTGCCAAAGGCAGAGTCCTTGTCCCTTGTCCACTCTATCGGGTGATAGGCAACATAGTTCCCGCTCGGTACGAAGATCAATACAGTACAGCAACGACTGCTATTGCAGACGCTGTTGTAATCCGCTCGCTGTTGTTATACGCTCCACTGTTCATGACCAAGCACAAAGAGCTTTCATTCAATGAGTCATCTGCTCACATTGACGCAGTCCTGGCCAAACTTGAACGCAAGTGGTATTCAACCAGCCCGCCAAGAATTGGAGAGTAGTAACAAACTTATACAGGCGAGACGTGCAAAGCCCGCCTTCAGCTGCTCCTCAAGAAATCCAACCATGGTATCCACTGCCGAGTTGATATCCAGGCGATGCTGACCTTACTGGAGACGGTATTGGTGCCATTAGTCTGCAGTCCCATGACGCCAGTGGACACAAGTGCTGACAGTTCGCAACCGATCGCCCACGACCCCAATCCACCCCTTCTCAGTTGCTAGTATGGGCCCTTGATCAATTGACAGTTCGAAGTGTGCGCTCCTCGGAATTGCGCGATGACCCGGCTAGTATCGCGCTGCAGTGGCCATGTCTGTCTAGATTCTCCTGCAGAGTCGATCCTGCGCTGCTGAATACTTTGAATTGATGAGCGGTCTCCAGGAGAATAGCTTTCGCCCATAACTGGAACACCCTATGGTCATCATGTAAATTGCGCCCTCTTCAATACGCAAAGCCGGAGATTATGCTTAATTACACCTGCGTGTATTTGGTCCAGCTCACAATTTCAACTCGATGATCAGGTCCCACTGTTAGCTCCTCGTAGCATCCCTAAACTTTCAATACCTACGAAGGTGCCTAACACTCCGTCACGGCAGCTCTCTATGTTCTGCGTGTCAAGATGAGAGCCCACAGAGATTGGGCCCAATCCTGCCGATGTCCACGGCGTGAAGCAAAGATCTCTGCCATCTCATCGACAGTGACCGTATATTTACTTGTCAGAATTTGTGGGCGCCGATCGCTTGTAACAGTATCCGTTGTCGCCCTTGCCCACTAGTCACCTTCGTTGAAGACCTCAGGAAGACTCTAGGTGAAGGGCCACCACTAATAACAAGATCGCCCCATAGGTGACTTTTACTATCGAGGATATAGAGTGCCTAACAGCCTGCGCTGGTTGAACTTGAGCGCTTCCGACTCTACCTCCTTCACTTGAATCGTGCGAATCTGCCGTCTCGTCCGTGATACAAAGCAAACTCTCGAAGCTGCCCTGGCTCCAGGACCGAAAATCGGAAAAAAGGAGGCACGCATGATTTTACGCAAATGTGACATATTTTGGTAACTCTGACTGTAAACCTGCGGCCGCGATTGGTCTTGTAGCGAAGCAAGACTATAATTCTTTGGAAATCCGTGTCGAAGTACACTACAAAGGCGTCAATAATCGGCCGATGGTACATCCGATATCAAATTTGCGCCCCATTGCATCCATAGCGTTATGTACTACTTTTGGTTCACAAAGAGTTCTACTACATTACGTTTTGAAGGGTGTACACTTTTCCGATGGAGAACTTCGAACGATGCGGCTCTGGACCCTGACGACGGACAACGTTAAAGGCTGCCGCACCTGCATCTTTCTATGCTCCAGACAACGCACAGGGACGCAGTTTCCATCATGATTGGATCTCGCAGAACCATCCACTTCAACACCAAGCCTGGCAGCGTCCAAGTTGACGCCGATCTCTCCATTGTGCAGCAATTCCACCAACAGTTGCCCAACTACGCGCGAACCCCTCTTGTTCCGCTCGACGAGGTCGCCAAGAAACTCGGAGTCAAACATGTATTCGTCAAAGACGAGAGCAATCGCTTCGGGCTTCCAGCTTTCAAGATCCTCGGAGCGTCATGGGGATCATGTCGTGCAATCATAGCCAGGACCGGGATCTCGACCGACTCATTCCTTCACAAAATTGCCCAAGCTGCGCAACGGGATGGCATAGTGCTCTTTACTGCGAGCGCAGGAAACCATGGACGAGCTCTGGCCGCGATGGCGAGGATTCTGGGTGTTCAGGCTCGGATCTACGTACCCCGCACTGTCAATGATGAGGCCATCCGTCTCATCTCTTCAGAAGGCGCGAAAGTCACTGTCTCGAAGAAAGACTATGATGGTGCGATAGGTGAGGCTTGGGATGAGGCTAGCACGACCGAGGGTGGATTGTTTGTGCAGGACACCGCATTTCAAGGATACGAAGACATACCGAAGTGGATCGTCGAAGGTTACTCGACTTTGCTGTCCGAGACAGAGGAGCAGCTGCGAGAGCAAGATCTCAAAGCCAACCTTGTGGTCACGCCTGTTGGTGTGGGCTCTTTAGCTCATGCCGTTGTTCGCCATTGCAAGTCCGATCATCGTGACTGTGCAGTTATGTCAGTCGAGCCTGATACAGCTGCCTGCTTGTATCAGAGCTTGATAGCTGGCAAGCCAACTCCAGTACTCACTACAAAGACTACAATGGAAGGCATGAATTGTGGATCACTTTCATCGACGGTGTTCCAAGATTTGCAGCGAGGCGTAGATGCCAGTGCGACAATCTCAGACTATGAATCGCACCAGGCTATCCAGTACCTTTCAAGCAAGTCAGTCAACAGCGGCCCTTGTGGCGGTGCGGCACTCGCTGCGTTGTGGCGGCTTGCAGACTCTACTGATCGACCCGACTGGCTTACCGAGGATGCTGTAGTCGTCATTCTGAGCACTGAAGGTCTACGCGATTACGAAACTCCCCTGGACGTCTCCCGCGATGATCCAGTCGAGCTCACGCAGATTCTGACAAAGATAAACTCTTCCAATCCTGATCTGTCTGAGGCTGCTGGAGCTGGTGAGACTGCGATTGCAAACTACATCAACGCATGGCTGCAGCATCGCGGTATGGAGTCGCACTGGCTCGAAGCTCAACCTGGAAGACCTTCCGTTGTCGGCGTTCTACGTGGATCTAGTTCTGGGAAGAGCTTGATGATCAATGGCCACATCGACACAGTCAGTCTATCAACACATACGTCGGGTGACCCATTGAGCGGAGAGTTGAGAGATTGCCGTATCTATGGCCGAGGATGCCTCGACATGAAAGCCGGTGTAGCCGCAGGAATGGCTGCTCTGGCGAGAATCGTGACCTCGGGTTCACGGCCGAACGGTGATGTCATTCTGGCAGCTGTGTCAGATGAAGAAAACCTCTCGAAGGGTACTGAGGCTGTGCTAGCTGCTGGTTGGAGGGCAGATGCAGCGCTCGTGACGGAACCTACGTCTCAAGATATTGTGACGAGCCACAAGGGCTTCGTCTGGTTCGAGATCGATGTCCTCGGTGTGGCAGCACATGGTTCTTTACCTGAAGAAGGCGTGGATGCCATCTTGTTGGCCGGCTATCTACAGACGGGATTGCTCAATTACGCTAAAACTATGCCCTCAGACCCTCGGTTAGGCCAGGCATCGCTACACGGTGGCCGAATTGTGGGGGGCGAAGAACCCTCTAGCTACCCTGCTATGTGCACTGTAACGGTTGAGTTCCGCACAGTTCCTACTCAATCGCCCGAATCTCTTGCCATCGACCTCGACGATCTGCTGGACGGAATAGCAAAGAAAATCCCACAATTCAAGTACAACCGTCCTCGAGTCACCTTTTCACGCCCTTCCTCCGGGCTCGAGGATGACGATGCGTTTGTCCAAGCTTTTGTCTCGTCTGTCTCGAAGACACTTGGTAGCGCACCGGGGCCTGCTGGTAGAGCATTTTGGTGCGACGCTGGCCTGCTTAACCAGGCTGGTATTCCGTCAATCGTTTACGGGCCCAAAGGAGAAGGCCTCCATGCCAAAAAAGAATGGGTAAGTGCTTTGAGTATTTGCGAAGTGACTAGCGTACTCGAGACGACGATACTAGATTTCTGTCAATAGATTGCAACTGCAATGGCAGGAGCTGGCCACACGATATATTTAACAGGAGACTTTTGTGCCCGCCGATAGGGTTCTACAAATTGGACGTGATGCCGGCTTGATACCCTGCAGCTTCTGCGACAGCTCCGCCCACACCCGCTCCTGCGTCTGGTACCCCACCGCGCTCGTCACGAACGACGCGACGGCAGGGACTTGACCATTCGACATGTAATGTCCGTGAGTCTCTGCACCTGCACTTGCAGCTTGCACGAGTGTGCGACTACCTTTTTCAGTGCTGCGCGCGAAGATGGGGTCTATGATGGTTTTTAGTACCAACTTCACGACAAATGGAACATCTCTAGAAAGTGCACTGCATCCGATAAGCTGCGTGAACAGGTGTCTCTGGAATCTACGAACTTACGACTTGCAGTATCTCGGATTGACTGCATTGATGGTGACCGGAATCTGAGAAACTGGCTTGCGGTCTGCCCATGCTCTGACCACGAGGATTTCCATCAATTTTGAAACCATGTACCGCTCATTTATACCGTCTGTGGGTTCTTTAAGCTAGGCGAAGATTTCGCCTTTAGGGACATCCTTCTCTTTGAACTGCGTGAAGTAGTGTACATTAGACACGACTATTGTCAGGTTTGGCCTGATATTAAACTTGGCGGATGTCTGTTTGAGCTTTGGCAGGAGAGCTAGCGCAAGCAGAAAAGTGCTCACGACATTGAAAGTGATAGTTGACTCATCCTTCTCAAAGATCTCGAACTTTGTTGGTGCGATGCCTGCGTTGAGTAGCGCAATATCGAGTCAATCAAGCTCATTCTCGGCGCGGGCAGCGAAGTCAAGTACTGACTCGTACGATGACATGTCCAGTCGCCATACTTCCACAATGTTCTTAACGCCTGTCGTCTGTTCAATACTCTGCTTTGCTTCTTCACCCTTCTCGATTGATCGGACTGCTGACATGACTCTGCTGGCCCCTAGTCGTGTAAAATGTCGTGCAGCCTCAGAGCCAAGGCCAGCGTGCGGATTGAAGAACTGTGCATCGATCCCTCAGTAACGGATGAGCGGAAGAATCTGATCCATTTGGCATCTACAATACAATCTATGGCGTTGCCGCTTCAAGAGTGCAAGGGCTTGAAAACTCAGCGCAGAAGTGGCTTCCGCTGCCGGATATTAGGGATTTGCTACTCCAGAAGGCTGAGATCTTTCCGTGACCATGCATATTCGTACTCTGCCATACCACCTGGCTCTCTTTAGGACCATTAGTCAAAATGTTCCTGTTTCTAATCGAGGATCAACTGCCCTCGACAGCTACACAGCTGTTCCAGGCCAGTGGGACAATATTTCGAAGCCAGTCGTAGCAAAGATTCCTTTGATCATTGATATCTTTCAATGTAGTGACTTGGAGTGTTTGGACCCACGGGCCAGAGTGTGATTTTCCCAGGTTTTGCTAAGCCGAGACGGCGATTTCTCGCGCTTGTGGGATGTATCACGTGAATATGCAATTTGGTCATACAGAGAGGCAGCCCTTACGATTGAGTGACTGCTTGTGTACGGGTTGCGAGGAATCTTCATAAATACTGTCCATGATATGCGTATGGTACGAAACCCTTCCCAGAGACGAGACATCTGTCTCGAGCGTGTCATCTCATGTTGAGAAGATCCTAGATAGCAAGTCGGCGCTTTTTTGTCATATCAAGGGGGCTGCAAGTACTTTCCAGATCTCCCAACTCTTATCGTCGGCCTAGAAATCGAGGCGACTCGCGAGGTGTTGCGCTGAAAGAAAATGCGGTGTGAGATACAGATCAATTAGTGGTAAAGAAGTGCTTAAAGCGCTCAGACAACAGTAACTCAGCCTTATTTCACGCATCTTCTTCAGTATGGATCAATCTGTCAATTAGGACGTTCCAGGTTTCGTCCCACCATCTTTGCAATAAAAGGGAGTCCCGTTCACTATTGGGTCCCCGCCATCGACATCAAGTCTTCTGCTAGTCAGAGCAGCGCTGCTTTTTATCGTCCCTGAACGAAGTACAAATATTCTATCTCAGCGTATTCAAGCTGCATACAGATATCGATAGACCGTTCAGTCACCGTGGCTCTTGCCTGACTTCAGATCCTCCCCCGATACAACCACTCCATTCTTGTGGACCCAATCAAAGATTGGCTCGAACTTCTTGCATTTGTGTGTAGCCTGGAAGTCCTCTCTCGCAACACCTGCTCCCTTACCCGTGCTGTCATACAGCAGATATGGTGTGAGGTCTGCATTGCACGTCAGTGCTTGGTGCAGGGTGGAAATACAGTGGTCAGCATGCTCTCGAGCCACATCAGGAGAGTTGTATTTGAATAGACTCGGAACAAGCCCTTCGGGATATTCGTGGACCCAGAGAGCCTGCCGAAGTACATTCAGACAATGGAGATGGTGGAAGACTGGAGAAAGTGTCAGATGATGTTGCACGTGTTGTTTTACCATAAAGAGAGTTCCTACCCTCGATGCCAGCAATATATCCTTCTTGCCCAGGTGGACCACCCTTTACAAAGCCTTGCTCTATGCTGCGATTGAGTGCTGGGACGCGGTCCTCGGGTACGATGACGATCGGGACTGATTGATTTAGCATGAAGAACGAAAAGGTGACCAACAGATAACGTACCATTCACTAACCGATTCCATCGGTCCTCCAGCTCGATAGTCGGCGCACCAGTCCAGTCGGAGTGCTTCTTTGTGAAGATGCTTTCCCAATCACGTTCTTCGTATTCGACTACTGGGAACAGCGGTGCTAGAGAGAGTGGCTGGTCAGAGAAATCCGTGTGTGATTCATCAAGCCGACTTACACCAGATACTGAGCTGCGCCGCGCAGGATCGATCAGATTGTTTATAATTGAGGGTGCTCACGACCATCAATGTTCCTAAAACGAACATGAACATGGAGATGAGTAAAACCGCCAAGTGAATTCGTGCGGGACCCATCTTCGACTCTGTGACTCGCGTAGCATGGTCATCTTCACTCATCAGCTTTGCCTCTTCCGCCTCTGTAGAGGATTCAGTGGTTTTGAAAAATTCACGAAGCTTTTCTTTCTGATGTTCAAGCATTTTTAATGGTACTTGTGATGCACTTGGTCTGAGTGAAATGAGTCGAAGAGAATTTCTGAGGTCTACGCTGGGTATGGAGAGGGGGATCTCATCATCCGGATCTACTTTGGTGCAAGTTACACGTCCTCCAGCCACCTTACGCTAGTTTGTTTGATCACTATGCTTATCACGCTCTTAGAGTCGACATACATGACCAGATCGCCGAAACATGCATCGACATTGAACGCGTGATCAATTCAGGGTTCTGTCGGTCGTACTTTGATGCCACGCTGCAGGTGTAATCTGTAGTATCGGTCGGAGGCATGCATGGTGTGCACCAGTTTCAGAAGGTGTTCAGAACTATCAAGCTGATCAGTGATCACCAAGATTCTTCGGGCGAAAGCTCCTTGATGACTGAACATTCGTAACACAAGAAGCTTTCTCAGAGTGTAGATCAGGTCGTAAGGGTAATTAAATCGGTGAGATGGATTCGAGTGGTGCTGATGGCGTTGCACACGACGTGCGCTGCACTAGGCTACGATTAGATGTGCGGAACCCCTCCAACTATCACGGACCTTATTCGGCTTAGTTTACGAGTTTGACGGATCACATCCGGACCCGCAGCTCAAAACTGACCTGATTAGGCAGTTACCTGACCTAGTCTATGCAATACAATGACAGCTTATGATAGTCAAGCATTGCTCGGCGACACTCGACATCTTGCGCAGAGGACTTGAGTCAACAATGTCGCACTTTCCAAACCTAGCAGCGCTTGCATGCGACTACACCACGCCTACAGTACCGACACTTCAAAGGCGCTAGCCCCGTGCTCTGACCGGTGCATCGGCGGCGTGCTTGCACCAACATTGCGCTTTAACTTACCTCCTAACTTCTAGCATTTGCTCTGAGAGCCTCAGTTTCAGACTTGTCATTCTGTTCAGCAGCTACCATGGCCTCGAAAGCCCATTCTTACCGCCCTGTTTCCTCATTCGATGATGGATCGAGCTCGACATCACATGAAGATGGATACTTGAACAATGAAAAGGCCCACGAGCAGCCTCTCAGTCGTTGGCAGCGGCCGCGATTGCTATTAGGTCTTTTCCTGCTAACTTCGGTACTCCTGAACCTGGTCTTTATATTCTTTATCTCCATCAAATTCACGCAAAAGCCAACAGACCAGGTATGCGCGAAGCAGCTTTCAGTATATTGTGAGTATCTTCCACCCTCAACTCTTGACTTTGACTGACCAAAGGTAGCACCTGCAATGGAAGCAGTCGAGTATATTGAATACGACTTTGAAGCGGAGTTCAACTCCACCAACAAGTACCGCGGCCTTCCAACACCTGAGCGAGAAGACGCTTGGTTCAATTTGACCTACAGTAAGTGCAGGAATGGGTTTTTCATACATTCGAAGTGAGATTAAACGTATTTCCAGAGCACGCGGTGGAGATTCCTGCCAGTGAGATTGCTGGTCTCAACCGCTCCGAGTCTGACAATCTCAAACACGTTCCTGAAGATGTGGGAACAGGCTATGTAGCCATCCTCGAGGTTTTCCACCAACTTCACTGTCTCGTACGTTCCCAAACTTCAGTTCCATCTGCATTACAGGATTATTGACATATCTGCACCAGAACATGATACGAATGTTTACTTGGTACCAGGCAGGAAAGTATCCTGGTATACCTGACGGGCTTACAGACAATGCACTTAAAAACCGCATGCACGTAGATCATTGCATTGATGCGCTTAGGATAGCGATTCAATGTTTTGGAGATGTTACACCGGTTTTTGTTCGTTTAGGCGGACATGCTGGAGCAAAAGCGGATTTCAACAGTCACCACAAATGCAGGAACTTCGACAGACTTGAGGGATGGATCGATGAGAACTGGAGCGTCAACTGAGAGATTGAACAATTCATAGTAGCAGCGATAGTAGACAGATGCAGGCGGATGTTCACATGCCACATTACAATTTCACGATTTCTGAGGGATATGATCCGTCTACGGCTTTTGCCCTCATCATCACTGCTACATACCTGAGTCGCTTGCTCGTATCTTCAGATTTCCAAGACCTTGGAATGTGTTGGCAACCATTGCCCAGGTGAAGCACGCCATTCCTGCCTTGGGGACGTGATCATGCGCGGGGGAGCATCAGCATGAGGAAGTTCTCCACAGTATGGATCAAAGAGTTACACGGTTCCAGGTGTATGGATTCAATAGTTTGTGCATGTGAGTGTGATGTTCATCACATACATAGTCGGCAAAGATTTTCGGGTTGCACCATCTTTCGGAGTGGCGCAAGGCCGTCAGCATGTACCATAGTCGCAGGCCCAAGGCTTGGTAGTCAAGCTCGGAGGGGACCGATAAGCAAAGCCAATGTATTAGAATTTCTACGTCTTGCAGTGTAACAGACTGCTTGGTAGACAGCCGCTAAAGTTGCTCTTACCGAATACCGACATGGGCAATAGGCTTTGTGTTTTCGGTCCGCGGTTAAACACCTGTAAATCTATGCTTGCTACTATGGTAGAACCAAGTCATCATATTGCATACGCACCGAAAACTACATGAACACCATGCATGCTATAATATATGTGTAACGATGACTGATAAGCCGTTGTAGGAAGGTGACCACTGAGCCGAGTCACACGCCGAAGTCGATCGTGAGAAGTTGCGAAGATACTCCTTCGCTTTCAGACTGGATCCACACCAGACTGTATAAGAGGAAGCATATCCCAGACTGAAGTCAAACACCAAGCCACCATAGCTCAACCATCACAAGAACTCCTCGCTCTATTCCCGAAATCTACCTCGGACCTACTTCAGTCAAGATGAAGGCATCAATTTTCACTCTCATCACCGCACTCGCTGCGAGCGCCATCGCCAGCCCGATTCCCTCCCCTGAGAGCAATGCTTCTGCAAAGGTCATCAAGATGGCCCGCTCCGAGTACGAGCGCTCTGGCTACGCAAAGTACGACCGCATCGTTCGAGCAGTGCAGGCCAAGCGCAGCGACCCCATTTCCGACAGCGTCAACTACATCCTCGTTCTCCAGAAGGACTCTAGCGTCAACCCCGACGCCTACCAAGATGAAGTTGATGCCGCGAACCCCGCCGACATCCTAGGCAAGCGCGCGGACCCCATCTCGGACAGCGTCAACTACATCCTCGTTCTCCAGAAGGACTCTAGCGTCAACCCCGACGCCTACCAAGATGAGGTCGATGCCGCTGACCCTGCAGCTGTGCTGGGCAAGCGTGCGGACCCCATCTCGGACAGCGTCAACTATATCCTCGTGCTGCAAAAGGACACGGCCGAAACACCTGATGCGTACCAGGACGAAGTCGACGCAGCTGATCCCGCGGAGATTCTTGGCAAGCGCGCCGACCCGATTTCCGATAGTGTCAACTACATCCTTGTCCTCCAGAAGGAGTCCAGTGAGACTCCTGATGCGTACCAGGATGAGGTCGATGCTGCCAACCCCGCTGATGTTCTGGGTTAGACCCAGAAGCAGAGCCAGTCGAAGCACCGATTCGATACTACTCCAAGAGGGTCGCTGTACTTGACTGTGGAGGCAGTGCCACAAGGGTGATTGCCAGATGCAGCAAGTTGGGCAGGTATGCGTGGGGATTTCGGGGCTACAAGCTGCTTTCGTATCGATGGACACTCCGTCTTGCACTCGTTTACCACGTTAGTCATGATTTCATGATTTTGTGAAGATTTGAATGGAAGTGTTGCGCTATATCTTCTACAACCCATATTCGTGCCTGTACCCCTGACTATTGTGATTGACAATGACTCAGCTCGTGACAAATATGCCTTTTTGCGCTTCTTCCATTCTCAGAATATGTGTTGTTGGTTTGACGTATTTTGATTTGAGCTTGGCGCGTTGATTATTTATGTCAGTGAAGCGAAAGGGCAGCAATCGTGCCAAGATCACGGGTATCGGTCACTGCCACAACGCTCCATGGCACTCAAAGACTCAGGTACATGTTTGGTCAACATGGAAACTATCAATTGTGACCCAAGAAGTTTCCGTGATAGTGTGTGACCCATGTCGACCTCCTGCTCTCGGGCGCGCGTGGCAGCAAGCGGAAGAATTCTGTGTGCGGGCAGAGGCAAGGCGTAGAAAAGAGGGACTACGTTTTCCCTATCTAATGAGGGGAAGAGGGAATATACACCCTACAGATGATTATGTAACAGAGCACGTGATGCTGGCTGACACCCCCCCCCCCCCCCCCAGCTTAAGTGAATAGCAAGAAACGAAAGCTGTAAATGAGCGTCTTGCGTCTCTAAAGCTAGACGTCTTACTCTGTAGGACCCTCTGTTTACAGACCTGAATCTGATCTGTCTCGCAGTTTAGATAATAGATCGCTTAGTCCTAGCTGGCGTACAAAGTTGGCGTGTCTCTAACAACTAAGGATCTTCGTAAGGCCATCAGCTAGCATCTCTGCAGTAGCCTTCCAATATACCTGCAGTCTGCCCTCTGCTACCTCCTAGCGTACCTATTGGTGGTGTACGTCTACATGCTTCAGCTTCGTCTGAAACTTGTCAGCTGTCTTTGTTGCGATTAAGACAGTTTGCTGGTTATCGCACCACAGTCCTGGTGTAAACTCTAGGTCAAACTGGATCGCTTTAAAGAAGCGCTGCCACCACTCCATCTCTAATCCGGCTCTTGATAGAGAGAGTAACTCGGCCTCTGTAGTCGATTTCGTGACTGATCGTTGGACCGTCACCTTCCAATCAACAGGCAGTCCATACTGCTTAAAGATATAGCCTTAAGAGCTGCGTCGCGTCTCTGGCTCGTCGGCAAAAGCAGCATCTGATGCACCATAGAAGAGAGGCTCATGCTCGTGCTCTTGCTGGGATAGCATTGTGATGCTCGTTATGCCTTGCTGCTTATCTGCGGACGCTCGAATAGCCAAGTGTTTCGTGCCTATCAGGTACCTGCATACATGGCAAGCTGCGTACATATGCTTCTGCCCGGGATTATGCAGATGACGTGCAAGTACTGAGTGTGCTCTCGCGACGTCTGGTCGTGTTGAAGTCGAAATGTAAGCCAGTGAGCCGACTAGCCGCTGGTACCTTTGAGTTCGCGCAGCACTTGGTTCCTCTGTTGATGGCAAAAGGGCATTGTCCCTTAGGGGAACATCTGGACATCTTACGCTTGACTTCAGGTCAAACTTTGCTGCAATCTTATTGATGAATGAGTCTTGAGTCAGGTAGATAGAGCGACTGAGCTCCTCGCGGATTACGCGGATACCAAGGAACCACTTCAGCTCGCCTAATTCACGGATCTCGTACGTTGTAAGCAGCTGCTGCTTGAACGTCTGGTAATAGCCCCTGTTGAGCGGGTGAACAAGAACGACAATATCGTCCACGTAGAAAAATACGATCAAGTGATCATTCGTGTATAAGCATGGCACTCCTGGCACTGGCTCTAGGCTAAGCTTCTTCAAGGTCGATGATAGCTCCTGGTACCAGAGCAATGGAGCTTCTTTGAGGCCATAGAGAGCGCGCTGTAGTTCAAGTAGCTCTCCAAGCTCGTCTGTAAATCCTTCTGGCGTACGGCAGTACATTTTGCGTGGCAATCTCGCGTTGAGAAAAGCATTCATGGCGTCAAACTGAAACATCTGTAGGTCGAATGCTGCTGCTAACGCGATGAGGGCTCGAAAGACTTTAATTGCTAGCGTTGCCGCGTAGGTGTCTCCCCAAGCCTCTTGCATGTCTCCTCGTACGCATATACGCGCTTTGAACTTGTATAGGTATCCATCTTCGTCAAATTTGTACGTGAATACCCACATCAAGGGTAGAACCTCAGCATCTGCTGTCGCTGCAGTTGCCTCTGTCTGATTGAAGCAGTCTTTTGCCCAGCAGCTATCAAGCTTAGCTCGTGCTACCTGTGCAAACTCAGCGCCAAATGGATAATTGTTCAGATCCTTCCATCGCTTTGGTGGATCCGGCAATTGGTCGCGATGTAATCGTAGCTTTGGCATTTCTCCTGTGAGCTTTAATGGGGCTGTCGGGTTCATTGCTACTGCAAATGCTCTATAGTACGTAGCTAGAGCATAATCTGGGGGCTTCCTAGTTCTTTTACCCGTAATAATGTTGCTGCTCCCAATGGGTAGGCCTGCCATCTTTGGAGCGTTGTTCTGTCAACGATCTGGTACGTAGTCGTCGGTATTGCTCCATCCTTTTGCCCATGTTAATGGCTACTTTCGTGGACGGTCTCGCTTGCTCGTCACAGCTGGCCGTAGTGGTCTGTCTCCGCTGCTTTTGGCTGTAGATCTATCATCTTCGTGATACGTCTGCGGCTCATCAAGCAGTTGATCTTGAATCTGTTCCCCAGTGTCTTGATCTTCAGCGCCTTGCTAATCTTCCACACTAATCTGTTCTGCCGGCTCGGAAGCTTAGTCTAGATCTCTGTCATCGCCTGTCTACTCCTGAGGTGGCACAGTACCGCGATCTAACGGTTCTAGTGTAGGCAAAAAGCTCTAATCCTTAGAAAGCTGCTGACGTTGTTGTAGCTCAGTCACTACTTCCTAACCTGCCTCTGCCTTCGCTGTATGCAGTATATTAAGGATCTTAATCTCTTCTTGCATAATATCTTCTTTCTCAGCCTTCTTATAGTCGTTGTAGAGGCTGCTTCTCTAGAATATCACATCTCTCACACGTATTACCTGGTTCTTTTTCGGCAGCTAGATGCGATAGATGTTTAATGAGTTATACCCTACAAGGTATCCAACGAATGTACGAGACTCTAGCTTATCTGCCTTCTTCAGCTTTTTGTTAAGCGTGTACGCTTTGCACCCAATCTGGGAGAAGTGCGCGACTGAAGGCTGCTTACCGTGAACGAGTTCGTACGGCGTCTTCTAATTAATAGATCTCGTAGGCGTTACATTCGTGATCTTTGTTGCCGTAATTGCTAGCTCATTTGATAGAGACTTTAGTAGACCTGCCTTAATGCAGAGCGATCTTGCTTTTGTAATGATAATGTTTCTGGCTTGTTCTGCAGCTCTAAGCTGCTCAGGCGTGTAAGGAGCACGCAGCTCAATCTTGAGGCCTGCTTGCCTCGCGATTCTGTAGAGTTCGAGGCCATAGCCACGATCCCCATCGACTTTGAGCACAATGACTGTGTACCCGTATTGTCGCTCAATCTTGTGTAGCAGCGCCTTGAGAGCTGCTATCTCACTACTGGTAGTGACTTGTTCGCAAGAGTCACTGCTTCGTGCCACTTTAAGTACTCGCATACTGCATGCAGCAGGTAGCGATCTCTATTGTAGCATGTTTCTCTAGTCGGTGTAAGCTGTACAAGATTAACAACTATTCAATAGAAAGGCCTTGTCGCATGATCATCCGACGCGCGCCTGCTGACCTAAGCTGCCGATTTTGATTGTATACAGGTCTCACACTTGTGCATCCTTAGAGCTCTGGCGTCTTTGTCAAGAGTTATACCCTGTACATTCCCACTTAGATGGTTAATCACGTCCTTGCCAGCGTGTGCAAACATCTCATGAGCTTCGACATGGGATGTGTGAATTGGACGTCGATCTTCTCGCGATGGCTTGTACGCTCGCCGTACTGTCGCCGCGAAGCTGCTCAGAGCTGGGCGATCATTTTCTTCAGCGTCGACAATCCAATGCCCATTTGCGTATTTAAGCGAACAGATGACGTTTGATGGATGCTTCTGATACATTGTATCTCTCCCTGAGTTGAACTGCACGTCTATCTCTCGGCATCGTGAGAGGCTTACAACGTTTGTAAGGAAGACTTCTATAAGTGCAACGTTAGACAATTAAATCTTGCCTATACCGTTCAGCCGGTTGACGCTGAACGTTACCTCTCCCTAGGCCTGTGTCGCCAAGGTTGAGTCTCCTGCTAAGACCATCTCATAAGGTCTTGCCTTCCGTGTCTCTTGCCAGCCGAATCTTGTCGAGTTGCATACGTGAATATTCGAGCCTGGGTCGAGTATCTATTAATTACGTATCGCTGGCAAAGCCTTCTGCTGTACCTGTGCGACAGAGAAGCAGTTGTAGGTAACAAAGCTTGCGCTGCTCTTCCCACCATCAGGTGTGAGCGTCTCATCTGTGCCTTTTACTCTCTTGCCGTGCCGAGCTAGGAGCTTATTAATTCTCTTAACTTGCTCTAGATCCTTCAAGGCTGCTGCTACTCGGTCTTGCACAGCTTTAGCCGGTTGAAAGTCCTTGGGTCTCTTCAGATAATCTGGAAACAGGTACTAGTACTCTTTATACTAGTACTTGCTTCTATAGATATATTCTAGCTTATATAGAGCTAATCTTAATAATCTCTACTCTTTCTAATGTTATTCTAACTTAGCTAATATACCTAATAATGCAAACGTACTAGGTAATACTATAGTAGGTCTAATTCTTTAGTAGTAGATTCTAAACTAAGTAATGTAGTCTACTACTAGTTAAACCTTATCTGTCTTGCCTGCTGTCTCTTTTATAATTAAATTATAATGTAATAATCCTGCCTATTCTAGCGCGATCGTCCTAATAGCTAACAGGAAACCCTCCTAAGCTTAATAGCCCGTTGTTTTAGGGAGGTCTGCTTCCCTGCACTAATTCGTAATGTGAATCTAGTTGTTGAGCCACTGCTCGAGATCGCGACTCTAAGGGCCTTCCTGCAGAGATCGATACTTGACGGTTAGCTCTCTGGTTCGTGTAGCATTTGTCGGCGCGAACTGCTTCTTGAGAGCGATCAGTCGATCGTACACCTCATCTTTTCCGTTAATGAGGTAAAGGTGACGAGCAGCAATTGTACAGCTGATATCTCAAAGAAGTTCGCCTTCCTTCTGCTTTTTCTTCGCGTACTCTGCTCTTTCATATCTCTAGTCGTGGAGGAGATCACTGTACACTGCCTGCTGGCCTGCGTCCAGCTGGGCAATCGCTGTCGCTCCAGCTCTAACATCGCTGGGCAGTGGTTTAACAGGTTCTTCAAGCTTCGGTAGCTCGCTCTGTGGTTTCGAGATGTCATGGTACTTCTAAATAGCATCTACGACGGCTTTCTCTTGTCGTAGCTGGAACCATAACTCCTAATTAACTGGTTTATCTAGTATAACGGTCACTCGTGTGACTCCAGCGTCGTTATACAACATCGTGATCTTCGTAATTAATTACCAAACTGATCTCTGTACAGAGCAGCAGTTCTGGTCCGCTAGCGACACCACCTGATGGCTGTCGACTAGAAAGGTCTTTGACGCTGATTAGCTGTTAGTAGACAAAACGAGGTAGAAGTGAACGTAGTCGTTGTCAGTTACACGTCTAGAGCTGTTTTAGTGCTGAGTAGCGCAGTCTAAGAGGTGCAAACCGGGCTCATAACTGTGTGCGGGCAGAGGCAAGGCGTAGAAAAGAGGGACTACGTTTTCCCTATCTAATGAGGGGAAGAGGAAATATACACCCTACAGATGATTATGTAACAGAGCACGTGATGCTGGCTAACAAATTCTTTTCTCTGACATTGACCTTAGATGACTAGATCCGACCCATTCTCTGGAAAAGCCTACCTGTCTAGTAACTAGTGTAGTCACTTCTTGACTAGCGACTCCAGTCGTCATTCGTTTGTTAACCTGATCACGGCTTTTGCTCTCTGAATACGCATCTCCAGAGGCCCACTCCTCCGCCTGTCTGGTGTAAGCGTTTTTGTCTCTCTGGTATTAGGCTTTGCTCACCGGACTGCAGTCTTCAGTAACTTCCGAATCTGGATTTTCAGTCACATCGCAGTCCCCTGGTCCCTCAGCGAGGTCCCGCTTCTGCGGCTAGCCATGGCGCCTTTGCTGCTGTCAGAGCAGGACCTTTGCTCTGAGATTGGAGGCTCAGATGAATCGTCTGCCAGTCCCGGCTCTGGACTTGATACCATTTTCAAATTCGAGTCTCTGGAATCAGGCAGCGAATGAAACGAGGAGAAAGCCGTCGATTTCTCTGACGCCTCTTCATCGATGGGAGGTGCCTCCACCCCACAGGAAGATGCAGATCACATTCGTACTCTGACAATTGCTGTTAGCAGCACCTCTCTAGAGAGATCCTTCTGGATATATTCGCAATTCCCGGCCACCCAGTACAGACCGCCTCATCCATGTCTCCTAACAAGCTTCATCCATCGATGCTCGCATTATATTATCGACTGGATCCTCTCTACGACCCCTCATCAAGCCTTCAGACTGATTTCCCAACTCTCTAATGGCCCGTTATACATGCTCGACAAGTCATCCGTTCCAGCATGCTCTTTGTTGCTTCGCCAATACTTTCTTCCGTAGCAGGCAATAGGAGTTTTGTGGTTGACCAGGGACAGCATGCCAGGGTAGGAGTGGAATAGTAGGGCTAATTTAGCCTCCTAGCGCTATTTCGACGCGATGTCAAGCACAAAATGTTGTCTATTACAGACAGACTCTGTACACTAAGATGATGGTAAACCGGATAGTCTGCCAGCACGCCATGGCCTGGCGTAATTGTGCTACCGATCAAGGTTGAGATTGTTTGTACGTCACTGGCTCGAGAAAATCCGGATAAGAGCAAGGCCTGGAGTGCGGAAGTGGGTATCTTTTATTCGACTCAACATGCTCTGCTTTACTCTCAGCAGATGCTCTTCCACAATCTTCTTCTTCTTCAACCAGCACCAAGTCGCTGTCAAGCTCATGGCGCTGTACCGGAACGCCGCGGCTATGCATCGAAAAGCTGCACCCAAAGACTTGTGAGTGTGTGCGCGTCGACGACCGACTACCGCTTGCCTCGCCCGGCTTGCGCGCCGCCCATGCCCATGCCCTTCATCATGTTCATCATCGCGCCCATATCTGGAAGCCGTTAGCTGATGCACTACGCCAAGAAAATTTTCAACCTGCCTGGCATCCCCCCTTGCCCACCAAGGCCACCTAGCATTGACTGCATTGTAGACATGTCTGGACACATTAGCGGTGACTTTTAACAAGAAACTTTCAACCTGCCTGGCATTTGGCCCCCTTGCCCACCAAGCATCTTCATCATCGAACTCATGTCTAGAGAGGTTAGCTGTTGAAGACTAGATTGGGAGCATGCTCACCTGGAAGCCCACCTGCGCCTGCACCACGGCCAGCGCCACCCATAGACTGCATCCGTCTCTGCATGGCAGCCATTTGAGACTTTTGATTCTGACCACCGAGAGCGCCCTGGGCCTTTTGCATACCTGGGAAGCGTTAGCTGGGCTGCATAATGTCTTCTCTGCTCCGTCGCCAAAGCACGGCGCGATGTACCTTTCTGCATGCCGCCCATCTGTATTTAGTGTCAGTGAGCTCGACAACGACTCGCGATGGGTGTTTCTTACTCGTTTTGCCATCCCGCTCATCATCTTATGCTGGGTGAGCAGCTCCTCGACTTCGCGGACGCTTGTTCCAGACCCACGGGCGATGCGGGTCATGCGTGTGGGTTGCTCGATGAACATCTTGCCGTCCGACTCGAGCTCCTTCTCGGTCATGGAGTCGCAAATGTAAATCATACGCTTGAGCTTCAGGCTGCCCTCTTCGTCATCCATACCGCCCATCATGCCGCTCAGGCCTGGAATCATGCCTGCCATTTTGCTCAGGGGCCCCATCTTCATAATGTTGCTCAGCTGGTCGCGCAGGTCGCGGATGGTGAATTTGCCCTCGACGATGTGCTTCATGGTGTCCTTTTGGTCGAGCTTGAGACTCTGGACGTGCTCGACCAGGCCGGCGACGTCGCCCATGCCCAGCAGCTTGCTGACAAAGGGCTGGGGGCTGAAGCGCTCGAGGTCCAGCATGTGCTCTCCGTTGCCAAGGAAGACAATGGGCGTGTGCGTTGCGGCGACGGCGGAGATGGCACCACCACCTGCGGCGGCACCGTCGGTCTTTGTGATGATGATGGCTCCGAAATCTGCGGCTTCCTTGAAGGCGCGGGCTTGGGCTTCGGCCTGCTGGCCGATTGTGGCGTCGAGAACCATGATGGTCTGGTCAGGGCGCACGGCGTTCTGGATCTGGACCATTTCGTCGAAGAGGTCCTGTTCTTGGCTGTGGCGTCCGGAGGTATCGACAATGATGATCTCGAAGCGCTCTTTCTTGAACTTGTCGACACCCTCGGCGGCGACGACGACGGGGTCCGTCTCGGTGTGGCTGCCGTAGTAGGGGATCTTTGCTTTGGTGGCGTTCTGCTTCAGCTGGTCAAAGGCACCGGCACGGAAGGTGTCGGCGCAGACCAGACACGCCTTGAATCCTCTGGCCTGGTACCAGCGGGCCAGCTTGGTGCACGAGGTGGTTTTGCCGGAGCCCTGTAGACCGACGAACATGATGACGTTCTGCTTGCCCTTTTTGGGCTTGAAGGGCTCGGCGTGGGGATCGACGAGCTTGACGAGCTCGTCGTAGACGGTCTTTTGGATGAGGCGCTTCTTGTTGACGGCGGGGGCGAGGTTTTTGAAGTCGATGGCGCGCTTGACGGACTGGCGCAGGTTCATGACCAGCTTGACGTTGACGTCTGCTTCGACGAGGGCGTTTGAGATTTCCTTGAGCATGGCTTCGAAGGCCTTCTCGTCGAGGTTGGGCGAGCGCGTGAGGTCGGAGACGGCGGCATTGATGCGCCGCCCGAGGTCTTGGAGCACCATGGCTGCGGTGGGGGTGAGGGTGGTGGTGCGAGGGGGCGGTGGTGGTGTGAGGGTGCGGGTCGTGTGCGGGTCGTGAGCGCCGCGGGTCGTGATGTTGGCCGGCGATGTTGTGTTCACTGTTCAGCGGGGGAGCTGCGGGGTGGGGCCCTTTGCGCTTGGCGTCGGTGCATTCGACGCTGCCGCCGACGCGTGCTGGAAAAAAGTTCTGGACGTCGCAATCGGGCGCTCACCACACCGTCACAGCACACAGACACCGCACAGCACAGCCACAATGGTCAACACATCGCTGAAGCGCAGACGGACCGAGGCGGAGATGCGCAAGGGCATGCCGAAAAAGGAGAAGAAAAAGGTCAAGCGCCAGAAGTACTACCACAGCTCCGACGACGAGTCTGCCGACGAGAACGTTGCGACCGACGCGCCCAAGAACTACAAGGCGCCGCGGCAGGACGAGGTCGAGGAGCCGTTCGAGCCCTCCGGCGCCAATGCTGTCGAGCCCAAGCCGAAGCCGCTGAAGTCGGCCTTGAAAGCCCAGCCCAAGCACAAGATGACCATGCCCGCCAAGGTTGCGCCCGCCGACCCCGCGCACGACTCTGCACCGAGCGAGGAGGATCTTGCTGGGGGCGATGATGATGAGGAGGACGAGGACGAGGAAGAGGAAGACGACGACGAGGAAGACTCTGCGCTCGAAGCAGAAGCAGACGAGTTCGACATTGAAGACTCGGACTCGGACGTCTCGGAGACATCGACCGCCGCCGCGCGCAAAGTGAAAAAACGCAACGACCCCGACGCGTTTGCAACGTCCATCTCGCGCATCCTCAACACCAAACTCACGTCGACCAAGCGGTCCGAGCCCATCCTGTCGCGCTCCAAGGACGCGCAGACGGCCAACAAGGAGCTCGCGGACAGCAAGCTGAGCGAGAAGGCGCGGCGCCAGATTCTCGCGGAGAAGCGTGCGCTGCGCGAAAAGGGCCGGGTCAAGGACGTGCTGGGCCTGCACGACACGGCGGTCAGCACGGCCGAGGTGACGGCCAAGGAGAAGGAGCTGCGGCGGACGGCGCAAAAGGGCGTGATCAAGCTGTTCAACGCGGTGCGGGCAGCGCAGGTCAAGGGCGAGATGGCCGAGCAGCAGTCCAAGGAGGCCAACGTGGTGGGCATGGCCAAGCGCGAGGAAAAGGTCAAGGAGATGAGCAAGCAGGGCTTTTTGGATATGATTACGGGCGGGCAGGCGGCCAAGGAGGGGTCTGTTGAGGCATAGTTTTTTTTTTGAAAGTATAGGTGGAGCTTTCGGGTCTGTTGAACTATACGGCCAGAAGGGTCAAAGAAGCGTCTTGATTTGGCATCTGATACCATGCGAAACTTGTGCATACTCGTACATGTCTTGAGCCGAGTGCCTACTGTACAAAACTTTTTGATACAAAATGCCGCCATATCGCCCATCCCGCAGTTTCACATATCCTGTACTACCATGCAGCATGGAGAGCTGGTCCATTCAGTCTTCACTTGAAATCGCTCGCTTGCAGGTTCCGCGTCATGCTCGGCAGCTTGACGACCAGGCCGTCGAGCTCCCTGGTCATTTTCACCTGACAGCCCAGGCGCGACGTCTCGGTCAGGCCAAAGGCCAGGTCCAGCATGTCGTTCTCGTCGTCGTCGGGCTCCTCCATGGCGTCGTACTTGGCCTCGTCGACGACGATAACGTGGCAGGTGGAGCAGGCGCAGGAGCCGCCACAGGCACCCTCCATCTCGAGGTCGTTGGCCTGGGCAATGTCGAGCAGGTTGTCGCCGGCGCAGACGTCGAACGTGTGCGAGTGGCCGTCCTTGTCGATGAAGGTGACGTGCAGTCTGCGCCCGCGTTAGCCGACCGAGGATGGTGCTGCGGCCGTGGTAGTACTCACTCCTCGCCGGGCTTCGGCTTGTCGAGGTGCGCGTGGCGGGAGGCAGGGCTCGACGAGAAGGCCCGCCGCGACACGACAGCTGGGCATGCCGTGCGCAATGTGTGCGGCGACCCGGACGGCGCGGGCCTCCTGGCGGGCGCAGTGCTCTGGGACGCCCAATGGCGGACTTGGCTGGGAAAGCATCGTGCACTCTCGGAGCCCCGCAGCGCACGGCCAAAGAGCCTCAGGGACGCCATTGTGCAGACTGGAGCGCGGGAATGCAGGGTGGGAGGATGCCCGCGGTGCGTGGGAAAAGTTGCGGTGCGACGACGACAGCGGTGCATCGGCCGCGCTGTGATACGCTGCAGCCGATGACGCACTGACGGCCGATCAGCCGCCGCCGTGTCGCTTCGTCGTGACTCGCGAGGCTGGAATTCGGAGATACTATAGTAGCTACAACCGCCCGCCGCCCGCGACAGACCTCACCCCCCCGTCCTCGTCCGCAGCGCCAGACTCCAGATGGCCGACGCGCTGCCCCTCTCGCGCGATGCCCCGAACCCGCTGCGCCCGTACTACATCCCGCCGTCGATAGGCCTGCCGCCCGACCTGGCGCCGCACGCAGCCCACGCCTCGAGCAGCGGTCCGCCGCCGCCGCCGCCGCCGCCGCCGCCGCCGTACAGCGCGCGCAGCCCGTCGCAGTCGCAGCCGTCGTTTGGCAGCCAGGCGCGCAACATGCTGTCGGACCTCGACTACGACAGCTACTTCCCGGGCGCCGCGCCCACCGTCGCCGAGCACGCGAAGAAGCTGCTCGACCACGCCCTGTGGAACTACACGAGCGTCCTGCTGGCCCAGCCGTTCGACGTCGCCAAGACGCTGCTGCAGGTGCACGAGGCCCGCGGCCAGCTGCCCCCCGCGCTGAGCGTGAACGGCGGCGACGAGTGGCGCGGCAGCGAGAGCGGGCGGCCGCACAGCTTCGCCAGCGGCAAGTACGGCGAGTACCTCTCCGACGACGACGAGTCCGACGACGACGCCCCGGGCTACTTCACCTCGACCGCCCCGTCGTCACACACACTGCACGGCCGCCGCTCGCCCTCGGCGTCGGCGTCGCGCTCACGGTCTCCGCGCAAGAGCAGCCACCACAGCCACGGCCACAGCCGCTCGCGCTCGGCCACGCCCACTCGCCCGCCCCAGACGCCCGCCCGCAAGCTCGAGCTGCGCCGCCCCGACGCGCTGCTCGACGTCATCGCCCAGCTGTGGCAGAAGGAAGCCGCCTGGGGCGTGTGGAAGGGCACCAACTGCACCTTCATCTACAACTTCCTGCTCAAGACCACCGAGAGCTGGTTCCGCAGCGCCCTGTCCGCCCTGCTCAACATCCCCGACCCGGGCTCCATGGCCGCCGCCGCCAGCGGAATCGGCGGCCTCGACATCATCGACAGCCCCTCGCCGCTCATGTCCCTCGGCGTCGCCGTCGCCGCCACCGCCATCGCCGCCGCCATCCTCGCGCCCCTCGACCTGGTCCGCACCCGCCTGATCGTCACCCCCGTCTCGTCCGCCCCGCGCTCCATCTACCCGTGCCTCTCGCTGCTGCCCTCGATTTCCATCTCCTCCAACCTGCTCCCCGCCACCCTGCTCCACGCCTGCATACCCACCCTCATCTCCTCCTCGACGCCCCTGCTCCTGCGCTCCACCCTCTCCATCGACCCCATCATCACCCCCACCACCTACTCCTTCGCCACCTTTCTCTCCTCCACCGCAGAGCTCTTCATCCGCCTGCCTCTCGAGACCGTCCTGCGTCGCGGCCAGGTCGCCGTCCTCCAGGACAACGAGAACCGCCGTCTGGCCGCCGAGTACCGCCAGGAGCCCCAGCGCGCCCCCGCGAGCACCTCGTGTTTCAGCGGCCACCACGAGCCCGTGCTGAAGAAGCCCGTCGAGGATTCAAGTCTGAGGCGCTTCCACACCATCGTCGACCCCGGGCCCTATCGAGGCGTGCTGGGCACCATCTGGTTCGTCATGCGCGAGGAGGGCATTACTGTCGTGGGGCCCACACCCTCCAAGGCTGCGAGCGCCCAGAAACTGGGCTTCCAGCGGCCCATCCGCACCCGCAAGGGCCAGGGTGTGCATGGCTTGTGGAGGGGGTGGCGGGTCGGTGTCTGGGGCTTGGTGGGGATCTGGGGTGCTGCCGCCATGGGCGGTGGGGGAGGAGAGTTTTAGCGAGGGCAGAGGGCGTGTGGACATGGGTCCTGAACAGGGGTGTACGATGGTGTTTGATATCCACTCTGTTAGCGATAGACCAGGTCTGGCGTTCTTTGCTTCCATCAGCATGTACACGACTTTGTCTTCATTTTGTTATGCTCTCGATGATACTTGCTCCTTTGCGATTCAAAGTTACGCTCTGCCAGGACCATCTAACATGTAATGAGCATTTACGCTTCTCCGAGTCCTACGACGCACCCAAGTCTTCCTGCCCTTGACATGCACGCACAACACGCCGAACAAATCACGTCAGAGGTCTTGGAAGTGACTGTCATCTTCGGCAGGAATCAACGTCCAATCCCGAGCACATTCCACCCGTCTGTCACTATATCCTCCCCACCCCTCGCCGTCTCGCCGATTAGATTCAGAGTACCCTTTCTTTTATCGCCACATGACTGCTCTTGCAAAAGGCCGAGATAGTCTGGCTTGCCGCAAATCAGCTTCCTGGATGCGCTCGTGTGTGAGAGAGTTCTGATATAGTGGTGCAAGGACACTCGTTCACCCAACCCCGCGGAGAAGAAGCGGAAATTGCTCCTCTTGCTGGAAAAGGACCTGGGAATTGTGTGCTATTGTTATGATTGTACTATTTTCTGGCGATGGCGTAGCGCTTAGGATGTGTATCGATAAGGTGGGGTGTTCTGCCTGCGTTCATCTGAGACTAAGAGAGGGGCGTTGGGTTTCTGACCTCAAAGTCAGGTCTATTATCTGTAAGATATACATGTTGAATCTGCAAAAAGTAACTAGTTAAGAATTTCAGAGTATCAAGAGATTTTCATCTTCAACACACAGTTCAAAGGCGCCGAGGTGGAGAAAAGGAGATGCTTTGCTCGGGGTGCATGATGACGAGCGGCATCAAGACCACAACTAGGCGCTAGATCCCTCTAGTATGGTTATATTTATCTGCTTTGCGCAATAGTATCATTTGGGCATGATCTTAGGACGAGATCTAGAACATATCAACCACGCATGCGCAATATGTCTAGTGCAATATCAAAACCCTTATTCTAGTCGCTTGCTTGTCTGAGCAGGTTTTTTGCACAATGACTGCGCTGACGACAGTCCATACCGAAACACTTGCTTCAAGCTGTCCAGACTACACCCTGGCTTGGTGGCGGATACGTGGGAATACACGCTTTTTGCACACGAAACATGAGCACGTTAGCGACCGCCCCTTTCGCCCGGCAACATCCAAAACTATCCTAACAGTTGACCTGAATACGTGTGTCTGGCGTTCAGTCAAAGAGTGTTGGCGTACGACTATTGTAGGGTTGCAGCGTTTGAGAAAAGACTAGAGGACGACGTGTGTAAGCCTTAGAGTTGTCAGCAATGTGACGGTACACTTGGTCAGCTGCAGTAAACCGACGCCAAACACCCTTTTGAGATCTTTCGTGGTGCTATCTAGATAGATGATCTACGGTCTCAACCTTGACCCTGCAGTTATGAACAAAACTCGCCCCGGAGTCATTTACAGAAAATGGTACTGGAAAACAAAATCTGTGCGCAGTCGTTTGCCTGCTTCGCTCTCGGAACACTGTCACCGGAGAAAATCATATTCCTGTCACCAAGTCTTTAGTGCCACCTGTTTGCATATGTGGATAGACAATGGCAGATAGAGTAATGACGAGTGTCTTCTGTGTCGTGAAGCGTCGTCGCTGTACCCGTGGCCACCTGCTGTCACGCCGTTGGCAGGTGTTTAGCATTACTCTTCCAAGAACAGCAACAGTCTGACACACGTATCGAAGTAATCTTGAACGAGGTAGCGCTGGACAATACGCAAACGTTCTATGACTGCGTTGGGTAAGATCACGGTGTAAATTGCATGACCGAGCTAGCACGTAAGAACGTGAGCGATGGTGTTTGACTATGAGTCTGGATATCATGGGGAACAGTGCATCCAGAGTGTGAATAAAACGTGTCCGGTGAGTCTGGATACCACACTCGTGCTGTGTTGGCAGGATCTTCAATCCATGACGATTCCTTTGAGTCAGTGTGTGCACGCAGTCTGCAGGCGTGTCATTGAACGGTATTCACTGTGCTACCAAGATAAATAGACTGCGAATTCCCTTGCTATTGCATATCATCAACCGTACACAGATTCTTCAGAGTATTACTTCATTTCTCGAATCACCGCTTCAACAGAACCATATACAGCAATCATGTCTGACAACAAGCTCCCCAAGCACATCCAACGCCAGCTGGACCAGATGGAAGCCCAGCAGAACCACGAAAGGTACGTTTCAATGCAACGGAAGTTCGACCGGTACAGGGCAAATGGCATGTCCAAGAAGGACGCCATAGAGAGGGTCGAGGCCTGGGAGGACACGAGCGTTTCCAGAGACATCGATGATCTCATCGAGGCGGAGAAGGACTTGCTGGCACTAGAGGCGAAGAAGAACAGCAAGTAGTAAGAGAGCGGAGGAGATGGTAACACGGGGCGGATACGTGAGGGAGGATGCGCAAGGTCTCACGGGCGTGTGGTGCGCGTGTTCCGCTACTGTCCTAGGCTGAATCAGCGTGTTCTGTAATAGCTCCTCAGAATAGATCCATCAGTTTTCTTTTAATTGTCAATGCTCGCCCTTACTCTCCCGGCTCATAAGTGCGTGATTTAGTTGACCTGATTAGGCTTCAAGGGCCTCCATGTGCTTGCTAAAGTGCTGGCTAAAGTGCTTGTTACAGTGCTTCACCTTTTTCTAACACATTTACGCTCTAGTCTTAGCCTTCTGGCTTACACCTTTACAGACTTTGTCATGGCCCATTGAAAGAGAGTTGCGGCCTTCAGTCCCCTTTTTCCTTCACCTAAGCGACCGAGTGTGTCGGCCATTGTAAATAAGTATTGAGATTCCTTCCTGTCGCAAACAGATCACCCACACGAACTAACCTAAAACTCAACTCTTTCGCCATGTCGCTCACCAACCCGAAGTTAGCTGCACTCAAGAAATATCTGCTTGGAGACGAGCTTAGGCGAGCCAACCTCCAGAAGATGAAATACTTCACCGCAGCCACAGACTCTCTCCCAAGCGCACCCGAGTGGCTCAAGAACGCCAAAGAACACCAACTCCTTGTCCTTCTACATGGAGTGGTACAGTGAGTGGCGCAAGGAGCTTGGACCTGCGTCACCCACCGAGCTGGGCTTCGCAGCCATTTCTAGCGAAGACACTATAAAGTTCGTGAACAGCCCCGATGCCAGTTTGGAGGACCTGCTCGCGACCCATCGAGCGTTCCACTTTCGCGTGATCGAACGGTGCCATATGATCAGTCGACTCAATGGCTGTCCTGATAATACGGAGGAGAACCTCTTGTTTGGTACGACATGCTTTTTGACTCAAGAGCAAGCGAAGATCGTGGTCACTCACATGTACAGCGAACGCCTCTATCAGACGGCTAGTGAACGGCGCCCGCTCATCCTGATCGGCCAAGGCTTCTACGACGACATCAAGCTCGTCAAGAAGAATTACGGGGTCGATATCCACAAGACTGACATCATCGATATGATTGAGGCTCGCTACATTGCTATTGACGCTGGAATCGTTGGTCCTGCTGATCCTAAGGGATTGAAGCCGCTCACTCAGGGGTTTGGTCTCGGTACTGCGGAGTCATGGTACCTGCACAACGCAGGCAATGATGCCGCTATGACTCTCATCGTCGCACTTCTTGCTGGTCTCAATGACACCCTGCACCCGTTTGCGCCTTCTGAAGGGTACCCGCCTCGGTTTGTCGCAGGCCGCAACATTCAGGACATCGTTCGAGCAGCTGCAGACCGGATCAAGTCGAGGTCGACGCACAAAGACAATGTCCTCAAGTACTGCCATCGGTGCGAGGTACCGGGTCACATGCCTGCTGATTGCTTCGCGACGATTGTAGCATGTAATCAATGCGGCTCTGATCAGCACAACACTCATCGTTGTCTGCAGGGCGTTACAAAGACGAGGGAAGCAGCGAACAAAAAGGTGTCCATGGGAGGCGCATAAGTTCGATCCTCTAGAGACTGGAGGATGCGCTTTGAAGATACTTGCTGCAGATATCAGTCTAGCGCCCTTCCGTGAATACAATACGCTGCACTGTGCTTGCCTGAGCTATTGATCGTGATTGTGCAATCGTTAAACGCCGCTGCGTCTGACTCTTAACCGGTTAGCACCCACGCGGCTACTGTAATAAATACCAAGTGTTAGGGTTTTCACTCACGCTATCAGATTCGCCTTTCACCTTGCCGCCATGGTCAACGGGACTGCGGTGCTCCAGGCACACGCCTGTATTCGACTGTAAAAACTTTCCACTACATCGCCAGCAACTCCTACGTTGACCAAAATCAAAACAACAGCACCAACAGCACCAACACGTACCTAACACTCTCCAGCACCAACTGCAGATCTCTTAATAAGCCCAGTCGCACCACTGAAGCCTTTCTCACCTCTCAACAGCACACCGCTCGCGTCAATCCACCACACTGCCGCCGTCGGCATGCCTAGCAGCAGTAGCATCGCAGCATATCAGCCTCTCGGTGGCAAAATCTTTCACTGGCGATGCACAAACGGAGATTGCCAGTGTATCAACCAGACGCTGAACACCCAGCTTGACAAGTTCTCCTGCAAAGACTGCGGCGCAGTCGCGGGCAAAGAAGTTTGTCTCCTCCAACTCACTCTGGTGGACGGCCAGGAGAGACTCGAGAAGCTTGCGGAGGAGCACTTCGGTATCGGACCGTCGCCAAACCCCGCTTTCTCAGGTGACATGATGGCTGCGAGTCCGTCTTAAGATATTTTGTGAGGAGACGAGGTTATTTGGCGGCTTCAATGAGAGGTGATAACCGATTGGAGCTTGTTCTGGCGAGCATGGAATCTTTGAGACGTTCAGAATGCATATTCCTGGCATGAAATGATAGCGTTTGGGCATACCTAGGGAGACTGATGGATACTGAAGATCTGGACGAAGTAAGCAATTCAATCTTGTACTTTCTCGATGATGCTCGCTTCTCTTATTATTAATATTAATCTTCTCACCCTATCCTTTGGCTTGCGTGCTCACCGCTTAGGCACCTTCTTATACGCCTGCTTTAGCGGGGCAAAACACCCAACGTTAAGTGGCTGCAGGATGTGAGAGGCGTGCGGAGGCATGCAGAGAGCAATAATCTTGCTTTCCTCGCAGAGGTTTTGGAATTCGAGTGACTTATGGCTCTCGTGGCCATCAATAATCAGCAGCTGATGGCTACCTACAGTAGCAGCCTCTGTATGCTAGATAAAGTGCTTTAGCCAGGCAAGGCCAAGCTCATTCGAGGTCCAGCTATTCTTGCTAACCCTAATCCTCTAATCCTTTAGGTTGTTAACGTACCAGGCCTTGTCGTGGTGCTTTGCTTTGAGGATAAAGAAGGGTGGGATAGACCAGCCCATCGCGTTGATACAAGCGATCAGAGTTATCCACTCACGATCGCCAGGCTGGACGCTGAGTGGTGCAAGACGTCTCTTAGAAGCAGTTACTACCTTAACTGACCCTCCAACGCCTATCTGGAACCTAGTCTCGTCAAAGTTGTAGGTATCTTGGTCTAGGATGCCGTACTTGGCTTTGACATTGCGTACAAGGTCAAACCAGGGACTGATAATAGCTGGATCGCTGCACAGGACTCTCCGGTAATCCCTTAGTCTAGAAATCTGAGACTTGATCTCAGGTTTCCGTCTGATAAACCGGTAGACCCAGTGTTCTCCAACCTTGCCTGCACTGCGAGCAGCCAGCAGTTGATCAGCCATCTCTCGCACGTAGGCAAGCGTAGGGCCAAAGCCTCGCGCGTCAAGCTTCCTTATGTATTGAATAAGCACCTCCTCTTCTTGCCTTGTAAGCTTACACGCGTTAGGGTGGACAAGGCGTTGAGAAGCTGGTTTGGCGCGTTGCCTTCGAAGGGTAGTTTCAGGCACGTTGTAGACAGCAGCAGCGCGTCGCTGGCTTAGATTCGCGTTTGATTTCATAGCTTTGATAGCAAGGTCAATTCTCTCTCCACGAGGAAGCAATTCAAGATTAATTTGTTGCGACATTGTTGGTGGTGGTTAAAAGTAGTGAGGTCTTGGCAAGGTACGCCATTTCAGTGGGGTGCGCCATTCAGCCGTACAAAGCGTTATTTCAAATCCTAAAGCTAACGTACCTCACGGGCGAACGCCGCACACAGGCGAACGCCGCACTTTTGCTAAGACTACACCAAAACACCAACCTCTACTAATGCCTCTACAAAAACAACAGAGAGACGCGTTAAAAGAAGCTCAGGTATAGCTTGCGATCCAAGCTCTTAAACAAGACCCCAATCTCTCTGTTCGACGCGCTGCAGCTATCTACAGAGTCTCTGAAACCATTGTACGCAAACGACGCGCCGGACGACCTTCACGCGTTGATACCATGGCCAACCCACGGAATCTGACCAATACTGAGGAGCAGGTGATTGTTGCGCATATACTTGAGCTGTCCAAGCAAGGACGGCCTCCCCGGCTTGCAGATGTGACTGATATCGCCAATTCTCTGCGGAAAGAGCGCGGTTTGGCCCCTGTTGGCTCAAACTGGGCCAGCACGTTTGTTTCGCGTCAGGAGGAGCTCAAAGTGATGTTTAATCGCAAGTACGACTACAAGCGAGACCTTTGTGAGGATCCTGAGGTCATACAGGGCTGGTTCAACCTTGTAGCCAATACCAAAGCCAAGTATGGCATCTAGGACAACGACACGTACAACTTCGATGAGACAGGCTTCATGATGGGCCAGATAAGCCCAGGAGCAGTCGTCACAGCTTCAGAGAACCGTGGACGGGCAAAGGCAGTCCAGCCAGGCAATCGCGAGTGGGTAACGGTCATCCAGGGCATTAATGCCACAGGGTGGGCCATTCCGCCCTACATCATCTTCAAAGCCTGCCGCCACCAGTCCAACTGGTACAAAGACGATGACCTGCCCCAGGATTGGACTGTTGCTGTCTCTGAGAACGGCTGGACTACTAATAAGCTTGGTTTTGACTAGTTGAGGCACTTTGACAAGCATACAAAGACGCGTACTATTGGCACCTACCGTTTGCTGATTATTAACAGCCACGAGAGCCACAACTCTACAGAATTCACGCAATACTGCAAGGACAACAAGATTATAGGTCTATGCATGCCTGCGCACTCATCGCACCTCCTGCAACCACTTGATGTGGCTTGTTTTGGCCCTCTGAAGAAGGCGTACGGGGATAAGGTCAATCGGCTCATACACAACCGGATCAACTACATCACAAAGCAGGAGTTCCTCCCATGCTTTATAGCAGCTTACAGCAAAGCTATGACCTCCAGCAACATTCAAGGAGGGTTCCGAGGGGCCGGATTGGTTCTGTTTGCCCCAGATCGCGTTATATTGACCCTGGATGTGAAGCTGCGCATTCCATCGCCACCACTCCCCCAAAACAGCCCGCTCTGGCAGTTGCAAACCCCAAGCAATACCCTAGAATTTAGGTCGCAATCAACGCTTATGAAGAAGAGGATTTAGAGGCACGTAGACAGCTCACCAACCTCTATAGTTGAAGCGTTTGAGAAGGTCTCAAAGGGGGCAGCAATCGTTGCGCACAAGCTGGCTTTGGCACAACGGGAGAACGCTGCGCTTCACGCAGCTCTAGCAGCTGCTACAGAACGTAGATCGCGCAAAAGAAGGCATATCCAGACAGAGGGAAGCCTCACGGTTGAAGAAGGCCACCGGTAGACTGCTCTATTAGAGTTTGGCGCGCGTAGTGATGGAAAGAAGAGGAAGACGCAGGTGCGTGCTGAAGGAGGTGAACTATCCCAACGACGCTGTGGAAGGTGCGGAGAGGGTGGGTACAACGCGCGAACGTGCGAGAATAGAGCAGAAGAGGTCTCCAAGTAATATTACAGCTTGTTTTGCCTCGTGCAGGGCCAATTTGTGGTCTTTTGGGCCATAATACGGTAGGATGGGGGAGAGTCTTGGCAAAAGTGCGGCGTTCGCCCGTGTGCGGCGTTCGCCCGTGAGGTACGTTATAGCTAGGAGTATCTTGTTCTAATTACAGTAGTTAATAAAGTCCATCGTCACATGGGAGCCGTGGCCGTCAAGGATTAGGAGGCGCCACTTCCTCCGCGCCTTGGTCTTGGTAAAGCGATCAAACACCTGCTGAAGCCAGGCAAGACCTATATCGTTGTTGGTCCAGCCAGAAGGTGAGGAAGAAACAAGCACAGAGTGTTCCCCTAACTGTATTTCCTCCACCCAGCTTGATTGGATGGTGCTGTTGGCAGACTCGTAGATAAGACCTGGCGGCAGAGCCGATCCATCACCACACACACACGCCAGCAGCGTAATCCAGGCGCGATTGCCATCTTGAAGTGATGCCTTAACCTCCCCCTTCTCCCACATACGGTACGAGGCGGGCGGTTTTTGCACAGACCAATGTGCTGCGCGAACGCCATGCTTCACAAGTACCTCAGAGGTTAGCACTACTCACATCCGCGCACACTTATAGCTCTTGTCCAACGTCCGTAGCGCCCAACCTTGACTCTTGTTGCATTCTTGCTCCCTATTCCCGCTCCAAGCTGTTCCCTTCGTGCGATTATGAGTTGTCAACCCCACTCCAGCCTTGCGCTATGGCTCACCGGTAGGCTGCAGCCCCCGCTTTTTGACAACTTACCCAGACCGACAGTTCTCTACATCCGAGATGGTCACAGCCTCATCGTTTGCTGTAATCCATCCACCACCTCCTTCTCTTGTTTGTGCTCACATATCTGGTAATTGAAGATCCTTTGCTCAGCGTGACCGAGCCGCCGTACACGATCGATAGTCTTCCTTGAAGGCGAGAACCTCCTCCTCTACCGCTCGCGCACACGAACGTGCACTCATCTCAATGCGGCTTTTACGCACCACAAGCGACGGGAAGCTCGAACTAACCAGAGACTATATCGGTGAGGAAAGGGTTCCTGACTATGCGATCCTTTCGCATACCTGGAAGGGCGGAGAAGAAGTAAATTTCGATGATATAAAGGATATCGACGCCACAACGAATGTCGCTGCGCAAAGCAATGAGGGATATTGTAAGATTCGCTTTTGCGCACAGCAGGCTAAGCAAGATGGCTTGAACTACTTCTGGATTGACACCTGCTGCATTAACCAGTCAAGCAGTGCAGAGCTCCACGAAGCGATCAATTCTATGTTTCGTTGGTATCAGAACGCGAGAAAGTGCTATGTCTTCCTCTCAGACGTTGAGAGTAGCTCTCTCAAGTGGGACAGAGAGTCAGCTTTGACGAAGAGCAGGTGGTTTACCCGAGGTTGGACGCTCCAGGAACTTCTGGCCCCTCCATCAGTCGAATTCTTTTCTAGAGAGGGCACGCGACTGGGAGATAAAGATTCTCTCAGAGGTATCATCCAGAAGATCACGGGAATACCGGGAGATGCGCTATCAGGGAGACAGTTGCCCGATTTTGGCATAGCTGAGCGATTCTCTTGGGCGGCTCATCGCCGGACAACCCGTCCTGAGGATGAAGCGTACTGTCTGCTGGGCATCTTTGACATCCAATTTCCGTTGATCTACGGGGAAGGCAAAGAGAAGGCGTTGAAACGACTGAGAAAAGAGATACGAGAGTCTGTTGAGGGGTTCGCAAACGTCTCGGGAGACAACGCTGATACTCGCACCCGAAGTCATCAAGAGAAGCTTAGTAAGATCTACAACTCGCTTTCGGCTCCTGACCCGACCACGAATTATCGTGAAGCGCGCAAGCGGCGACAAGCCGGGACCGGGCTCTGGTTGTTGGAAAGCAGAAAGTTCAAAGAATGGAAAGAGGGTGCGGCATCGTCACTATGGCTTTATGGAATCCCAGGATGTGGCAAGACCATTCTGAGCTCCACGGTTGTCGAGAACTTGTTGCAGCACTGTCATGACGACCCCAGCATGGTGCTTGTATACTTTTACTTCGACTTCAACGATGCGCAAAAGCGCGATGCAGAGCTGATGGTGCGCTCATTGTTCTGCCAGCTCATGCAACGCTCTGTGGCATATCCTGAAGCTGTCGACGCACTATACTGCTCTTGTGAAAATGGAAGGATCCCATCGCTGGATGCGCTTCTGGAGGCAATACGGCAGGTGACGCAACAGCTGACGCATGTCTACATCGTCATTGATGCTCTAGACGAGTGCACACTACGCACGGACCTGATGAATTCGCTCACAGCAGTGATTAGATGGCGACTCGACAATGTGCATTTGCTCATGACCAGCCGGAAAGAGCGGGACATCGATATCTCTTTGGAGACTTGTCTCACAGAAAAGGACACTATTTGCCTTCAAAGAGATGTTGTAGACGATGACATACAGCGATACGTTAAACAAAGGCTTTCTGATGACAAGGGGCTGGTCAAGTGGAACAAAGATCCGATAATCAGGCGAGAGATAGAGACTGCAATGATGGAGGGAGCTCGCGGGATGTATGTGTTTTCCTCCAAGCACACAGACCTGAAATTGACACTCATGCAGGTTTCGATGGGCCGTGTGTCAGCTTGACACTTTCACAACATGTCGCAACCGTATGATGCTGCGCGAGTCACTCGCCACTTTGCCACAAACGCTGGACCTAACGTACGATCGCATTCTGTTGGCTATCAGCAAGCAAGACCGCAAGTACGCGATGCGCATCTTGCAGTGGCTGGCTTTCTCTGCGCGGCCGCTATCCGTCGAGGAAGTTGCCGAAGCAGCCGCGATAGATCTGGCGCGCAGCCCTGCATTTCATCGCGATGAAGTGTTGGAAGACCCCCTGGAAGCGTTGAGTATATGTTCTAGTCTTGTTAACATCACAACCAGCGAAGAAGCGGGGACATTACAAAGTTCTCGAAAGACCATTGCTCTCGCACACTACTCAGTTCATGAATACCTGGTTTCAGACAGAATTCAGCAAGGACCGGCACAACACTACGGCATGCAAGAGTTCGAATGCCACACTGCGATGCTGAAAGGCTCCATAGATTACCTCAACCAGTTTCAGCACCCTTTGTCAAGTAGAGATCTTGAAACCTATGCCCTCGCGCAGTATGCAGCTGAATTCTGGAGCAGCCATTTCCGAAAAGCAAATGAGCCATCAAATGAAGTAAGTCGGCTGGTGTTGAGTTTGCTATCAGAAGAGAGCCCCGCCTATCATGCTTGGGTTCAGTTGTATGATCCGGACCACCCTTGGATGAGCCCGAACTTGGGAAAAAGCCTGAAGGATGTAGCTACGCCACTCTACTACGCAGCGCTGCTAGGTCTGAGTTCGATTACTCAATCGCTGCTGGAGCTAGGTGCACAGGCTGATGCACAAGGTGGTCGCTGGGGCAACGCACTACAAGCAGCGTCGTATGGTGGCCATGAGCGGGTAGTCGAGATGCTGCTCAATAACAAAGCAGATGTAAACGCGCGGGGCGGACTCCATGGCAGTGCGCTCAATGCTGCTGTGGCAGAGGGCAACGAGGCTGTGGCCGAGATACTACTTTCCGGAGGCGCCGATGTCATAGGGGCCGATGCACAGCTGAAAAGCGTCATACATCACGCTGTCAATAGCGCAGGCTGCAAGACTTCGCTCGTCAGTCTACTATTGGATCGCGGTGCCCCCTCGAACACACTCGATGTTGAAAACATGACGCCGTTACACTACTGCGTCAAATTCGGACACAGTTCAGTAGCTGAGATGCTCCTCGCTAGAGGATGTTCCATCGATGTCGGGATTCAGCGGAAGATATGGCATCCCAGGACCATTGAGCAGCATACTGTCTACGAAGAGTTCCCTTCCGAGCCGCTGCCTCAACTGGCAACTCGACCCGCCGGTCTAACTCCGTTGCACTTCGCGGCTCTGACAGGTAATTCCGCGATGACTGAGTTTCTTCTTCAGCACGGGGCTGATCCAAATGCACTCTCCGTCTACGGCGAGACACCTCTTCATCTAACACTCCGCAAGACGCTACATGGAGTAGACTACCGCGATGATTGGAACGATCCAGCCCTTAGAGCAGAGCGCTTATGGGATCTTTTGGATTTCGACGAAGATGATGTCGACGCTGTTCGTGCAGATATCGATCGACATCGTACTGCGGTGCTCAACGCCCTGTTATCAAACCTAAGAACGGACCTTTTGGTGACAGACTACCAGTTTGGTAATGCCCTGCATTTCGTTCCCTACGGAGATGCTGAAGGTGTGATCGTGCTCCAAAATCTGGTGTCTAGGGGTGCAGATCCACATTGCAGTAACGCAAAGCAGCAGACTCCGCTGCATCTTGCGTGTGGCGCGGGCGATTCTGCATCCGTTCTCATTCTGCTTTCTCTCCACGCGGAAATTGTTTCGGTTGACCATGAGGGTCTGAACGCTTTCCACTATGCTGCTCGTAGTGGTGATTATCGGACTATCGCTATCATTCTAAGGCACGCACAAGACAAGACTCTGAATCTGGTGATAACCAAGGACAGGGTTGGAAGAAATGCACTCCACCACCTGCTATCCACCACCACTTCGATATGGATAGAAACAGTAAAGATGTTGCTTCTGGGGGGAGTGGATGGTTCAGAATTGGATAAGTCTGGGATGTCACCGTTGGCCGCATACGTTATGGGCTACTCACCGTGGATTGATATCCATATATGTCAGCTGCTGCTCTCCATCCAAGGAAACTCTTCATTTGTTGACGGGAACGGACAGAATCTTGGACATCTACACGCGCGTTCTTTCTGTCTCAGGGTTGAAGTCCTCAAAACCCTAAAGGATCATGGTGTCGACCTGATGCAGAAGGATCACGAAGGAAGGACGATCCTCCATTGCGCCACTATAAGCGGATCTCTTGGTACGAGTTCGCTAGATTTCATGCTTCATGTTGTCGGCATTGAAGTCGATGCTGAAGACTTTTTCGCAAAAACAGCGGCACAGTACGCGACAGAATTGGACATAGACGACTACGATAGCATGTAGAACATCAAAAAGCGGGATTACCTCAAGGAGATTCTGCTGAGGTCTGGTGCTAGATTCTCAAGCGGCTGGTGTCAGGAACGAGAGGGCATGCAAGTTAGTGAAGTCGATTTGGGTCATGTTGCAGCTATCTAAGAAACAGTACCGTGAGTATCGAGGGCATGACGCTGCAGATGTGTCCGGTCGTGAAGGGTTTTCTGACAGATCTCGCACAAGGGCTGCTCATCTGGTCGGACGTGCTTCAAGTGTTTTCGCTTGAAGTGCTTGCTGACGTCGGTCGAGGAGCTGAACAGCTTGATTCGGTCATCGAGGGGTAACGACTCGTTGCCCACGCATTTGAAGCAGAACAGTGGCCTCTCATCCTTGTACACTGCGATCTTTGCTGTCTCTAGGGCATCTGGTCCTGTTTGCAGTCGCTTGCCGAATGAACGATTGGAGTGGTTGAGCCGTGGGTACCTACTCATGCACGCACTACCCTCCTCAACACCGTAATAAGCACTGACGGCCCTGATGGCATCGCTGCGCCTCCTCAGTTCTTGGTCTATCGTGATACCTGGTGCAGCATTGATGCTGTCAGTCAACGCTTTCTGTTCCGGTGCTACACTGCAGTGAAGCTGCGGTGCGGTGTTGGCTTCTGTCTCTGCACAGATCCCGGCAAGTTGGTTCTCAACATCACGTACTAGCTGAGTAAACTCCTAGTCCTCTCTGACTTGTAAGAGAAGCCTGTGTCGTTCGCGCTGCCGCTCCTGGTTGATCCTGCGGTTGAGATTGTGGTACTTCTCATGCCGAGTGATCTGCCGCCCAGATCGCTTGAGCTTGTCACGCCGTTCCAGCAGACTCGGAATAGAGATATGGTCGTTTATTGATGCAGACTGAGTCGGCGTCAGCCACTGTGGGCGACGTGGGTCGATGGAGCGACTTATGGTACAGGCTACGTACATCACGGCTTGCTGCGGCTCAAGACCCCGCACCACTGCTTGTGTGTCGACATTGACGCGTCTCGACAGGTAATGGTTCAAGAAGGTCGATATGCTCGCGTGGCCTATTATTAGGTTTTGCATGGCCTTGCTAACGTTACCTCGGAGCAACATTAGCCTTAATCTTAGAGGAACAATTTTACAACTTACCGTGCCGGACGGCGAAGCGATCAGGACGGCGAAACGATCGCTCCGCCCTACCAAAACCACCACAAAGATAAGGCTGTAGAGCCGCACTAAATAGCTATTATAGCAAGATCTTTTAGTAGAGTATTCTAGACGTTATATAATATATTAATAACTACTTATATTTTAATAGCAGTTTAATATTGCAGCCTCGTTGCGATTAAATAGGTAGTAGGCCTATAACGTACATGTACAACGAGCGGACCGGTCAACGAGCGGGCCACTTTTGCCAAGACCACACCAAAACTCCCTCCCTACACTAATGCCTCCACAACAAGTACAGTTTAACGCGTCAAACGAGCGTCAGATACAGCTTGCGCTCCAAGCTCTCAAACAAGACGCGAATCTCTCAGAGCGACGCGCTGCAGCTATCTACAGCGTCTCTCGAACTACACTACACCAACGACGCGCTGGACGACCTTCACGCGTTAATATTATGGCCAACTTACGGAATCTAACCAGCGCTGAGGAGCAGGTGATTGTTATGCGCATACTTGAGCTGGTTACGCGAGGAGAGTCCCCCCGGCTTGAATTTGTGGCTGATATGGCCAATTCTCTGCTGAAAGAGCGCAGTTTGGCCCCTGTTGGCCCAAGGTGGGCCAGCAGGTTTGTTTCGCGTCAGGAGGAGCTCAAAACAGTTTTTAATCGCAAGTATGACTACAAGCGAGCCCTCTGCGAGGACCCTGAGGTTATACAGGGCTGGTTCAACCTTGTAGCTACTACCAAAGTCAAGTATGGCATCCAGGACAACGACACGTACAACTTTGACGAGACAGGCTTCATGATGGGCCAGATATCCACCGGAGTTGTTGTAACAGATGCAGAGAAACTAGGACGAGCAAAGCAGGTCCAGCCAGGCAACCGGGAGTGGGTAACAGTCATTGAGGGCATTAATGCCACAGGATGGGCTATTCCACCCTACATCATCTTCAAAGCCCGCCAACACCAGTCCAGCTGGTACAAGGACAACAACCTGCCCCAAGATTGGAGTATTGCCATCTCTGAGAACGGCTGGACTACCAATGAGCTTGGTTTTGACTGGTTGAAGCACTTTGACAGGTATACAAAGGCGCGCACTGTTGGCAGCCACCGGTTGCTGATTATTGACGGTCATGGGAGCCACAACACTCCAGAATTCACGCAATACTGCAAGGATCAGAAGATTGTGATCCTATGCATGCCTCCGCACTCATCGCACCTCCTTCAGCCACTTGATGTGGGTTGTTTTGGCCCTCTGAAGAAGGCGTACGGGGTTGAGGTTAATGAGCTTATGCGCAACCGGATCAACCACATTACAAAGCAGGAGTTCCTCCCATGCTTTGTAGCGGCTCACAAGAAAGCTATTACCCCTAGCAACATTCAAGGAGGGTTCCGAGGGGCCGGATTGGCTCCCTTTGCCCCAGATCGCGTCATATTGGCCCTGGATGTGAAGCTGCGCACCCCATCGCCACCACTCCCCCAAAACAGCCCGCTCTGGCAGTCGCAAACCCCAAGCAATACCCTGGAATTTGGGTCGCAATCAACGCTTGTGAAGAAGAGGATTCAGACGCATGTTAATAGCTCACCAACCTCTATAGTTGAAGCGTTTGAGAAGGTCTCAAAGGGGGCAGCAATTATTGCGCACAAGCTGGTTTTGGCACAACAGGAGATTACTGAGCTTCGAGCGGCTAATAAGGCCGCCACGCGACGTAAATCGCACAAAAGAAAGCGTATTCAAGCTAAGGGAAGCCTTGCGGTTGAAGAGGGCCAGCGGATAGCTGCTCTGCAGGAGTTTAGCGCGCGTAGTGATGGTAAGAAGGCAAAGAAGCAGGTTCGGGCTGAAGGAGGTGAACCATCCCAACGACGCTGTGGACGGTGCGGAGAGAGTGGGCACAACGCGCGAACGTGCAAGAATGCTGTAGAAGAGGTCTCTTAGTAATATTACAGCTTGTTTTGCCTTATGCAGCGCCAGTTTGTAGTGTTTTGGGCCATAATAGGGGGAGTTTTGGTGTGGTCTTGGCAAAAGTGGCCCGCTCGTTGACCGGTCCGCTCGTTGTACATGTACGTTAGTAATACTAACGTGTTTTATCACCGAGCGGGCCACCATCACCGAGTGGGCCGCCCTTACCAACATCACGTCTGTTACACGTCTATTACACTTAACCACAACACTGCGCAAATATATTATCTATCTTATGTTATTCTTCAGAAGCGTTGCTATTATCTGACTCTACAATCTCAACAGTGCAGGTGCGCGTGTTGTGGCCAGTCTTGCCACAACGTCCACAGTGCCTCTCTTTGCGCACCCGCTTTGCATGCTGTTCGGCTGCCTCCTTACCGCCACCGTCCTTCCCAGCCATTAAGTCCTGTACGTCACCCACTGTAAGACTCTCCTCTGTCCGAATATACCTTCTTTTGCGACTGCGCTGCTCTGTTAACGCGTTAATTGACTTCCGAAGCCCTGCCAGTTCCCGAGCCTGCAACACCGAATTATGACCTATAATAGCCATGCCTTTTGCAAGCGAGTCAACTGCTTGCAGAAGAGGAGAGATAGGTGATTCTCTGTGCCTTTGTATGCGCTCACGAACTAGCGTTGATTGCGCCTCTATCTCTTTTATTGTAGCTGGTGTTTTAGACTCCCATGGGGTGGCCTCTGGTGGTGGAGGTGTTGGCGTGCGAACCACCACATCAAGCTTTGATAGCACTCGCTCTGGATCGTAAGGAACTAAACCAGCGCCTCTGAAGCTTGCCAGGATATTTTCTGTTGTAATTGCCTTGTCGAAAGCAATGCGAAAGGCTGGCAAGAACGTCTCTTTCTTAACTTGCGTGACAGAGTACCTTGTCCAGCTGTCGATCTCAGCGTAGTACGCCCGCTTCAAGGGGGCAAAACAGCCCACGTCAAGCGGCTGCAACAGGTGCGACGAGTGTGGGGGCATACACAAGGTAATAATCTTGTGTTCTGTGCAATATTGATGAAATGCAGCAGAGTTGTGGCTCTCGTGGCCGTCTACAATTAGTAGACGGTACGCACCCACAGTACGCTCCTTTGTATGCGCGTCAAAGTGCTTCAACCACTTTAGACCAAGTTCATTTGTTGTCCAGCCGTTGGCGCTTGTTTCAATTACCCATTCCCGAGGCAGGCCTGGGTACCAGCTTGATATAAGGACCTTGCCACCAAAGATAATGAAGGGCGGGATAGCCCAGCCAGCAGCGCAGATGCCCTGGATGATTGTGACCCAGTCACGGTTGCCTGGCTGTATCTTCTTTGGATTGGTACGCTTCTCAGAGCCTGTAAAGACCATCTGAGCGCATATTATGCCCATCATGAACCCAGACTCATCAAAATTGTATGTGTCTTTATCAAGGATGCCGTACTTCTCCTTTGTCTTCCTCACCAGCTCGAACCAGGGCGTTATGACGCGTGCGTCTTCGTTCAGAGCTCGCTGTCGATCGTATGGACGGCTGCGCCGAAGCTTGACTTCTTTGGTACGCGTTCTGAACCTGTCTACCCAGCACTTGCCAACAGGTCCTTCACCGCGCGCAGCAAGTAGATCATTGGCCATTTCTTCCACCATAGTCCTTGTAGCGCCTATCCCTCGCTCGTCCAGCTCAAGTATACGTCTCACTATTGCCTCCTCCTCTGTCTTCTTTAGCTTCTTTGAGTTGGGCTCGGTATCGCGTCGTGAAGGCTTTCCGTCGCGTCGTCGTTGGAGCGTTGTTCGGGGGACGTCAAATGCTTTAGACGCGTGTCTTGTACTATTAGGCACAGGACCTTTTGTAGCCTGGATGGCAAGGTATAGTGTGCCTTCGTTGTAGGTTAATTGCGCGTTGTGTTGTGGTGACATGACTGTAATAGACGGTAAGAGACGCGATGTTGGTGAGGGCGGCCCACTCGGTGATAGTGGCCCGCTCGGTGATAAAACACGTTATAGCTAACTTATAGAACTTAACTAGCGCTAAGAAGTAGGTAATTATTATACGTATACTTAAGCTAGTTACGTAAGGAGAGTCCTTCTAGCTTAAAATTATAGCTAATATAGCTAATTCTCTATAAAGAGAGCGCAGTGTTACGAACTCTTATACCAGCCAATTGCTGACAGGCTGTCAGCGCTCAAGAAAAGGACTCGGGCAGTATGGTTACGGGGGCTCCCCGTGCGGCACGGTTGTGACGTGGTGTTCCACGGTCACGTGACCTCGCTCACGCCTTGGCACTCGAGCAAGTGGACCCTCACGTGCCCAGCTCACGCAGCTCACGTCGAGCAAGTCGAGCAGACGCTCACGAAGCTCACGTCGAGCAAGTCGAGCATAGGATATCTCTTTAGTATATAAGTACGTAGGAACACAACCCTTATGGTTCGTGTTCAACCTAAGTTATCAAGTTTGTCTTTGGATCTCAAAACCAACCTTCGAGCTAGACAGTCTACTCTGTACTACTCATCGTTACCCTGCTCTCAAGACTGACAGATCGTATCTGTACACCTTATTGCAACCAACCCCTTCGGCTTCTTGTCACCGTACTCATCCCCGAGAACCAATAGAATTAGTGCTTACGAGCTTTGCTTAAAGTACGACTTCAACAAATAGTTATAGGTATAGTAGCCTATCTTACTATAGCTATAATAAGTTACTAAAGACTTATTACTATAAATATTACTACTCTTCTTTTTCTTATTCTATTATTTAGGTCCTTTATTAATATTAGAGAGGTCTATTACTATAGGACTATAGTATCTACTATTTATATTATTATAGATATAATATTCTATATTCGCTTAGTAAGGGCTGCTATATTAGCTATAGTAGTAGTTATTATTATACTACTAGTTATATAGAGCCTAGAGTAGGTAAGTAACCTAATGTTACGATCTCCGAAAGAACAGGTACTGATAGGAAGCGGGGCATCGCTTAGGGCGACAGCGTGTCACGTGTCACGTGACTGGCCACCTCGCCAAGCTCGACCACCCGCGATGGCTCGACCACCTGCGATGGCTCGACCACCTGCAATGGTTCGACCACCTGCGATGGCTTAACCACCTAAGGTGGCTTAAGTATTAGCAACATGCACACAGAATTCCCTTAGTATATATTTAGTAGGAACACAACTCTTACAGTGTGTGTTCAATCCTAAGTTAAAGTTTGTCTTTGGATCTCAAACCCAACCTTCGAGCTAGACAGTCTACTCTGTACTACTCATCGTTACCCTGCTCTCAAGACTGACAGATCGTATCTGTACACCTTATTGCAACCAACCCCCTCGGCTTCCTGTCACCGTACTCATCCCTGAGAACCAATAGAATTAGTGCTTACGAGCTTTGCTTAAAGTACGACTTCAACACCTAAGTTATAACTTATATATAAAAGTCCTCTCTTAACTCTTATTAAAGGTTATAAAGCTTAATATTAATACTAATTACTTTATTTACTAGTATATTAAAGGTATTAGTAGCTATAGTAGTTTATATAAGCTCTTTTTTAACCTTAAGCTTAAGGCCTACCTCCACGCGACCGCCACGATCCGGGCCTGGTTCGTGCTCAATTCGGCCTAGCGCGCGATTCCCGACCTGAATCGCCCCCTTTCAGCCTTAGTCTGGAGTCAACCCCTTTTGGTGTTCTATTCGGGTCTAGCTCCGCCCTGCACAAACATGTATGCTCGTACACCATGCACCTGTAGCAGATTTCGCTTTTTGCCTCTGCTGTCTGTGTCCCCTGTAACTATATACCTGTCCACAGCGTTTCAATAAAGCTACAGCTCACTTGACAAACTCTGTGGTCCTATGTCCCGCTGGACAATCTACGTAGGCAATCCAGGAGGGAGCGCGCCTCTTAACAGCGCCTCTTCGCCTTCCTCTTGGACTGTCTGTACGGAGGCCCCTTCCAAGAACAAGGCATGTAGGTAGCGTAGCTGCTGCAGCGTCCTCGTTTTATACTCAGGCCTTCACCCGCTGACGATGCAATAGCCTGCAGAGCCGGAAATTCTGAACGTCATCTCCCACCTGCCAGAACATAGACACTTATTGTGCAATCCATGCAGGAGCGTTGTGCCCTACAAGACGCTCTACAACCACCTCCGCAACTACCACAAAATCCAAAAACTAGTCTGCAAAACTATTGTCTCTTAGTACAAAGCGCTTCCAGTATCGCAAATCAATACAGATGCCGTACCCATCCTAAGCAAGTCCTGCGCAATGGATTTCCTTGCGCCACCTAAGCGGGGATACTTCTGCCCGCAGTGCGACTAGACAACTTGCAGTTAGGATATAATCCTACTGCACTTTTAGAAAACAAAGTGCAGTAGAGGAGGAAGGACACGCAATAACCTGTCCTGTTTCCTCCAACAATAGTCCTCTATCAGACAGAACCTAGGAGGAAGCTAGCGAATTAATAATACTACTAACACGAATTGTGGCAGGAAGGGATCAAGCTAGGACTAATCTGCGATAGACAAGCCCGCGACGGCCGCCATGTTGCAAATAGAAGCCAAGGAGGAAGCTAGGCTTTCACAGCAAGATCAAGAATTAATGTCCCTAAGCAGTGAGCTTAAGTATAATAAGAAGACTAATTAGCTGCGGGGTTGTAGTTAGCCACAGTGGTTCGCTTAAAAACTGCTCTATGTAATCATTGCTACCTCTAGATTACCTCTCTCTACGAATAGAGCAAGTCACCTTAGCACCTAGAACTGCAGCGAGTAGATTAGCTGCGCAGATTTAGAATCTAGATTAAGACAGTTAACAAAGATCGTTCATCTCGTGCTAGATTGGTGCGAGGAGACACTTAAACAGACACTACAAGTTATGCGCTGCTAGCTGCGAAGCTAGGGATCACACTTCTACGCGTATCCCTTTAAGCTACCTTAACAGGAAGCTACACAAGCTAGGTACCGCTCTTTCCTTAATCGCTTCCTATGCTATGTGTTCCGATTGTGGCACGTCTGTTAGACGCTTAACCAAAGCTTAGGCGATGTGTACAGGCTTAAATTATCTAATGTGCAGGTGCAAACGATGGAATTTGTCTAGTTAGGCCTAACTATAACAGGATCCGGCGACGCAGGATCCCCTTACTCCCTACGAATATTAGAAACTGTTTTCTAGCTGCTCGTGATGTTCTAGACGGATCTGTCTACTAACAGTGCGTTAGAAAGCAAAGCCATTGTCTACTTCTCTAGGGTGCTAGGTATCCATCCCTATAAGTTAGCATATCGTACAGCGTGCGACTACACGCCGTACCTATTAGCTCTATTGTAGGTTAGCAGACTTCTTATTCTTAAGTATGCCTTGCTGCTGCGAGCGTATACTACCCTCGACGTCCCCTAGCTAGCAAGAGCAGCCTACGCTGATTAAGGGAAGCGTCTCTGCACAGGGATCCGCCTAACATACCTTTAGCCTAGCAGTCTCTCCCCTATAGGATATCTAATTAAGCGTTTACAGCATAGCAGGGCCATTGCAAAACGCAAAGGGCCGCGCACTAATTTATTGTAGTCGCTAGATAGCCAGACTCTAGATATTGCCGGCTCCTGCATCTCTATGCACGAATTCTATTATACTATCTATTGCCTCCTTGCTAGACTTGAACAGGCTACAAGAGATCTTATGTTTAACTAGTAGCTAAGCATGGATCTAGGCACTATCAAAGAGGATCTTTCTAGGCACCAACTAGGCTATTTATTCCTACAAGAGCCAGCAAATTAGCTCTAGTCTAGCTTTAAGCATCTTAGCTATTGAGCCTTCTCTAAGGATAGTAAAGGCTTTGCGCTGAGAGGCAAAGGCAGGGAGCAAGCAATAGCATACCTAAAGAAGTGTAACAACATAGTTATGCTATTGTTTAGCAGTATTTATATGTCTAGCAGGATGCCTGCAAGAGGAGAAGAGCTCTGCGTTATGCGCTAGGCAGACACTGCCGCAGTACAACGCAACATCTTTATATGCTAGGGTTAGATCTTACTAATCTTCTTATATAATAAAGCTAGCTAGAACTCAAACAATTTACTCTTCGTTGTTTAAGTTCCCTGTGCGCTGGCAGAGAAGTGTCTTTTCCTGTACCTTACATACATCAGGCCATTCAACAAGTTTCTTAGCCGCTAGTTGAAACTTGTTAATGCAGATGCTCCTACCAACCTACACTTGTTTACTGCGTACAACACGCCTATGTCTTGTTTCACTTCGGCAGCCTGCTTTAAAATCCTGTAGCAATCCACGCCAGAATGTCCAATTCTGCTTCATTTTCAGATCTATCGCCAGATTGCAGTAGCTATCAGCAAGAAACATCTCTCAGACATTGTCCAGCCTTTCAATCCTAACACTCCAAGAGGCTACGATGGACCGACCCGCCTTCTCTCTTTCCAGACGGGACATAATCCAGCTACTCATGCCGGCGTATATGCTTTGGATCGTGCCTATCCAGCTAAGCTGCAACCTGACCTAGTAGAGCAGTACCTCTATGTTAGCAATGTATGGCACCAGTTCTTAGGCAGCGCCAAAGAAAGCACGTTCCGAGCTAGTCTAGGCTCTGATGCAAGCCGGACCACGCTGGAAGTTCCAATGCAGCCACCAGGCTTTCTGCCGTCTAAAAGTGATCCGTGGTTGAGCATGAGAAGTGCACAAACACGCGACGTCTCTCAAGAAGATGCAGTCCCACAAGCCGATGTTTCAGCTGATTGCGAAAATCAGCAGTCACGGAAGCGAAAACGCGATGCGGATAGGAGCATGAGTCTAGTACAGCAAAAGATCAATGCTTTACGAGCAGATCTTGCAGCCATAGAGCACGAGCACAAGATGCAAGAACTGTGCAGGACTGCTTGTGAACAAGTGCTAAAGAACAGCAATGGCGGAGATTCGGATACCACGCTCCAATATCGTAAAGGGGGATCTCGGGTATCACTAAGCAATTGCGCTGATATATTCTGCTTCCTAGAAGACTTTAGGGTTTTTGTATGCAGGCAACATCATACTACAGTCATAAGCCTTGACAGGCATATGTCAAAATATCATAAGGTACAGGCTTCGACACGGCGAGAGGTAGTCGACTGTTTCAGTCGCCTTAAACCAGTGGATCCAGGCTAAATCAAGCTACCACAACAGCCTGCGCAGGCGATAGAACAGCTAGGTAAGCCACTTACTGGGTTAAAGTGCAGAACATGTTAGTTCATCACTATCAATAAGGATGAGATCCGGAGGCACTGTAAAAAGCACCATAGACTCGCGTGGATAGGCGACAAGAGCCAGTTGTATAGTATAGTCAAGGTACAGAGCTTATTCCGCACAGGCGGGTTCCAGAAGTATTTCGAGGTTTTGTAAATTAACATATAGATGATATACTTGGTACTAGGTCTACATAATAGTAAAGAGTTATTCTAGAACAATACATAGGTGCGAAGCTTCTCTCTACTGATGCGCAGTGCAAGACGTGCAGCTGGATCACGATCAACAAAGATAAGGTGCGCAAGCACTGCAAAAAAAATCACCAGCAAGCATGGATAGGAGAGAAAAGCTTACTCTACAAGACTGTAAAAGTACAGAGCTTTTTCCGCACTGGGGGGCTGCAAAAGTATTTTGTTGTCGACTTGGTGGATGCTGGAAATGCTAAAAACGACGAGGTCGAAAATGTCGTTCAAGCACAACTCGCCGAGTACAAACTAACACAACAAGAAATTGAGGAAGAGCTGCAGACACTTGAAGCAGCTGCGAAGATCGACAAAACGGGTTGGTTCAAAACGGGTTGGTTCAAGCGTACAGGCTGGCTGGAGTTCTTCAAAGACCGGAATCTGGCTCATCTGGCTCATCAAGCCCGCGCACCCGATCTCAACGAGCGCAAGCTTAAGCTAGCTGTTGAGCTAACTAAGGGGCTGGTTGAAAGAAGCGTAAAAGGACTAGCTACGCTCCTGCAAGAGGTGAGGCGCTGGCTGCGGAGTGCAAAGCGAGATGAACCAGACGTGCGGCCGTTGGCGCGACTGCAGAACCCGGAGAGTCAGGCAGTGTACGCAAGCTACATGGTCAGGTTTGTCTGCTTCTATCTGCGGGTACTAGCCGATGAAGAGCAGCAGATCGTGCGCTTTAGAGAGCAGCAGAGTGCCGTCGCTCATGCAGATTGCCGTTCAACATCAGGCAGCGAGAAGGACAGCGAGGAGGACAGCGAGGAGGACAGCGAGGAGGACAATAACGGCGAGAGCAGTGAAGGCGACAGCGACAGCCCGCGGCCGCGACGCACAACACGCACAACACGCACGACAGGCAATCAGCCGCAACAGGATATGGCGAAGGATGCACGCGAGCTCTTCACATGATGTCAGCTTCATCCATCTCTGCTATATTTTGTTCCTCTTCCGCGATGTCTAGGATGTGCTGCACTGTGCTGACAGGAGAATGCCTGTTCGACCGTAGAAGCTCGTGCGCCACCTCCCAAGCCCTTTGCTGTTTTGGCGAGATTATACCTGCTGCCAGTTGCGGCCCCTCTAATTCTGCTCGTTCGAAGTCAATCACCATAACTCGGCGTGCCCGATCGTCCCACAGCATATTCCGCGGTGCGAGATCTCTGTGCAGCACTCCGAGTGTACGGATAGCTTCAACAGAAATATCGATCTGTCGCGACGCGAAGGTTTTGTCAGCTGAAGCCAAATGCCTGTCCATACGCTTGCCTCCATAGCTGAGGAACATCATGTGCATGAGCTTAACGATGCCCTCGTAGTAGTATGGTACCTCAAGGCCGACGTTACCTAGATGAATTGGCACATGCGTACCCTGCACAGAACGGAGGATATCGTAGACGGCAGCCTCCATCTGAGACGGCTCACAAAGTCGATCGGACATGCTTTGGCAACAACCGTGTATCCGTGAGACTCTAGGCTCACGCGAAAGGGGACGCCACATGCTCCGTGGAGTCCTATGGGCTTACAGTTCCGGTCTAAGTCTTGGGAAAGCTGCTGGCGGATGCGCTTGAGGAACAACGTCAAGCTGATCCGATGACGATTCGTGCCATGTTGCTTCGCGTTTGGACACGACAGGTCAAGCCGACCGCCCTTTCCCAACCCAAGCAAGCAATCGTGGGTGCAATACTGTCCACTGCGCCCCGTGTGATGTGACTGTCGATCAGACGAAGAGCGGCTCGCGAGGGACTGTGTGCGAGATGACTGCAGTGGCGACAGCGGCTGTCGACTTGGCGTATCTGGATCAGATTCTCCATCGCTGGCGCTGTGCCGACCCTGCGGCTGCGAGCAATCAGGCGAAGGCATGCGTGACCGTCTCTGTCGAAGTCGGACAGGTGATGCGCGAAGGAACCTCAAGTCCTGAGGTGGCCGATACTCTGAAGACGGTGCGTCATGTGCCGGGATGTCATCCAGCAGCACATTGTACACGACTCTCCAACTCTTCAGCCTGATCGCAGCCTCTTCTCGCCACTTCTGGCTCCGAGGCGGCGTACTCAGAGCCTGCAGCGTAAAAGCCAGCATCTGCCCAACGGCAGTCAGGTGAAGTTGATTCGGACCATCTGCGTCTAGCGCCCACCCGGTGCCATCGCCAACGTCGCCCTTGGGCACGGACAAGAAGTAGTATACAGTCGTGGCATTGTAGGGAGCGCGTAGGAAGATGTTCGCTTCGCCCGTACACACGCACCCATACTCCACGCCAACCTGAACCATGTATGAGAACGCTTGAGTGATGATTGCAGCCATCAAGCGGCGGAAGCGGTCCCGCGGACTGTCAACCTCGCGGTATTCAAGGACATCGTCCAGATCCATGTCGTCCAGCCCTGCATAGATGTAGCCAAGCGGAATCTTGTATGGGGCCTTGTACTCGACGACAAACGCGGCTGTACGGCCATGTTCGCCCGTGTTGTAGACGCAGAATTGGTCGGCCCGAGGGCGAGACGATCGCGATGTGCTGTTACGGGCAGCTGTCGAGAGCTCTGCCGAAGCCAACGCGTTGGTCTTTGCCTGGAGGCGTGGTGACCGTCGTCGGCCGCCACCAAACAGCGACAAGTTCTGCATGCCTTCTTCCACCTCTTGTTCCGAACTCAGCGTGTTGGCATGGTTCTCGAAGTTGACCGACCCGCGCAGGCCGAACTTGCGATGCAGCGCTCGGTTGTTGTACATCTGCTTGATAATCTGCGACACCGGCTGTTCGACGGCCGACCGCTGGAAAAATTGCAGGTCCAGCTCAGAGCTCATCGTTCGCTGCTGGACAGCCTCTCCAGACTCGCTCAACGTGTGCACCGATGTGAAGTGCCGCTCGAGGGCGAAATCCGACTCCATAATAACCTCCCATATCGCTTCTTGACGCGCAGGAAAATCGTCCCACACGCGGAGCCGTTCGGGTCGGAGTTTGTTGCTCGCGTTCGCAGGATCGCCTTATGTCGATAGCGATGCATCCGTCTGGACGATCAAGCGTGTGTGCAGCTGGCTGTGGCATGCATCAAGGAACTCGGGCAGCGTTGTCTTGCGCGTCCTCTGCTCAGCTTCTTCACGCCTATCTTCAGCTTCCTCGCGCTTGCGTCGTTCGTGCTTCTCGGCCGCCTCCGCAGCTTCTCGCCTGCGCTGTTCTTCGAGGTACAGCTGTTTGTAATCGGGTGATACTGACGCCATGAAAATCAGTTTGTGAATGTCCTTTTCAGCTGTGAGAGGCAATGATCAAGACCATGGTAAAGATGGGTGTAGTTGCGGCCGTTCCCTAAAAAGGCACTGGTTAGATGGGGTAAACATGGGAAACATAGTCGAGCACGATCCGGGCATAGCTGCGCAGTACGCGGCTGAAACCGAGTAGGACTCAATAAATAAATAGTCGAGCACGGACCAGATGTGCCGGCTGCTTACCGGTACCCACCGGTACCTATCGGTGGGTCTCCGCCGCCAAGCAACTGCCAGGCCACGCAGCAACGTAGCCTTTTTTCTCCTTCGTGTAAGTAATGAACACCTTAGAAGAATCACCGCTCCCTGTGAAAGACATCACCATTAGTATCTGTGAGATGTACAAAGCTGCGCGCCTTGGTCTGCACACGCAGCACGTGCTTCCTGACGCCCGGGACATTGCCTGATCTCGAGGACAGAGCAGGACGAAGATGGCGCGCGGCAGCCTCCTTCTGCTTCTTCTCCTTCTCCTTTTTCTTCTTCTTCTCGGCGGGAGCGGCAGCGGCGGCCTCCTTCTTGCGCAGCTCTAATTCATTGTCAACATCCGCATGATCGTAACAAGTATTCTGGTCACCAATGCACTGGTGGAGGATGGCTGATGGGGGCACCAAGAGTGGCACAGGGAAGGGCCAGGATTAGTATCCTCAACCGCAGCATCCAGCTCCTCCTCGTCCCGAATTTGTGGTGGAGCGGGCAGCGGGCTGCTGGTGGGCAGAAGCTCGAGGCGCGCGAAGAGGTGCTCGATGTGCTCGATGTTGCGCGAAGGGCGGCTGGTCTCCTTCTTCTCGGGCGGCGTCTTGCTCTCTATTAGAGAGTCTATATCAGCATTACAGTTTCTAATGTCATGTTGTGAATACGTGTGAGGAATGTCGAACCCATGCTGAAGTCGCGCAGCTGAGGCGGCGACCGCAGGGGACTGAATGAGGCGAGCGCCTTGGCGAGCTGCCTCGCCTCGGGGGGCGCGTCGGCACCGGCGCGGGCTTGAGCGGGACGGTGGTGGTGTGGGATGGCATTTTGGCTATGGAGGCTAAGTTATGGAGACTATGGAGATACGAGAGTCGAGTGCGTCCAAATGCGTGACAAGATAAAAGGATGCGATAGCTTCAGCCAGGTCTGATGGCCCGCGGCCACCCAAGACGGCTAGCGCGGCTCGTACCTGGCATGCCAGCGCGGAGGCTTACACCATGAAAGAGTTCTTACAACTGTTCTTACAAAGTCCCGGGATCAACGAAGATTGTGATGATGCTGACTGTCACTACCTTCTTGCTCAAAAGTCCAAGATGCCAACCCTTGGGCTGTACTGACAAAGACGCTTCATCGTCAGCATCATCAGACGATGCTGTCCGTCTCCGGGGCTCTTTTGGCCGCGGTGAAAGCTTCGAGTTGATAATCTGATCACCATTACAACGGTATGGTTGGGTGATCCTCCAGCTTCCATAGTCGCCTTCCCTAGCACTGCTTATCACACAGATTTACGGATTATCGCACTCTGTCCCTTCAGTCCGAGGACAAAGATTACCATTTGGTGATAGCGCAATTCCATCTCGTGACGAACGTGAGTAACGTCCCCTGCCCGTAAGCGAGAAACGCCCCTCAACGAGATAGATCTACCCTTCGCGCACTTCAATAATCCCCACGCACATCGAGACACCTGCAAGAGACGTAATCCTCTTTTTTGGCCTATTTTCTTTCGAGTACTCTATGGCAGCGGGAAAAACACCACCGTTGTGGGCGTACCGGCGTTCGTTTCGCGCGCAGCTTCGATGACCATCCTGCTTTCAAACTCTGCTCTGCCGTCGCCCTTTACTCCTTTTTCAGATCTGAAAGGTTATGAGAGTAGGTCGAACTTGGGTGTACATCGCCCTAGGTTGCAAAGATGATCAGGCGTTGAAGATGTGGTCTCCGAGGCTATCTCCGTGTCGACAGTAACTACCCTTGGCACTGTGCGTTTTGGCAGTCGGCTGCAGTGTGCTTATGCAGTAGCGACAAGCTCAGCGAAGCTAACGGTATTGTATCTGACGCTATACTCAAAAGAACTACAAGGTGGCGTCTTTCTAGAAGCTTCACTGCACCAGCCACATGGTTTCCTTTGCACAGCCTGACAGAAGACGCTAAACTGGTAAGCGACAGTCTTGTTAAGACATCAAGCACAGCCGCGCCCTGCTGTCCGGGTCAGGAATTCAATGAAGGGCTGAACAGTCGATTGTACGTGCCAGGCGCGACACTACAAAGTTACTCTGCAATTTGTCAGATTCTCAATGCAGCTTTTCGCACCCTGTATACCTGCGGTCGTTCCCATGTAGCTAGATGAGATGCCCAACAAAAGAAAACTATCCCCTAACTTGTGTTGTTGGATAGGCAGAGATGAATGTTTGCAAGATCAACGGCTTTGCTACACGTCGATAGTGCAGGTCCATACCCTACCACTTCCAACGCCCATGGCCACTGTGGTGCCGCGCACAGACGAGCACGATGGCCGATACTCTGATGGTATCCAGAGCATGTTCTTGTCTCCGTGCTTAATCCACATGTTGTCTGAGCTGAGGCTTGTGCTCAGATACTGAGGGGTCTTAACTTCAGGAACTGTTGCTTGGTCTGATATCTGTGGCGTGTTGATGACGATGACGCCTACCTCAGTGAAGAGGCAAGAGCCCGTAGAGCCAAAAGACAAATTGTAAAGAGTCTGTCCAATGCTGAGGGTTTGTAGACACGCGCCGCTGCTCGCGTCCCACAGCTTGACGGTCTTGTCGCCTGACGCCGACGCTAGCTTAGTCGAGTCGTGCGAGAAGGCTACAGACGTGACATAACTGCTGTGACCTGTGTACGTCTGCACACGCTTGTCGCTGCTCGCATCCCATAGCTTGACGGTCCTGTCCCATGACGCCGACGCCAGCTTTGTCGAGTCGTGCGAGAAGGCTACAGAGCTGACACGATCGCTGTGGCCCGTGTACGTCTGCAGACACTTGTCGCTGCTTGCATCCCATAGCTTGACGGTCCTGTCCCATGACGCCGACGCCAGCTTAGTCGAGTCGTGCGAGAAGGCTACAGAGCTGACATGATCGCTGTGGCCCGTGTACGTCTGCAGACACTTGTCGCTGCTCGCATCCCACAGCTTGACAGTCTTGTCGTCTGACGCTGACGCCAGCTTTGTCGAGTCGTGCGAGAAGGCTACAGAGCTGACACGATCGCTGTGGCCCGTGTACGTCTGCAGACACTTGTCGCTGCTCACATCCCATAGCTTGACCGTGTTGTCATGTGACGCCGACGCCAGCTTAGTCGAGTCGTGCGAGAAGGCTACAGACGTTACAGCACTGCTATGGCCTGTGTACGTCTGCAGGCACGCGCCACTACTTGCATCCCACAGCTTGACAGTGCTGTCGTACGATGCTGATGCTAGCTTGGTCGAATCGTGCGAAAAGGCCACGAAAGTGACTGCACTGCTGTGCCCCTCGAGCGTCTGCATGCACGCACTCCAGTCGCTGCTCATCGCTGGGTGAACAGTAATCGCTTCCGGCTCTTCGTGTTGAAACAGTTTCCTGATCACGCTCTCTGTTGGACTGAACAACAGTGCGGATGCATATAGCTGAAGTGGGTAGCTTTCGATTGCCCCTTTGTGGTACATGATGAAGCGGCGGGCATCTTCAAGAAGCGTAGTAAGCTCGTCCCCACCATGCATCTCCTGACTGTGTAAGCATCTACACCAACAGTGGAAGATAGACAAGGCGTCTGTGCAAGCCATACCTGAACCAGCGAGCACAGCCTTGCCATTGAGACCACACCCTTTGCCATGCTCTTGCAGAGACTGAGCCCTTCTAGCCAGTACAAATACTTCTTCTCTACAAACGCACCAACAGCACCCACAGCTTGCACATCTTCGGCCTCGTTTGCCCTAGATTCAAGTTTCGAATCGCACAGATGATCAATCCAGTAGACGCACGCATAGCGCGATGCTGCCAGTGAGTTTGAGCTGGGCGGTTTAACGTTGTCAATATGAATCCCTGGCGCTCTCAGATGGTACATGTCTCTGTGCAAAGTCTTCGCCAAAGCCTCAAGCGACCTCGAGAAGGCAGCACGATGAACGGCTTCGACGCCATCTGGGAAGACATCGTCAGATGCTTTCACCATCAAGAAGTCTTGTGCGGACTGGTGAACGAAGTAGACCGTGTCTTCTCGCAAGGTGAGAAACGATCCACAGAGACCGATGACCTCCTGCAGCTCTGCTTCGTCGGCAACACCTTCCAGCGACTCAGTAAGGACCACCAGCTCCGCCAGCGTAATAGGTCGATACACAAGCGCGATAGAAGCTAAGACCTGCTTGCACAGCTCAGCATCATCTGACCCGCCGATCTGCTGCATCATCCGCTCGTACAAAGCGTCTAGGCCTGGCGGGAAAGAGATCAGCTTCTTCAAGACGTTCCGTTTGGCTGTCTTCTCGAGCTCTTGACACACCAACGCTACCCACAGGAAGGTATCGTTGGCATTCGACGTCAAATGTTCGAACACCGCATCTCGAGTCTGCTTGCCGTACCCCTTGTGTTGCGCTAGCTGGTTGACCTTGTGCTGGATGAAGACGCTCACCGCCGCTGAGACAGACGCTGCGTTTAGCTCCAGGCTCAGCCTCACCTTATGCCCTGCCTGTCCGAGCTGTGCTTCAATGTCCGGCCAGTTGCGACTTGACACAATCCACTTGACGCGAGAAGAGGCAGACGACTGCTGTGCGATGAAGTGGAGCAGCCTTGGCAGGTCAGTCATACACTCATCCAGCGCGTCAACGACTATGTAAGTGGTGCCTAAGCTCGGGTCCTGTAGCACGTCTGCAAAGATCTCTGTCAAGACAACCCATGCGTTTGCATCTTCAAACACGGCTTTGCCCGCTTGGTCGTATCGCTTGCGAACGTGCGCGGTGAGCGCCGGCTGCTGACTGACAAGCAAGTACAGCAGTCCGCGCAGCACGGCTGTGGCGCTATTGATGCGCGAGTCGGTGGCTTGACAGAAGAAGTAAGACACAGACGCGGTCCTAGCAACAGCCCTCTGCAGCTCGTTGATGATGCCGCAGAGCAGCATTGTCTTGCCCTTGCCCGGATCGCCTTTGATCCAAAGCAGCTTGCTCTGTGTGCCGTTAAGCCATTGCTGGAAGCTGCTGTTGCTCATCACCCAGCGGTACGAACCGTCCAACAATCCGCCCTTTGTGTCTTCGATGCGCCTCTTGTCGTCTCGCGGATCGGTAGGGCGTAAGTCGCGAAGGCACTCCTCTCGTTGCCGGACGCCCTCCTGCTGCCTTCGAACCTTGTCATGGAGCCGTCTGAAGGCTTCCTCTGTACCTTCACCGTAGACAGGCGCCATGTCGACGTCAAAGAGGCCGGACAAACAATACACTCCATCTTCTGGCCGCTTCGTTTGCCGATCTTGTCTCCAGCGAAACCGCTCGTCGATGCTGGACTGAGAGAGCGGAGCTCCTTCCAGCACATCGGAAGGGATGGTCGTAACTTCGTGGATCTGAGACTTTAGCGATGCCCGATCACCGAGTTTGTGCCAGTCGCGCGAGAAGAACTCGACTACGCCGGGCGCGAGCAGCTCCTGCAGCGTCCAGCCGCGCGTGAACCACTTGCTTCCTCGAAACTCCGAGTCCCACTGCGGCGAGTTAGCTTCTTCCCTAGCTGAGAGAGGCAAACCAGGCACGTCGGACAGATAGACATAGCATCTAGCTGCGTTGCGATACCAGCGAAACATCGACCGGATCGCCAGCGAGTGCTCAGCCTTGTTAGCCTTGTTAATGCAGCAGGTGTCGACCCAGAAGTGCTGCAACCCGTCGCGCTTGGCCTGCTCTCCACATAGCTGGATCTTCCTGTAGCCAGCCTTATGCTTTCCTGCGTTCTTTCTAAGAGCTTCGAAGGTCACTTCTTCCTCGTCCGTTCCCCAGGTGTGGGACAGAATCGCGTAGGGAGGTATCGCGTCTACGTCAACAATGTCGGCAGTGACACTGAGCACCCCATCTTCTCTGTAGTATAAAAGCCGCATCGCTTCGCGTAGACATGTGGTGGGCGCGTGCGACAGCAGCGAGAGTCGTGAGACGTGACGCGGCGGCCTGGTAGCAGGAGCGTACGGCGCCCCGTCGCTCTACTGCATTCGTGTGTCAGCAAGCGGAGGGCGACATGCGAAAAGCCACCAGGCCTTTGGCGAGCTTTTCAGACAATAGGGAATCGCAATGTTGTCACAGGCTGCGTCTGGTGGAGTTGGTCATGTTGTTGATGTGCGAGGCTGGATGTCAGGCCTGGGGCGGGGCAGACGCGGTTGAGAGCATGCGCCAGGGTCCATCCACCAGGCTGACAGCGGCTAATCCAGCGACGCTCGCATGTGTTGGTCTGATGCAGTGGAGCAGAGGGCCGACCCGACACAGCTAGTGGAGCAATAACTAGAGTCAGGGTCGCAGATCAATCGATTACAACTACAACGTACCCTGCAACAATGCCTGACTGGCCAGGCTGTCAAGGTCTGCGCGAATCGTATAAGTTATCCCCTTGCGAATCCCGAGTACCGTTCGCTCAGTCGCTCGAGAATGGGAGGACACATGGCAGGTTTTGGAAGAGCGCCACACTGTGAGCTTGTTAGGCATAGCGTCAGATACAATACACTCAGCCCTGCCGGTCTTCTTTCCACCACGTAATCACACTAGGACCGGCCGCCAAAACGCACAGCGCCAAGGGCAGAGACCGTCAACACAGAGATAGCCTCGGAGACCGCATCACCAACCCCTGATGATCTTCAGAACCTCAAGCAATGTGTATCTAGGCTAGGCCTACTGTTATAGCGATCCAGGCTTGAAAAAAAAAGTAAAGGGCCGCGATAAAGCAGAGTCTAAAGGCAGGATGACCTTTGAAGCTGCGCGCAAAATAAATGCCGGTACGATCACAACTGTTGTAATTTTCCTGCTGCTATGTCTGAATCGAAGAGAAGAGGCTAAAGAAGAGAACCACGCCTATTGCAGGTGTCTGGATGCGCGTGGGGCTGGTCGAGGGGCGTGAACCATGGATCCATCTCGTTGAGGGGCGTTTCTCGCTTACGGGCAGGGGACGTTAGATTCGCCTTCGTTTGCGCGACTTTCTCTTAGTTATAGCTGCTAGTTGCTCTTCAAGCTCTCGCACACGAGCCTTGATCAGTACGTTTTCGTGCAACATCTCTTCAGCCCCTTTAATAAGCTTTGAGAACCCTTCTTGCGCAGCACTTGGTGATCGTCTAAAGGAGTCACTTACAAGCTTTGACTGAGACCCAAAATTCGGGTGCGTTGCTTGGAGTCTTTGACTGCCATGGTGGTCTCTGGTGGTGGGGGTGCTGGTGGGGTACGCAGTCGCACTTCGTGTCGATCCAACACCACCTGCGCGTTGATAGGATTGGTTGGTTGGTTGGTTGGTATTCATTTTTCGTCTAGTTGATGTGGAATAAGTCCATCATCTCGCCTCCCGAAGGGCATGTACGACGTGCTAAGCTATGGAATTACAGTGCTGATACACTACCTTAGAAAGCATTTCCTGCCTGCGCGGGGTATTGTTACCATTTCAGAACTACAGCTCCCCGTCCAGTTGGGGAGGCTAAGCGATGTATGTATATTAGGGTAATTTCTTGCATTCTGAGGCATATATGTGCCGTAGGAGAGAGAGAAAGAGACATCGTGTGAGTGGAGGGGGTGAAGGGGTGGAGGGGTGGGAGGGGTGGAGGGGTGGAGGGGTGAAGAGTGTTGCATCGATTGTGCTGGACCTAGCAGAAACTAGGTGCAGGTGTTTGCTGCTGTTGCAGGGCTGCAGGAGCTAGCGGGGGCAGATCTTGGTGAAAGTACTGTGTAGTTTGACAAAGCGTCAAAGGCCTCTGGCTCCTTCACTAGTGCTGCAGTGTACGCTAGGCCATCAGCCTGGCTGGATGGTAGTATTAGTGGTCGCAGCGGCCATCTGCTAAAGCTCCCGCGGGTCTTGCGGCAGAGCCGAGGTGCTCTGGCGTCTTGTCGCGCCCGCATGAGCAGCTAAGGTTTGCATCCTTGTGATTGTACATTCGGTGATACCAGGCAAAGTCCCCATGCCTAGATTGGATGGAGAGGAGCCTGGCTAACGTGGCCCTTGGTAGGTCTAGTTCCCTTGGACTGCTGCGTGGTGCATAGTCCAAGTCCAGCTCTTGTACCATTTCGAGGAGCTTAGTCTTCTTGTCAGACCACCAGGTCTGTTGTGTGTGTTCGCAGTGTCTTGCGGGGCTATCGTCTTGATGCCTGAGAGTGTAGGCAGAGCGGCTTTTCCAGTCGGGGGTGAGGGGTGCTGGGCTTCTAGGTTGGCTAATCTGTCTGCTGCCTCGTTCCCCTCAATGTCTAGGTGTCCAGGGGCCCATTTGATAGAGACGTCGTGTGTCTCCATGGCGCCATGGCACTCCAGGAAAGCCCATTGAGAGGTAGGAGGTGCGTCGCCCCTGAGGCACCAGACCACTGAGGTGCTGTCTATGCACAGCCAGATTCGGCGGGTGCGGAGCTCTGGTTGCCTTACGGTATGCTGGAGGCCTCTCCATGCTCCTACTACTTCCGCGTCGAAGACGTGCGAGGTAGGGTTGAGTGACCCGCGTCCAGTGTGCAGTTGTTTTCCGTTCTGATACACTGCAAAGCCGTAGGTACCCGCTTTTCTCCTTCCTTTGTGTACTGTTCAGGAGCCATCTGAGAAGATAGTGACTTCTAGTGGTGAGAGCTGGGCCCACCATTCTTTAAAAAAGCCTTAGCTGCAGTCTTCTTGTCTAGGCTAAGCGTCGGGTCTGTTCGGCAGCCAGTCGAGTAGTGAGGGGCTGGAGTGTAGTCCTGGGGGTCTCTGGTAGAAGAGATGCCATCTGTTGGACTTTCGTCTTGACTCGCTGGGGTTGTCCGGTTTTTACGCCCCTGTTTACGATAGGTACTGCTGTGGCGCCTAGTGAGAGGGTGGGTCTGCATCTGTAGTGCGCAGGTGGGTTGCAAATCTGAGTCTGGCTTCCTCGAGTGCCACTGCTGCCGGTAGCAGTAGGTCCGGCGTCTCGGAAGAGTGCAGCTATAGGGGTGTTCTCCACGCTGGTAGGATGCCTCTTGCCGCTATGGCTAGTGTTTTGTCTATGGCAGCTATGTGCCACCCAATGTAAGCGCTGACCTCTTGTGGCCTGCCTGGTTTAAAAGTGTGTGTGGCTTTTTGGGTGCGGCCTCTGTACCAGCATTCAGTTCCATACAGGAGTGATGGGTACACACAGGCAACAGTGGCCTTGCGGAGGGAGCTGGCTGGGGGTCCATAGGTAGTCCTAGCTAGGCTGCGAATGTGATAGGCTACCTTGGCAGCTTTTGCCGTGCGCGTAGCTACATGCCGTCGGAAGGTGAGTCTGCGGTCAAACCACACGCCTAACCAGCGCAGGGCTGGCTGACTGTGCTCTCCACCCGGGAGGATTGGATAGATCGTGAGCTGTTCATCTACGACGCAGGGAGGCGCATAGCTGCTCCGCTGTCTGGTCAGGTGGATCATTTCCTGCTTTTCTGGAGCAAAGGTAACCTTATTAGCCTCACCCCATGCTCTGATCTCCCTTAGGTCTTCTGCGAGGAGCTCGACGTTGTCGTCCATAGAGTGTGAGGCCTGGTATAGACATATGTCGTCTGCGTACCCAAACCTCCGTTCAGTGTCCATGGATAGTAGCTCTGCCAGGTACAGTGTGTACAGGACGGGTGAGAGAGGCGACCCCTGGGGTGTGCCGCAGGCAACTGCGTAGCTAGGAGTGGTGACCTGGCCAAGGCGGACTTGCACCCTCCGGTCAGTTAGGAATGAGTCTACAAAGAGGATCGTCCTTTGTGGCCAGCCCTGTTGGGCCATCCGATGCAACAGGCGGTTCTTCAGGAGAGCGTCAAACGCGCCTTGCACATCTAGGGTGACCATAGTGACGTGCTTTCCAAGCACCCATGCTGCTTCAGTGTCGTGGGTGAACGCTGCAGTGAGGTCTGCTGCAGAGCGTTTTGGAAGCGCGCCGCCATGCTGGGGGCTGAGGATCTTGTGTGTCATGGCAGTCCATGCAATACGTCTAGCCACAGTTCGTTCGAGTCCCTTTCCAATACAAGACAGAAGCGCTATCGGTCTCCAGGAGCGGGCGATGTCCGGTCTGTTTCCTCCCCACTTTCGGTATCATGGCTACCTCTGCAAGCTTCCATTGCGCCGGGAAGTGGTTGAGTTCAAGACACCGCTGGAAGATCCTTCGTACGAGTTCCCCCACCTGAGTCCAGCAGGCGCGGAGTAGTCGCACTGTAGAGCGGTCAGTACCTGGTGATGTGCTTGACACCCCTATCGTGTTTCGCTCACACTCCTCAAGTGAGATGTGTGTGCTCCACGGGAGGGTGGCTGCAGCCTCCTGGTCTGGACGCTGTCCGAGGTCATCTTCTGCTGTGTAGCGGTTGAGAACTTCCTGTCTAAGTGCCTCTGCTTTCTCTAGGGGGTCTGATATCGTTCTGTTGTTCACTTCGAGGGGAGTGTCCTGGTTCTCTGGCGTGAGCTTGTGCCAGGCAATGATCTTGAACAGGTCCTTGTCGTCTCTAGCGTTATCGATGACGTGCCTCCAGTACTGCCTCTTGGCCTGTCGGACGGTAGTCTTGAAGGCCTGTCTCTCCTCTGGTAGACTGCCAGAACAGAGCTGTCTAGCACGTTTGTAGGCCTGGTAGGCGGTCTTGCACTCCTCGGTCCACCATGGTGCAGCGCGGCCTTCCTTGCGGTTGAGCTTGCCTGCTGCCTGTACAGAGTGCTGTATAGCCTCTGTGAGCAGCGTGACGCATTCTTCTAGCTGTGCTGCATCCTGTGTTGCAAGCGGGTCTGCGATGTTTTGGGCACCCATTTCTACCAGCCCAGCGAACTTAGCTAGGCTCGCCTCTGGAACTCTGTAGTGGTACTGTTCTAGTTGCGGAGTGCCTGGTGTGGAGATGGGGACAGAGGTCACTATCGTCTCATGATCTGAGCCGCTGTGCATGCTAGCATCGACAGCAGACTGGGCAAACGGGATGTTAGAGAAGGTGAGGTCAAGAACGTGACCAGCGCAGTGTGTTGGCTGCCCTGGCACACCAATGTAGTCCATAGACGCGTTGGCAGCCCATCTAGCTAGCTCCACTCCTCCGTTGGCTGCAGTGATGGTAGGCTCAAAGGATTCGTGTCTGGCGTTAAAGTCGCCCCCGACAAGGCAGAGCTGAGGGGGTGTCAGATGTGTGACGTATTGAATGACGTCTGGGTGTGTGGCTGTCTGTAGCAGTTGAGCCTCCATTTACTACCGCCCATAGTGTCTGGGTGGTTGAGACTCTCTCTAGCCTGGTACCGTAGGTGGCGGCCTCTGCGGATGTATGTCATCACTCTAGGGCGGACTGAGCCTGGTGTGTTGGGGCTGTCCCAGGTGCTGATAGGTGCTAGGTGCTTGAAACCAGGGTGAGTGGATGTTCTCGAGTTGGCACATGCGAAGGGCTCTTGAACACACACAACATCTATGCCCTTCTGGAAGGCCAGCTCTAGTGTTGTGATGTGCCAGGGCGAGCATCTGCCGACGTTGGCCCAGCATACACGGAGTTGTCTGCTTGGTAGACTGTGCTGTTGACGCCTGTTGTGGGCTGGTATGTTGTAGGGGTGTTCTAGCATGACGATGGCGGGTCATCGCTCATGCTGGTGTCTTCCCTCTCCGAGGTGGACGGGTCAGTGTGGATAGTCGATTGTGGGCGGATGCTGCCGGCAGACAGCTGTCCTACATTGAGGCTTCTCTGGCCTGTGGCGGCCCGCCTTGGTCTCTTTGCTCTGCCAGTGGAAGAGGAGGATGGATAGGAGTTAGTCGTTGTAGGAAGTGATGCGGAAGCCCTGCTATCTCCTTCTTGCCTCTGGGTGGGAGGCTGGGGAGGCGCTGTCTCCGATGCCTCTAGAGGAGTAGTCTCAGGCTGAAGCGTTGCCTGTCTGAGGGTCTCTTCGACTGTCCTGTAGAGTGCTGCTGCTATCTTGCCTGCGCGCGTCGGATAGCCTTCAGCTCGGCTCTTGTAGGCTTGATGCTGTGTCTGTTGACCGGCGAGGAGGCTGCAGGGCAGTTGGCGTGGCTAGCTGGTGTCCGTGGCAGTTGGCGCACACGGCTTTGTGGGCGCAGTTGTCCCCGTACGGTCCTTGGTGTCTGTCTGTGCGGTCTCCACAGTGCACGCAGCGCGCTGGGGTGCATCGGGCAGCGTTACAGTAGCCCTGGCAGCCTGGGTTGTGGCGCTGGATGGTAGGGTGCTTGTTGATCACCTTGGAGTACTCGCTGATACCAAAAAGGCGGAACGAGCGGACTGGCTCCTTGTAAGAGATGATCCAGGTGGTAAGGCCACGGTGGTTGGCTCCATGTCGTGAGGCCCTGCAGCTGACCGGCTGCCTGCCTGTTTGCGAGCATACCTCTTCCTCCACTAGCTGGATAGTCGTGGGTAGTTCTGTGCCGTCGCGAGGGTTCGAAGGGAACTGGGTACTCCCTGTACTGCGTAGTTGATCCAGCGTTCTGGGACCCTTACCGCGTCTCCGTCTAGTGCTCTCGCTAGAAGTTCCTGGTTTTCTTGGGTTAGAAGCTGGTCCCGGATAGACTTATTAGCTGGGGTGATCGCCCAGCCTGTTTTGATTGGTGATGCGGCAGGTATGTCCCTCAGGGTGATTCCTCCTATGCTCTTGCAAACTGCCTGTCTTACCGCAAATGGTGAGGGTTGTTGCAGTCGCATTGTTGGGTTGGAGATGGCTATGAAGATTCGATCGTCTCTTTGGGGCTTAGCCGACGGACCAGGCCGGGGTTTAGCAGGGATCAGGGGTCGGTTGGCACCCCTATCTGAGATTTGGGGGTCTCTGGCTACGTCCGCCCAAGAGCGGCGTCCTGACTCTTGGCTCCCGGGGTTGCTGTGATTAGTGTCACTGCTCCAGCGAGAGCTAGGGGGAGAGTTGCTTGGGGAGAGGGAGGTCAGCGCGTGAACGACCCTCTGCTGCAGCTCCTGTGCGATCCTGGCTTCTTGCGGGTTAGTGTAGCCCTGTGCGTGTTGATCTACGGCTGCTGCGAAGGCAGTAGTGATGGTGTTCCATAGCTGGGTAATTTGCTGAGTCTCAGCGATGTGGCGTTGGACGGCATCAGAGACTCGAGGTTTGGGAGCGCCCCCACCGGGGTTCTGGCTGCTCAGAAGGGGCGCATGGTGCTGCATGTCCTCCTGGGGCCGTCTTGGAGCGCGTGTATACAACTGCTGGGGGATCTCGTAGTCTGGGGACCCTGTGTGCTGGGAAGAGGGAGACTCTGCCATCCTATTAAGCTCCTTGCGCGTCGCGCAGGGGGCCTAGGCGGACGTTAGAGGTACTCCCAGAGTGGCCGCAGTGAGCCGGATCGTTTGCTGTGATTTTTGGGGCTTCTGTGAAGGAAACCCAGAAATCAAAGATTGGTGCTAGCCCATCATGAAGCCTGTCTCGTCGAAGTTGTACGTGTCGTTGTCCTAGATGCCATACTTGGCTTTGGTATTGGCTACAAGGTTGAACCAGCCCTGTATGACCTCAGGATCCTCGCAGAGGGCTCGCTTGTAGTCGAACTTGCGATTAAAGACTGTTTTGAGCTCCTCTTGACGCGAAACAAACCTGCTGGCCCACCTTGGGCCAACAGGGGCCAAACCGCGCTCTTTCCGCAGAGAATTGGCGATATCAGTCACATCTGCAAGCCGGGGGGGACTCTCCTCGCGTGACCAGCTCAAGTATGCGTATAACAATCACCTGCTCCTCAGCGCTGGTTAAACTCTGTAAGTTAGCCATAGTATCAACGCGTGAAGGTCGTCCAGCGCGTTGTTGGTGCAGTGTGCTTTTAGGCACGTTGTAGATAGCTGCAGCGCGTCGCACTAAGAGGTTCGGGTCTTGTTTAAGAGCTTGAAGCGCAAGCTGTATCTGACACTCTTTTAACGCGTCAAACTGCAGTTGTTGGGGAGGCATTAGTGTAGGAAGGGAGTTTTGGTGTGGTCTTGGCAAAAGTGTCCCGCTCGTTGACTGTCCCGCTTGTTGTACAAGCCTGGCCGTGAGGATGAGCTTGATGTACTGCGGTGAGGCGCGGGCGAACTCGAAAGCGCAGGAGCGGCCGATGCCAGAAGATGCGCCTGTAATCAGGATGGTTTTGCCGTGCGAGTTCTTGGCTGCGTTTGTGGGCGTTATAGATCATTTGCAGGTGTTGTAATGTGGTTAGGGTACGGTTATGCGATGTATGAATGGGCGTGGATGCAGATAGGGGAGCTAAGCTATTCGGAGGAAGGTGCGCTGCGGGGCGGAGGGGAGTGAATGGTATCGCCGGGACATTCATCGTTATCATCAGAGCACGGAAGACCGCAGCGCATGCGAGCGTATACGTCCACATAATGGAAGGATTTGGGGAGTTTAGATAAAGTGCTGCCTCAAGCCTCGTAGAAGTATGTGATGTGGCGAACGTGCCAGTAGTTTTGGCGCTGCCCCAATGGGTATCCCTAGCGCTTGCTAACACTCGTCCTGGACACTTCACCCTTGTTGAACGGTATAGCCCGCTCCCTCTTTTGCAATAGTCAACGCGTCTTGTGTGACCCAGGAGCTCCTCACATTGACACGAGTTCGGGTGCAAATGATCCTCAGCCTTTGTTACGCAGCCCGCAATACGCCATCATGCCTCTCGCCGTACTTGAACCGTATGCACAATTCGAATCCGTGTTCACCAGCGAAATTGTCGAGCTTCGCTTCAAACGACATGAAGTCCCACATATCCACTGCGGCCACATCGAAGACCACGGTGTTCAATTGCAGAGGCAGATGGAGCGTTTCTGTGGTAATCGAGCGACATGTGGTCAAAAGCCCCGCTCCGATGCTTGAAACACCGAAACGCTGCGTGATACTGTCGTACTGCAGGCGCCCGGAATCGCTCGTTAGGGTGTAGTGCCAAACCATATCTCGAAGCTCCCGTGGGAGTTCGAGCAGTCTGCAAGCCATGGACAGTGAGTTGCGTGTCGGGCTTGTCGCAATGCTGATGGCCCCGATCACCACATACTTCGGTGCCTCGTTGAAGGTTTCGCGCCGAGCGGTAAGGATAGAGTCCTGATGGTAGATGGGTGGCGACCTCTGGAGCTGCATGCGGTCGTGCCCAGTCGAGATGATAATCAATAGTCGAAAGGTTGGTTACTGGCATTTCCTGAGCAGGTTCCGAAAGCCATGCTGTACGGGTGACTGTTCGTGCTTGCACAACGCACGCTTGGATGCAAAGAGGGTCGTGCCGTGTGTGTGGGCGTGTTGGAGGGCGCGCTTCGAACCATCAATGGCTCAGAGGGTAACTCCACTCTTTTGACCGGGCAGCGTACTTTCTTCGAACTCAATTTTCTTGATGTGCTGTCCTGGCACAACAATCAAGCCTACGTAGCGACTACTCCATGTGACCTTTGTGGAAGGGTCTCCTGACTCTTCTACCGCTTTGCGAATGGCCTCTGTAGAAGGCGCACGGTACTCATAAGCAAGAGACAAAATGATGTTGCGGTCCTGACTTATCAGCGCGATGTAGCTTCGATGTCTACAGGAAACGAACAAACCTTGTCAGTGCACTTCATCTGCCCGCCAAACACGCGGCCATCAGAGGCATGGATGCGCAGGCTCTTGCCAATGAATTGCGACAGCCAGAAGGTGGCTTGCTCGTTGTCCATCTTGTTTTTGGTCTTACTTTCGTTGCTGGGCGACGTCAGGTACGGCAGGTACCAGCTGTATCGTTTTGCGGCCATCTCGGCGATGTTCTCGTGGAGGCTGTGCTAAAAGTGGAGGGGTGTGGCTTCATCGTGGCTTCCTGCAGTGGCTGATGATGTTCGGAGACGATCTTAGTCAGCAAGATTTTCGTGCTGCGACCTCTCAATGCAGATCGCGAAGGTGTACAGCAACACATCATCATGTACTCGATACGGCGGAGCTGTCAGTCGGCGCTGCGCAACTCTAACAGCAATGCTGCCTGCGTCAATGGCCCGCGCCGCGCTTTCTCTCGGAGTGTAGCGCGTTCGAAGGGTGCGCCTGAGTCTTGAAATCACCACCATTCACCATATTGACGATTGCATAGGCCTCCCTGTCTTCCTCGAGCCGTCCTCTACCGAACTCTCCACTACGCTTGCCAGGATCAACTCAAAGGTCCTCTTGCCCGAACACCTGACACGAGAGCAGCAAAAGCTCGTCTACAAGGAGAAGGGGCGCGCAAAGCTCGAAACTGAACCTGTTGAGGTTACCATCGGCGAAGTGACGCTTCCCCTCGAACACATTGACCTCAATCTGCGACCAGGTCGTTGGGAAAGTCTGCAGGAGCTTGTCAGCCAGAGTGAAACGGCAGCTGATTGGGAGAACGTCGTCCGTGTGCTGGAAGGCTTCCACAGCGCTGGCATCGAAGTCAAGCCACAGTGGCAAGAGCTTGTCGTACGGAAGTTAAATGAGAACGGACACCATAGCATTGTTCTGAAGGCATTACAACGGGTGAAGGCCACTGGAATGCGATTGAGCAACTATCCAGTGGCTTTCAGAGTCCTGAAGGGTGCGCACGAACGGGCGGCAGATTCTGACTGGGAGAAGGAAGAGACAGTCAAGGCGCTGCGCTATGCGCGCCAAGTCGTTGAGCTCATGGAAGAGGAGGAGCATTACGCTGTATCGTCTATCAAGGGCGCCAAGAAGGGACCCACAGACTGGAGGAGCGCGCCCTACGTGGTCGCCGTACCAACTGAGCTGGCCGCCATCGTTGCACATAAGTATGAAGGCGACGTCGAGCTTGTAAAGAACCTCGCCAACCGCCTTGTCAATGTCCTCAAGCAGGACAACACCGCTGCATCAGTCAAAACCCAGCGCAGACCAGTCAAGTCACCAGCCGTTCCAGCGCAGGACTTGATCGACCGCGTATCTCTCCTCGCGAAGCAAACGGAATCAGACTTCAAGAATAGAACAGTTCAACTCGCCGCCCTCAATCAGTACTGTCAAGGACTGTTCGAGACAATGATTATTTGGTACGCGCTCAAAACATCCAAGGCTGTGCTGAGCAAGGACATGCCAATTGCGATCGAGGCTGCCGAGTACGAGACTAGGGCTAAGCAGGTGCTGGATGACAGCTTACAGACCCTTCCCAAGTTGCAAACAAGGGCTGGTGAGCAACTCAAGAGCTTCTATCCTGTGTATATACGGGAGCAGATTCAGAAATGCCTGGCATAGACTTAGCTTGTGTGGCATATGTATGATCTAGGATATGTAGCCTGAGTCTCCTACAAATGTAAGATAGAGAGCCGAGCCCATTTCAGCTTCAGCATTGCCAACGAATAACATGGCCACGAGCCTAGAGACAATCATCTCGACTGCCAGCTTTAATAGATTTGGGCGTCAGAGGCTGTTTGCTGAATGTCATCACACTGTGTGCCTGAAAGCCCAAGTGAAGTGAGCCACATGATCTCGTTGTAACCAAATCGGTAGGGGAGATGCCGCGCGTGCACGAGCCCGTTGCTCCAACACAACATATTACTAAGTTCCGACGAAACAGTGAGCGGTGCAAATAAGACACACCGTATATCAGGAAGCGGAAGATACCTCATTAGCTCAGCTCCAAAGGCATTAAACATGCCAAGAATATGGATGTATTCTGTTCATACAAAGAAGATACTTGCCGAACAAAACGAACCGCGTGCGAAGACACGAATAAGTATGCGAATTTCCTCTCGACTGTCCGATAAATCGATTTTCAACGTCGTGTAGGATCGTGACTATCTGTCTAGAAGTGCACAATGGCGCAGAACGTGTCGACACTTGCGTAGCTCAGGGCAGGCAACCTGGAAGAACGTCAAGCAACGTTTTCTCCTACAGCACTTTTAGAGACATGAACTTTTAGTAATAGGACTTTGAAGATACTGCTGGCTAGATGTAGTTATTGACAACTATTTCATGCTCACTACAAGTACTTCCTGCAGGGTTTCTCTGGGAAGACACACACTAGTCCAGGCATTACTGCAAGACCTTCGGTGATTCACACGCTTACCAGCGTTCGCTGCACTCCGACAATATTACATCCTTATAGTAAAGAAGCTTGACAGATAGAACGTATAAAATGGAAGCATATACCACAGTCTAACGGTTTCATCAGAAGAAAGAAAGCGTGCCGAGTCGCAAGCCGGATACTGGAACCCGCTGTTTGCGCCGCTCTAGGTTTCTCGGACGATAAATTGAGGACTCGGTGTCTCGGGTTTGAAATAAGGATGGAGAGAATGCAGTTCAGGCAATCACGCTCCTAGTCTGCCATGGGTATTGCAGTAGTGCTGACGTTGGCCATCAACCAACACCAAGTCTCGCGGGCCCCATCGAAGCGAGACGTAAATTGAACATCATCATTGGAAGGAACATCCCTCGTTCTTCGTCTTTACATGTCATTAGCCGAAGCAATGCAGTCGCTAAGATCTTGGAGTGGGAGGTCGCTGACATGCGTGGGAGACCGCAGGCCGTCTCCTATGCATATATACTACGCCATGACCTCGATAGAGCAGTAATCTGACTTCTTCAAAGAAAAACGTAATTAGAACCCAGAATCGATAAGAATTGGACCATGGCCGGCATACCAGCAGAGACAGGCTATGCCTTTGTGGGGCTTGAAAACATTCACAACGACATCTACCCTGCAATTTCCGCTCAGGAGACCACCTCCCTCCTCCAAACAGACAAGGTCATTCTTGTTACTGGTGCAGGCCGTGGAATTGGTCGCGCAATTGCCTTGCAATACGCGTACGCCAAGGTCGCTTCCATAATTCTTTGCGCCCGCACGGCCAGTCAACTGGGCGAAGTCGCATCGGCAATCAAGACCATCGATAATGATGTCCGGGTACACAAGTATTCCGTCGATGTGACCTCAGAGGCTGCCGTCGCTGCTCTTGCTGAGGACATTGCAAAGAAAGAGGACCGCCTCGACATCCTGGTCAACAACGCCGGCTACTCTGCGCGATGGACACCGCTCCATTTGTCTGAGCCTTCGGACTGGTGGTGCAGTTTTGAAGTCAACTTGAAAGGACCCTACCTGTTCACCCGCGCATTTTTGCCGCTGCTTTTGAGGACCGCGGAAACAACGGGGCATGTCGATGTTGTCAATCTAGCGAGTATTGGCGCTCATCAAGTCAATGCCGTGGCGTCAAACTACACCATGTCCAAGCTAGCCGTGTGCCGCCTGACTGAGAATATTGATGTGGGTTATAGTGACAAGGGGGTGAGCGCGATTAGTGTCAATCCTGGGGGTGTGGAGACGGAGTTGGCGAGCCAAGAGATTGATATCCTCAAGCCTTGTAAGTGATTGCGGTACACACAGTCCTAGTGGGAGTTCGAGAGCTGACTCGTGTTTGTAGATTTGAACGATACGGCAGAACTGCCTGGTGGATTCATAGTTTGGCTGACTGCTGAGCCGAGGAAGTGGTTGAGTGGGCGGTATGTAGCTGCGCCGTGGGACGTCGAAACACTGAATAGTATGAGGGACGAGATTGTGGCTGGCGACAAGTTAAAAGTCAAGCTTGTCGTGTAAAAGAAAAAGCTACAAGTCACGTCATTTTTGTGTATCCAGTGAATGGACGCCGATTCAACCCAGCGTGATGAAAGACCAATTTGGCTGAAGACCCAGCCAATGAGAGTTTGTAATCCGTGCAGTGCCTATGCGTGTGAATATGGGCCCCTCCTTTACAACCAGCAGAACCGTGACCATCATTGGCATGGAGAAGTGAATAGCTTCCGACCTCATTAATGCAACGGTGTGTATCTCGTGTAAGCCATGTGCGTAATTGTTCCTAGACTCAGATATTGGTCCAGGATATCGTTCGTAACGTGCTGCGCTTTTCCAGTCTAGCATCGTCGTGGAGGGGATACTGGTCCTGACGACAATGATTTCGCCTTTGCTGTTGAGCAAGTCATAGTAGCACATTTCCCGAGCGTTTTTTAATGGGGGCCGACCAATGTAGGCTTTCGCGACACCGCTCCAGAACTGCAAATGTCCGGAGTCGATGACATTAAATCCATCATCTGTCTTAGAAAGTGAGATGCAGCGGGGCGTGCCGACCCAATCATGGGGCATCGCACCGTCATGACTGCCGCCCTGCTCGTCTGGTATATTTCGTTTGGAATTCGACAGATCGGTGGTATTAATGCAGCTGTAAGGCGCTGGTTGACCGTGCGCGTCAAGTCTGCAGCGATATATGAGCACCACGAACGATGACCGGTCCAAAAGATCGTAAGCTGAACCGGGGTAATAGATTCGGTCGTCCTCTAAGCTACCAGTCCACGCAATCCAAGACCAGGTTGGGAATGGCGTGAAAATCTCCTGGCCAGTCGCGGTAGTTGTGCGCTGGAGGCCTGCATTTCGACTCCCTTCGAAGCTTGTCTGCCAAAGCAACGACCGTACAAACCATCGTTCGGGGTGGCCCCAGAAAAAGGAGATATTTCCGGTTCGTCTGATCTCCTCCGTAAGGCCCGCAAGTGCGTTGAGAGTGTCAGATGCAAACGATAAGCGCCTGGTGGAGTATTCGGAGACAAGCTGTTCGTACCACAGGAAGTCGGGCTCCTCCGTATCTGTCGTCAGCCATGGAACCTCAAAATTGAAATCGGTCTTATCGTCCTCCGTCATGAAGGCTGCGGGTATCTCCTTGACTGTATCTTCTTGGAAGAAAGACGATGGACACTGCCAGAGCATGCGATCGGCATTAAAGTACAAACGTCTCCTGCTGAAGAGCTCTTCCTGTAACGTCCATGCTCTCGAGCGCCATCGACAGTTCGCAAGTTCCATGTGCCGGTGTTGATGGAGAAAGCGCTCGGGCACGACCATGAGACTCATTTCGCTGAGCGTGATGATATTCTTGACAACTTTCCGGCTCCCGGGTCGAACACCAGCAAGGCCGAAATCGGCGTTGTTGGAGGCGGCTGCTATGATAGTGAATGCAGCTTGCGCGTAGATTTGTGCCATTTGTGGGAGTTGGCTTTGCAGCGACGAGGGATCGTCTTGAATGATACAGAGGGCGTCGACCCAGATGTATCGAATACCAGCGTTACGAGTGACTTTGATAGCGTCCACAATCGTGTCTGGCAATATGTCGGGGTTTAGGCTCCTAGTGTGGGCAAGTCTTTCGACGTTCTCCTGTTTGAGTAGAGTCGTCTTTGAACTGCCCCAACAGTAGCTGAGCGCCGTGTATTCGCATTGTTCTGGTGCTGGTCGTATGGCTAGATCTTGGACATCGAGTACGCGCATGTCCTCAATTCTGGGGCGTTGCTGGGTCCAACAAGCATTACCGTGATATCTCCTACATAACTGCAGCCAGTGAGCATAGATTTGAGGGTTGATCACATCGTTGCGCAAACGCCCACTGAATCGAGTGTCCTTAGGGGGAGCAAGAAGTTCAGGCCTCCCAGCGCACAACTGATCCACAGTGGGAACTGGATTGGTGCAGCCTTGCAAGTAAGACAATGTCCACGGTCGTGCTTGTACGTTCGCTTGTCGTGTAGTTGGATTTTCCTCTCCTGCTTTGTAAAACCTATCTGGCAACACAGGACCCATGAAGCCAGTGAATGAGACTGGCGTGATCTCGACGGTTACGAATCTGGCCAGAAATTGGCCTATTTCCTGGCCAGTGCGGTCCACCGATGACTTATTCGCTACTGCCTCCCCTTCGAACTTGGAAAACAGAAGTCGACATTGATCGCCAGGATCTTGAAGGACGTCAGGATCTGTGACTAGGTCGAGTTGTGTCCCAATCAGTTTGCACAGCTCACAGATGCACTCTCGATACCTTACGTCCCACGTTGTCCCGAGAAGAATTGGTTCTGGCTCTACAAAGGCACCGTCGACTGAAGTGGCCCACACAAGGGCTGGAAAATCCACAGCACTGCACAGTCCACAAAGCTTGGAAGTCGAATCGTTCATCATGTGTGCCAACTCCTGACGACACGGAGCCTGGTTGACTTGAAAGTCTTGTGGAAGGGTAATTTCTGGGACCGAGCTGACTTACTAGAGCCGTGTAACGTGTGTCTTAGACGAGGCTTGCGTGGTGGAGTGTGCAGCGTGGGGCGAAGTAAGGTCAAGAAGGGCAGGTGGGGTATGCTGCATGAGCTCCCGCTGGCGCACTTCGTAAGCACCCGATCCTCGAGCCTTCCGAGACTGACGGCAATTGCAAATTCTTTGCTATCAATTCTCGAACTGCTGCCACTCCATCTGCTGGGACACAGGTCCCTGGCCTATTGGCATGATGCTTGCCGAGACTTTGACGTCGTAGCAAATCTCACCGCACAACTCATTGTCTCCCACATTTGTTGCCGAGATAGATAATACAGACATAAGATTTGTCCCATCGATGTGGCTCTGGACAGACCTTGCCCGTGGGATACCGGCCGCTCTGAGGTATCCAACCAACTTTCCTGACGTGCGCACCGACTCAGACTGCAGATCTTCGAAAGGAACAAGAGCACGGTACCACTCGCTGTGATCTATGATGCTAAATTGTGGATAGCGATTGCTTCCCTCCGACCATCCGAGCATGATGAGCGCGGCCTTGACCGCGCATGCCTCATACCCCTGAATTACAAAGGAGACGTTGATGATGCCGAAGTCATGTTGCGCATTACGTGAAACAAAGAAGAGCCTGTCCTCATAGTCAAAGCGGTCAGTTGGCAATGGGCGGCGCAGCGAAAGTTTCGACTGCAAACCCTGTTGAGACACTTGAATATCAGGCACAATGCGAGCGATGTATCGCCGGGAGGAAGCCATTGCGAACTGTAATGATGTGATTCCATGGCCCGGCCAGAGATGGTTTCGACGAGGGATTTTTGTAATGAAGAACCTTTCAGAGGGCGGAAATGTTGTAGAATCTTCCGGCGTGTACCGGACTAATTGCCAAGGGTCTTGGCGAAGATACTCGAGACAGCTGACTTGCTTGAGGCGAACACCAAGCCGGACACCCATGAAGGAGCAGTTGAGAGGGAGGCTCAAGAACATCGAGTTCTGCGTCAGGGCTACGCCCCGGAGCCTGACACGAGTGCAAAGTCCGATGTTTGAGATTGAGAATTCGCGCAGACCGCCTTCGTGTACGCGCTCGTACTGACCACAGCGCTTGAAGTCGTTTGGTGACCTTGCAAGAAATCCGCAAAGGTGCGATTCTGTAGTGATCACAGGCTTGTAGTTGCCCCAGTCCGTAGTATTCCGACCAAAGTACGATCGTGGGAGTGTCCAAGCCAAGATGCTTAGATCCGCGGTCGACCGTATTATCTCTTCCTGCAAACGTTGAAACGCCTTTTCTTCCTCGCCATAAAGAAGCGGCATATGTAGATCGAAGATCCCCAACAGACAACAAGACTTGTCCTCGACCCTGGTAGCCGTTCGCCCGGCTGCCCATGACATTTTCTGAGCAACACAAATTTCTGCGAGATCACGTGGCCCGTAGAGCACGAGAGGGTCGATATTGGTGATATCCGACAACAACGCCACAAGACCAGACTTCGTACAATCAGGCGCAGTATTCCATGCGGAGTCGAAGAACTTGATGTGTGCTGGGGCTATCAATTCCTGTAGAGTCCATCCTCGAGTGAACCTATACAACGGTCAGCCTCTGCCATTAAGACGTTACTGATTGATGAGGTACTTACCACCGACATTTTCCAAGCGCATCATCCCATTCGGCGTTTGCTTGTAGATCCGAAAGATACACATAACAAACCTTTGCTCTCTTGCACCAGCGGAACATGGAATTGATAGCTTCTGACAACTCCGCGCTGCTACTTTTATCTATACAGCAAGCGTCCACCCATGCATGCCCTATACCGTCTTTTGCTGCTATACGGCAGGTCATATTGATTTTCTGGTAGCCTTTGAGCCAATGGTAGTTGCCAGAGACATATTGCTTGAAAGTGACTTCCTCACTCTCCCAAGTGTGCGAGAGTATTGCATATGGCGGTATATTATCGCCAAAGTATTCCTCGAGTAGGCAGGTCCTGACATTGATCAGCCACATGACTGCCAGTGTCCATGGCGCAGTCGGCAGCAGGCGGTCGAGCGTGTATCAAGGTGCACATGCAGAGACAATTTGTGTAAATCAGCCCTACACGCTATTGGAGCGATACATGATGTTGACATGTTGTGCACAAGGTTTAAGTGAGACGGGACAAGCGAGATGCAAGCCCCGCCGAAGAGGGCAAGTGGGGTTAGCGCCTTGTACGGTTACGCCACGTGATCATTATTGCTGATGGTATCTACTGAAGGCTACACACATCGTCAGTGGGAGTGTACAGCCATTAAGAAGCACCAGCGCTCTTCACGTGCTCATCATAGAGCTTCTTCTGTTTCTCCCACTCCTTTTTGACCTTCTTGCTCGCGCCCTTTGACAATTCCTTGCCCTCCTTGTCCTTCAGCGGTAACCCGTCGGCATCCCATGCAGTGTACTCCGCTGTCTTGAACAAATCCTTGGGATTGATTCTCGCTTGCGCAGCCAGCTTGGCCTGCTTCTCTGCTTCCTCGCGCTGGCGCTGGGCCTTAGCCTCGGCCTTCTGGCGCGCGATGTTCTCCTTCTCCTCGCGTGCAAAGCGCAGCTCGGCATCAACAGGTCGTACCATCGATGGCAGGTTCTCGCGGTCCTCCAGGTAGATGCCGAGATCCCAGAGACTTGTGTCACGCAGCGCGTCGCAGAGAGCAAGGAAGTCCTTTGCGGATGCCTTTTTGTCTGAGAGGTCACGAAGATTCTCCTGGAACGTAGAGAGGACCTCAGCATAGGGGATGGCTTTTGCGTCTTGCTTTTGTGTCGGCTTGTGCTGCGCAATAATGGACTCTAGTACCTCGCCTGATAAGTCACCAGCAACGGCGTGCTTGCGTACTTCGTCACGATCGCGAGCGGCAGCGTAAACAAATTCCTTGGCCTCTGCAGGGATATCGACACCTGCCCAGCCAATTCCACCATCGTACGGATCGGCATTCCCGTCAAGACCAAAGATGCGGACGATGCGGGTGATGTAACGAGCAACATCGAAGGTGACGCTATCAGAGAGTTCGACAGGCTTGGCGGAGTTGCAAGCTGTGACAAGTGTTGAGATTGCGTGCATCGCTGTCTTTGTGTCGAACGAGTCTGCAAGTGCGTTGTGAACCTTCTGCTTTGCCTCCTCGAAAGCTTTAAGGATGTTTTCGTCTTCCTTGCCGGTCGAATCGATCATGGGGTTGACTTCACGGTCGCGAACCTTGTAGAAGAAGTTGCTGATGCTGCTTTCCCATCCTGAGCCGGCCTTGCGCATCATGGGTGTGATCTCAATTCCATCGTGCCAGCCACCCATCAAGAAGATAATGCGGAGGCTGCGCGCGGTCCAGTCCCCTCTCGCAAGAGCCTCCCGGATGGTTGTGAAATTCTTCAGACTCTTCGACATCTTGCTACCAGATATCGACAGGTGGCCCATGTGGAGGAAGTAGTTCACCCATTGGTGGCCACCCTTGTCGCCTGCCCAATGTGCTTCTGACTGGGCGAGTTCGCTGCTAGGAGTCAGTATCTTGAGTCATAACAACAACTCTGCAGGGACTTACTTGTCGTGGTGCGGGAAGCACAGATCAATGCCACCAGAGTGGATATCCATCTGCTCGCCAAGCACGTCGCTAGCCATGACAGAGCACTCAATGTGCCAACCTGGTCGTCCAGGGCCCCATGGCGACTTCCATGCTGGCTCTCCAGGCTTGCTGGACTTCCAGAGTGCGAAATCTGCATCGCTGCGCTTCTCAGATGTCTTCTGCTGCGACAAGGCACCCTCGCCGTCCGCCTGCAAGCTCTTGTCTCCTCGGTTCCATGGCTCGAGACGTGCGTAGTGATTGCCCGGGACCTTCTCAAAGCTTTCAATGTCAAAGTACACTGAGCCGTCTGAGGTCTTGTACGCGAATCCGTTGTCAACAATCTTGTTGACAAAAGTGACGATTTGATCGCCGTACTCTGTGACTCGAGTCACAACATCAGGGTCGAGCACGTTCAGATTCCTCATGTCCTCCATGAAGCGCGCTTCGTATTTTTGTGTGAGCTTGGTGAACACTGTGTGGTCGCTAGCGTCGATCTTGGAGCCGTGGATCGAGTCCAGATACGGTAGCAGCACTTCCTCAGCACCGGCGTAGAACAAATCGACATCTTGCGGTGTGGTCTTTGAAGGCGCAAGTAGTGCCGTCGCTGCTGTGCCAACTGTCTTGAGATGCATTTTGATCTTGGCCTCTTTGTCGCCTGGAGCGCTGGTTCCATCTATCGACTTTCCAGCAATGACATCGCCGTACTTCTCGGCCGACTCCTTGTTGAAGTTCTCGGGTGTGAGATCCGCGCTCAAGAGTGGAAGGTTCTTTCTCACATACGCATCGAAGGCCGAAACGGTCGTAGCAGCTACTTCGTCAGATATTGTTGGATTCTCGGCCTTAAACTGTGCGAGTAGATGTTGCTGACGTCCCCTTAGGATAATTTTGTCGTCAACATCGGTTATGTTCTGGACAAACTGCAATTTGTAGCCGAAGTAGCTAGTCAGGATTCTCCGGAGAGTATCGATTGTAACATAATTCCGTGCATGTCCAAGATGGGCATCATCGTATACTGTAGGACCGCAGCTGTACCATTTGACAACCTTGCCCTCAGGATCAATAGGTACAAAGTCATTCTTGGATCTGGTCAAAGAATTCCAGACTTTGAGTTTTGCTGGCTCTGTCGACTTGGGCTCCTTCCATGGCGGCTGGGTGCGTCCTGATGTCGCCATGGTGGTTCTGAAGACCAGCTGCAAGGGTGTGTTCTTCAAGTTGTGGCTCGAATGGTCGAGCGGGGAGCTAACGGGAGTGAGGATTCTGCGGGACAAAGATCGAAGCGCAAAGACCATCAAGGAGACGGTGACGTACAGCAAGAAACGAATGAAAGGGCGGACGAAGAGAGAAATAGAAAAGCGGAGTCAGTGTGCAGGAATGGCGAATTGGGTGACTCAAGGCGCTGTGTCGTCGTGGCCGCTTCGTGAGCTTGCGCTTTCCTTGGCGTTCCCCGCCAATTGCAGGGCCAGAAGCTCCCCGCTAAAATTATTCTTCAAGCTGCATACCGTACTTCGTATCATACGAACAGCGAGGTCGTGCCTTCCACTGCGCTCTGTATACGTCATGGCGCCTGTTATCTCGCCCTTCCTCGACCCTGGGACACACTCGGCGGCCCATAATCTTGGAATAGTCCAATTGCGCCGTGACCACCTGATTCCCGCCGTTCTTGCACCCAACGGCGACTCGGACTACGCAGAGGGCAAGGTCGAGAACACACGCTTTGGCTCCTTCCCGCACAGCACGCTTACCGACCAGCCATGGGGGACGCAAGTGCTTGCGTCAGTCGTCGACACGGGGTCAAGGGGGAAATCGAAGAAGCGCAAGAGAGACGGCCAGGATGAGGGCGCAGAAACACCGACCACAGCCGCGACAGAGACGAAGAGGGACATTGTGAAGGCTGCAACAGCTAGCAGCGGATTCGCGCACTTGATACCCCCAACGCCAGAGACATGGACGCTTTCTCTGCCCCACCGGACCCAAGTCGTCTACACGCCCGACTACAGCTACATCTTGCAGCGTCTGCGCGTCCGACCGGGCGACCACCTGATCGAAGCCGGTGCGGGCAGCGGCTCCTTCACCCACGCCGCAGTGCGATGCGTATACAACGGCGCACCAGGCATGGAGATTACATCCTACGCGGCGGCCGACATCGTCGAGGAGGTCGACGCGGTCGGCCACACGCCCAAGAAGTCCCAACGCACCCGCCACGGCGGCGTCTACTCGTTCGAATACCACGAGCCGCGAGCGCGCCAACTCGCACACGAAATCACTGAGCACGGCCTCGACCCCGTCGTCACCGTTACACACCGCGACGTCTACGGGAACGGCTTCAACCTCGACGATGGCACGAGCCCAGAAGCAGACGCCGTGTTCCTCGACCTCCCTGCGCCATGGCAAGCGCTCAAGCACCTCACGCGCACACTGCCTTCCGCCGCCACCGTACAAGCCGTCTCCAACTCTCCCACCAACGTCTCGAGCGACTCGAAATCCTTCGTCAGCCCACTCAACCCGAAAAAGGCAGTCCGCATCTGTAGCTTTTCGCCGTGCATCGAGCAAGTCACCAAGACCGTCGCTGTGCTGCGCACACTCGGATGGTTAGAGATTGACATGGTCGAGATCCAAGCCAAGCGCCTCGAAGTGCGGCGGGAGCGTGTCGGGCTGGCCGAAGAGGGGCTACGGGGCGGCAACGCAAGCGCCGCGAGTGTAGCGGAGGCCGTGCAGAGACTGCGCGACGTGGAAGGTAGGGCAGCCGTGTTCCACAGCCTGCAGAAGGAGAAGCAGGAAGAGGTAGTGCGGCGGGCGGAGGCGCGGAAGAGGGGAAAAAACAGCGCCAGCGAAGCCAACGGGGGTGCTACAGCGAGCGAGAAACATGCGGATAGGAAAGCGGATGCGGCGTTCAAGAAGGAGAAGATCAGCAAAGAGGGCCTGCCGCCCAGCAAGCACGACCGTCTCGACAAGGCGAAGAAAGACGCCGAGACCAGGGCGCTGTACAAGGAGGGCAGGTTGGTGCATCGTACCGAGCCAGAGCTCAAGACGCATACTTCGTATCTCGTTTTCGCCGTGCTGCCGCGGCAGTGGACAGCTGAAGACGAAGAGAAGGCGCGGAAGAAGTACGGATCTGGCGGTCGATGAGCGACGAGGAATCAAAGATACCCAATTCCGCAGGCCATGCCTTGTGCACATCCAATGGTCGCTGTAATTTAAGAATCGCCTAACGCTAAACTGTAAACATCACCCCCTATGCGCCGCACAAGAACAAAAGATATGGTTAACGGAACGCAGTCCTGGTGTGGACATTCGACTATCCCCACACAGCATCTCTTGCCCTGTGACTCCCATCCTTACTGGGAGGCGTCGAGATGAGATGTGTCCAAGCCTCCTGTCCATCGATGAACAGCCTGTAGTTGAGATGACTCTGCTCTCCATGTACAGGTGTTGTGATCTCGACCGCGCCAAACTTGCTGTTGCCGTCTGGTAGGTATTTGATTGTGACGTCCTCGTCGTCGATCTCCTTGTACGTCCTGATCGGTAGGTAGAACATACTTAGCGGACTGGTGCTGAATTCGTGCACAGTCGCACTGATCGGCCATCGCCCACCGGCGGGTGGCGGGAATGAGGTCGCAGCAAATTCGTGGCGGTCGCCGGAGAGGATGACGACCCCGACGCCGTGGGTGGATGAGTGTTCCCACGCCGCTTCGAGCACGCGCCGGCGCTCGACCAGGTGTCCGCCCCAGGTATCCTCGGAGCCAAATTGCCAGTTCTTGGTGAACGGAATTCCGGTCACGATTATCTTCCAATGCACACCTCGTGGTGGCTCTTTGTGGATCCAAGCCAGGAGGTCCTCGAGCTGAGTCGCGCCGAGCATAGTCTTGCTAGGATCGTTAGGATCCTTGTTTGCAGGGCTGCGGTAGCGGCGTGTATCGAGAAGGAAGAACTCAGCCGGTCCCTGTGTGAACGAGAAGTAGGTCGCGCCCTTGCGGTGAGCGGGTGGGTTGGCAGCAGCGTTGTAGTGCGTGAAGGCGTCGTATGCTGGCACAGCTACACCGGTCATGTTGCTGTTCCAATCGTTTTGGATTTCATGATCATCGATGACGTGAATCCAAGGCAGATTGTCGCTGACCACAGGCCATGAGGGGCTTGAGTAGACTTGACGGTATTCACGCCTGTATGTCTCTGCATCCTTGCCCTGCCTGTGCGGTACATCGATGTAGATGAAGTCACCGAGGAAGAGCATAAAGTATGGCTTCAATTCATGGATCCAGCTTGCGAGATGCTTCATGCCTGGAAACTCGAGCGGATGTTGTAGTGGAGTGTAGGGCACGCGAGGCTTAATGCAGCTCGAGTGGACGAACGTGTACTTGTCACCCTGGTACAGTCAGTGTTTCTGGCATGGGCAGGGCCGAGAGAAAGAACCCACCTTGAACGCTGATATGCGACCAGGGTGCGGCGGTGTCGTGAAGGTGCCCGTCTTGTTGCCACTCGAGGTGTTAATGATGTACTCGTACGGTGTGTCGGCGCGCAGGTGATCGATTTCGATGACAGACGTAAAGTCGGTCTCATTTGTGAGCCAGTACCCAGGCTGGGAGGCTTTTAGCGTCTTCTCCATCCACGAACGACTGAGTTCATCGACGGACCGGTAGAGCACCTTGACGTCGTGCGCGTAGGGTTCCCTGACCAAGACCTTTGCGCTGTGGTCTGACACGTACCCAATGCGCCCGAACGACGCGTTGTGGCAGTCGTGAAGGAGTGTTGGGCGGTAGACGACGTCCAGCGCCATAGCCAGCAGCAGCATGTTGATACCGAAAGTAATCCAACTCCACAGCGCTGAGGAGGGACTCGGGAGGCCGGTGAGGAGGGTCCTCAGGATCTTCGGCTGCCTCTCTTCATACTGGATCGTTTCCTGCACATCGAGTTCCTCCAAAGGCCCATCTTCAGCGCCTTCAATGAGCTCAGCCTCGGTGCTCGAGTCGCGTTCGATTGTGTCTTTGACAATAATGTCCAGCTCATCTGATATGACTTTGTACTCGGCTGTGTCCTGGAAACTCGTGAAGAAGGCCGGGATGTACACCGCAGTGAGCGCAGCGGCGAGCGGTGGAACGATTGTGGTGGGAATCTAGAGCAGCGAGGTTAGCAGATGGCGCGAGGGCTGGAGCAAAGCGCGCCGCGCGCCGCGCGCCGTCGTACCCATCGTAAGAAGATCCATATGCTCACGCGCAGCAGGAGCGAGCTGGCGACGGTGAGTATATCGCTGGCGGATGCCATGGCTGCTAGCCAGATATCGAAGCTTGGCCGTGCCGGCGGTGGTGTTTGCGGAGCGTGCTTTGCCTATGAGGGCGCCTCCGAGCTGTGACGGGAAGGCGCGGTCAAGATGACGTCGATCATGCTGGGTGGGGCTGCTGCGGACACGCGTCGAACTTCACCCTCACCACCTGCAAGCCCACTGGCTCATCGATGGTCTGACAGACGTTTCAGTGCCTTTTCCATCGATATTCTCTGCGCGATCAATCTTTTCTGTTTTCAAGCCCAGGTCTCTGCCTGGAATGCATACAGGCCCTCGGAAGGCACAACCGGTGAACAATAGGAGATGGCGATGTGGCCAATTAGGGTAAGGAGCCATACGTTCTACGTCAAACACCCTTAATGAAAATCCAGATGACCCAGTGCACACCAAGGCTGGCAGAAATCGCCATCGGTTTCTCAGCGAGTCGTATATCAAAGCCTCCTAGTAGGAAGAAGTTCGTGGCACGGCGAACTTGCCGTCAAGCACCCTGATTTAGACGCATTTCCGTACATTCAAGCCTGTAACCATCCGGAAGACCCAGAGGTGGTATATTCGCTGTCGAAACAATGTCTAGAGATATGTGCCTGCGGTCTTGAGGATGCAGGGCGACCAGGTACGGGTGAGTCTTGGTGAGATCAACCCCTGCAAGCGGCCATGCACAGCCACCCAAGTCCTTCAACGTCAACGAAGGATTCCGAACAATCACGACGGCTCTTAACACAGTAATATGCATCTCGCCAGTAATGCAGCCCTATCCATTCATGGCATAATGAATGCAGGCATCGAGTCGGTAATGGTAGTACAGCCAATCCATCGTCGTTCGCGACGTCAGGCATAGTGCTGATGTGTTCGGCTTGGCCGAATGATCAACATCGACAATTCCCAAGCGGGAATCGCACTTCAGCCTCAGTTCTCGGAAGTTCCGACCGAATCGTCATGAGGAACGAACTGGCGTGCGATTGGTCGGGGTACTGATGTTTCAGGAACACGCGAATGCAATCAACAAGTAGCGCAGGTACTGCCCTTGTTCTCACATAGACCAGGCGGATTATGGATCCTGGGCACAAGGCTCTCAGCTTGAGCTCTTATCAAGAATGCAGTGCTCGAGGTCGCTGCAGGAGTCCTTTAACAAAAGCTCAGTAGTCAATGGTTTCCTCCTCCAACCCAAGCAGAAGCTCGCGTCTCCCCTGTTCATGCCATGGCCCATCAGCACATGGCAGAGCTATACACGACTCTCGATCACGCCAGAAAAGAGATCCGCCTTCTCCACCTTCATCATTCACAAATCAATTTTCTCGATGAGGGCTACGAAGATGGAAGTGAGCCCGACAGCGCCTCAGATATTCACTGCTCTTTCACTATAGTCTCACTCGACGACGACCCTCAGTACGATGCTTTGTCTTACGTATGGGGAGACGCAAGCGAGGTTTGCCACATTAGCCTTGACGGCATGACAATTCCCGTTACAGCCAACCTTTACGGAGCGCTCTGCCAAGTGCGACATACGAAAGTTGCCTTATGGGTCGATGCATTGTGCATCAATCAGAGCGACTTGTCCGAGCGCTCTCAGCAGGTCTCTTTGATGCATCAGATCTATACGCAGGCTTTTTCTGTATTAATATCATTGGGTCAAGGATATATCGGCTCCGATACCGTCATCGACTTCATCGAGCTGCATGGCACAGACTCCAGCCTACATTTTGACACGGTCACCGAAGCACATGGAGTCGAGTTTAGATCGAGAGCTTTCCAGCTTTCTCTCTTAGCCTTCTTTTACCTGCCTTGGTGGACGCGTATCTGGACTGTACAAGAGTGGGGACTCGCTAAGCACGCAGTGTTCATTTGTGGCCAAAGAAAGCTCAACGGGCATCATCTACAATCATTTGCGCAGAACAGCTTCGCACATGATGCGTGTTGCGCTACAAACAAGCAATTTGGCAAATATACAATCGATGGACGCAGCGTTCACGCCGGCCTGCAGAAGGCAGCTCTCGTTCGAGCTCAAGATGTCTTCCAGAGTTGGGGCTACCGCGGTTTTGTTGACGTGCTGGCTACATTTCAATACAGACAGTGCTATGATCCTCGCGACAAGGTTTTTGGTTTGCTCGGACTGGCACCGGAGTCGTTTAGGTCGAAGATCCTCCTTGATTACAACCGGCGTCCGGAGGAAGTGTACACCGACGTTGTTCTGGCTGCGATAGCCGAGACAGGCAATCTGGATGTGTTGAGCTACATCTGCGGCAGGCGGACCGGAGATCTGGACCTACCATCATTCGTCCCCGACTTCACTGCCGCTGTGCAGGAGAAGTGGGTCCCCAGCTTTCTTTCACGGTGCTTCGTCACACTCGACTACTACAATGCATGCAACAACAGCATACCGAACCTCGAGATCCTCAACAAGGACGAAGCTACAACTGGTGCAGTCGTCATCGATGTCGTCCAGAGGACTACTTGTAGCCCGTTCGATGCATCCTGGGCAGACAAGTTGCACGAGTATCGCGGACTTGTTGGATTGAATGCAGCATGCACGTCTCGCGGCTGCGACGACATGGGCCTTTTCTGGAAGATCTTATGCGGAGGCATTTACTACGATTACAAGGGCGCAACCTGGTTTCGGCCGGTAGCTGACGGTGATTACACGAGCTTTGCAAAATGGCAAACTTGGATTGAAGGCGGCATGGCATCAGAGCTTGAAGATAAGGATGTTCTGGACTTCAACAGGGTGTTCAGCACGACAATAGCTGGGAGAAAAATGGTCACGACAATGGGTGGACTGATGGTGCTCGCCCCATGGCGTACTTGCGCAGGCGATGCTATAGCTATTTTGCCTGGCGGGCGAGTGCCTTACATTCTGCGCCCACAGATCTTGCGCCGAGACAGCGGGTTTGCCGAGGAAGGACCCGAAAGAGGTCCGCAGTATCAGTTCATTGGGGACGCCTACGTGCATGGGATTATGCATGGCGAAGCCTACGACGAGGCCAGGCTGGAGACAATTGCCTTGGTGTGAGCCAGCCATCGGATGCGTGTTACCGGTCCTTCCTGTTCGGGCCGCCGGTGGCCTAGTTCGGCAGCGCGTGCTCTCGATCACAACAATGCGCTATTAACAAAATATCGCAAAGCAAACATCTTCACATACAAGTCGAGTATATAGTTGGTGGACTCACAGGTTTCGGCCATTTCAACACTGCATGACCGCATCGCAATGTCAAACAAAACCCTAGTAGAGAAATGGTACGACGCGAACGCCAGATGTGAGGAGCACCGCCTGGACGAAAGTCGACTGGAATTTGAGGTCACCAAGCGTGTCATCAGCAGCTGTATCGCCGAGCTAGGACAGAAGGTCGTCAAGATCCTTGATGTTGGCGGAGGACCTGGGAGATACGGTACGGACCACGCCTGTACATCCCAAATCTACATCTGAACAGTCCATTAGCAATCCATATGGCGGAGCAAGGACATGAAGTCAAATTGAACGACATATCCGAGAGAAGTCTGAGCATCGCCAAGCAGAATGCAGAGAAGAAATTTATTAAGCTCGATGGGGTCGTTCACGCAAATGCACTCGATATCACAAAGCACGCAACTCAATCTTCATTTAATATGGTCCTATGCCTCGGGCCATTATACCACCTGCTTAAGCCCGAAGAGCGTACCACCGTGGTCAAAAGTGCCATCTCACTGGCAAAGCCACGGGGCTACATCATCCTCGCGTATGTGTCTGTGTACGCCCACCTGCGAGACATGGCTCGACAGGATCCATCTCGATTGGTCAAAGAGTGGAGATTTTACGAAGAATACCTACAGAGCGGGAGGTATAATCGCAGAGCCGGTAACGAATCGTTCCACGTGTATCCAAAAGACCTTGAGAAAGAGCTCGGAGTAGCTGCAAATGAAGCCAAGGTGGTAAAAACCGTCAGCTGCGAAGGGTTTCTGGGGTTTCATAACGCAAAAGCACTCGCGAATTTGAGTGATGCAGAGATGGAAAAATGGGTGGATATCGTCATGCGCAGCGCTTCGGAACCAGACACTTTGAACTCGGCAGATCATATACTCGTAGTACTCCAAAGGACCGAATATTGAGTCTTGCTAGCCGAATCACAAGCTGAGCCCAAAGTCCCACACCTGTACCTTCCTCGTCCCAAACGGCCCACCTTGCCTAACAAAAAGACTTAGGATATTGAACTGCTTCAACCTCTCCTCATCTACCAGCGGCTCACCGGCCATGTTGCCAATCTCGCCCAGCTTCTTCCAATCCGTCCACCCTCCACCTGCAGTTGCGCCCCACAGCTGTACCGTACTCTTCGGTGCATCAGGCAAGACAGCAATGATACTGTCACCCTTCGCCACAATTTTCCCCCGATGAGCTAGATACGGTGGCGTTGACAGACCCGGCGCCTTAATTGCGGTCTTACTAAACTTACCCTCCGGGGTGCGCAAATAGTGATAGAACATCGCCGTGCCCGTCGAATTGTCCCTCATCAAAGCGTGGAACCTCCCCTTGTCATCTGCACACTGTGCTTCCTGGTTGATGATCTCGCTGTTCTGCGGGATGTTGTAGACTTTGATGCCTGGCGTATCCGGCGTGATGGGCAGCGCAACTGCGGAGCCGCTTGTCTGCTTCCAGCTGCGTCCCGCGTCCTCGGAGAATGCAAAGTAGAAGTCGTGGTTTGTGCTAGGCGTCGGCGTCTCGCGGACGGTCCAGGAGACGTACAGTTTATTAAGGGCATTTGTAAAGCCATTGACGTACGCGTTGTTGTCGTTGCCTTGAAGGTATTTGCCGGTGTTTGACCAGAGGCCCGAGGTGGAAGAGTAAGTATGAATCCAGCTGTCGCCGCTGCCGCTTTGACCGATGCGGAATTCCATCAGTAGATCACCGTTGTCGATGCGCTCGAAGCGCGGGTACGTGAGCGGTGTCCAGGGCCCTGTGCTTCCTGGTAGAGAGTGTTGAACAGCACCAAAGGCTGATGCAGACCATTCGGAAGGGACGGTTTTGGCGATGCCTGTGTTGCTCACACGGTAGTTGATGGGTACGTCGTGGTGATCGAAGGAAAGGTGGATCTTGCCATCTCCACTGATACCCATGGAGATAGTGTTGTGCTCGTCAAGCGTCTGCTGAACGTAGTCTGTAAAGGCAAAGTACTGCCACGCTCCGACTGATGGCGAGATCTGACGACGGCCCAGGTTGACGTAATGCTTGCCATAGCCGGTTGCTGTCGCGTAGAACGCAACGTATTGGTGGTTGCCAAATGTTGTCAGAGCATCCTGTTGGAATGAAAGACCGTTAAGTCGGACAGAGCCTTCTACATCGTTACTGATGTTGTAGGAATTCGTTGACGTGATGGAGATAGCCGACGCTAACGAGGAGACAAGCGTCCAGCACGCCAGAAAGAAGGAGAGCGATCTCATGGTCGCAGATAAGAATCGATGCTGGACTCGCCTTACCTAGGGCTCATATATACTCTACCATGTCGCTGTGCATTCACCCGGATGATATACTAAGTATACGATAGTCCAGGGGATTTCATATGCGGGGAAAGTTGGCATCGCTATACTGTTATCCGACATATATATTGTGAGTGGGTCCGGCACAGCCGGGTGACCTTACTCGTTAGATACATAAGAACTTGTCTACTTTTAGATATAACATAATATTTACTCCTGCAATCTACTTAGGTTGCAGCCTCTAGACGTTAAAAGATATTAAAAACGTATTGGATTAGTGCCTAAGACAACAAAAAAAATACGACTAAAGCCCCTTATCATCGTCTCCACTCACAAAACTTATGCACAGTAGTTCGTAATTAAGGCTCGTAACGCCGGAGATCATTTTCCAACTTGTCGGTAGTCTACGACTGGCCCCATACATTTTGGGCACATGGTTGCTCGGCGGTAGTAACTGTTTCGTGCCACTTGCGGCTGCTCGTGCGGACCTGCGCCGGGATTTCGGGCGAGTATTAACGCGGTGAGGAGACATGTAATGACGTGGGGAAGATAACCTGGGGTATGGGGCAATTGCGCCCGCAAGTTGGAAATCTTGAGGACGAGACAAGCGAACTCCAAGGCACCGGACTTTGCATACGCATCCCTGGGCACCTCAAAGCTTGAAGGCACGAGGGCGTTGTCACAGTTCCAATTTCCCACCACCCTGCTGCTCAGCGTCATCTTCCGCAACATCTGAGGTCAAGCAATTCTGCGAATTTCTAGGGTGAAGACAGCCAATTGGTGAGCTATCCATGTTTAATGTGTTTTAATGAGCGGTTACGGAGGCCAGACAGACATATCAGTTGCCTTTTGGGGCTGCTTGTTAGCATTTGTGAGGAGATAGGTAGAGAAGTTGCTATGACGGAGAACAGCGCCACTGACACGCTAACCGAGCGCCTTCTGCCTCCGAGGCTGAACGCCAAACGCTTTGCTCTTCCAACAATCAGGACAGCGACTTCGTATATCTTGACTCTTGACAATGCCGTTCCTAATCATCACTCCCGACCGACTACGAAGAATCCCGTTTTTTCTGAGGAATCACCGTGTGCACGGGCGCCGAACATAATTCCTCAAAAGAAACGGGATTCTTCGTATAACCGAACGATGCATCGCATCACCTGAAGAGGAAGGTAGCGACTAAGACTTCCTCCTTGGCACTTGGCATACCATTTAACGGTCGTGAAGCAGTCTTGGAGTGACGTGCCGGCATCGGAAGTTTGTCGCTAAGTGTCAACTGTATCGCGGATATGGATATCCAGGATAGATAAAGAGTCGTAATCGCGCAAAGTCAACGACACGCGTGCTAAGTAACCAGCAGGAGGACAGCATGTCAACTTCGACCTTTTCGGTATTGTTTTTCGCGGCCACAGCGTTGGCCCAGGGCACAAAGTATGGCGAAAATCATGTTGTGACCCAGTTCGACTCGCAGATTGTGGAGCAGGTGGCGTTCCCAGCGCCTAATGTCACGTTGTACAGTCCTGCATTCCTGCCAAACGCATCATTCGCTCCTGGGTGGACGGAGGGTACCGATGGCGCGACCGGCCAGGCGGATCTAGGTACGTTTGACCTCACAGTGTCATAAAAGCAGCTGATTGACGAGAGCCTACTGTAGATGTCTTCTTACAAAGCTTTGCGCAGAAGAATCCTGCCTGGGTGACGTATAGCAATGCCGACTTCCTGAGTGAAGAGGGTAATTTCTTCCCATACGTCCACCTCGCAACTAACTCGAGCTCGACAAGCAAAGTTCGAGTCTGGATCCAGGGTTCCGTGCATGGCAACGAGCCTGCCGGTGATGAGGCGACTCTTGCGTTACTAGGCGCGATGGACGCAGACCCAACATGGGCTGCTGGTTTCCTCGAGAAGCTTGAGATCATCGTCCTACCTCGCTACAACCCGGATGGCAACGCCTACTTTCAGCGTACCTTAGCGACCAACTTCGATCCGAACCGTGATCACACTAAGCTCGTTCGTCAGCAAACACGTGATATCAAGCAATGGTTCAGCACCTTTGCTACTCACATCGCTATCGATATGCACGAGTATGGAGCGCGCTCGAGATACGCTGGAAACTACAGTAATGCTGCGGACGGGATGTACAGCGCGGCGAAGAACCTCAACATCCACCCTGCGATCCGTGAACTTGCCGAGACGGTCTTTGCGCCCGCAATTGGCGCATCGCTGCAGTCCAAGGGCCTGCGTGGTGAGCCTTATGTGACCGCGTCTCGGTCGGCGAGCCCGGTCCGCTTCGATGAGGCCGGCACTGATGCGAAGATTGGCCGCAACGCCATGGGTCTGACACAGTCGATCACTTTCCTGTTCGAAACACGAGGTATCGGGGTTGCAAACCAGTCCTTCAGACGCCGAACTCTTAGTGGGCTGCAAATGATCTTGGGTGTGCTTGAGACAGCCCGTGATCAGGCCGAGGAGATTTACAGCACGATTGAAGGAGCAATTGAGGAAGTGATTGCGAGCCAGGAACCTGTCGTAGTCACCGATTACACGACCTATTCCAATCGTTCTTGGACTATGGTCGACACTCGCAATGGCGAAGTCGTCCAGCTCCCCGTCGAATTCGCCTCGACCACACCTGCAACACCGAACAGGACAGTCACAAGACCTGAAGGTTATGTTATTCCCCGCGCGTGGTCCGATCTTGCCGAGCGCCTTCGAATCTCTGGCCTTGAGGCGGAGACGCTACTGGAAGGCTTCAAGGGCGAGGTAGAAGTGTACAACATAACATCTTCCAGCCTGGCCCGCTCATACTACGAGGGTGCGATCCTCAACACCGTGACTACGGACACCTTGATTCAAGAGGTGGCACTCCCGTCAGGCAGCTTTTTTGTGAAGAGCGCACAGAAGAACGCTGGTCTGGCTTTTGTTGCTCTTGAGCCGGAGAACATCGATTCGTACGTAAGCTTTGGCATCGTGCCTTTGGAAGTGGGTGACCTGTACCCAGTGTTCAGGAAGCTGTGAAGTGGGCCTAGAGAGCCTAATCTAGGGGCGACTCTGTGTGACTAGAGATACACGCGCTTAGTCTGTAGATGTAAGCCCTTGCACATCTGCGAGATCCTATTATCCATCAGTAATCGCTGTGATGCTATAAGAATGCATTAGTCCTTAGCACACAATCAGCGCACGCCAAAATGCCCATTCCGATCTCAATCGGCACTTTCCACCAAAGCCGTGCGCCTCTTGCAGATATGAGCCTTAACAAAGACGCCACAAGCGGTTTTCTAGAACACAAAAGCTTCGCAACCAGCCATCGCGTCGTGTAAAGTTGACCGCTTTCGCGAAAACCAACCCTTTGAGGTTAGTTTGGCGAGCAGTCACGCGTAGCTGAGTCAGGAAGGAACACCTTGCTGCGGCTCTATTATGCGCCGTGTAAGATTCTGACCCAGTTTACGATGCGACGTAAATGCAGTGTCGCTTAAGGGACCGCAGAAGTGGGCTGCCCTCGCAATACATTCTGCTGGGCTATGGGGAAACGTGATCGAAGGCCCGAGGGTGAGCTGCAAGGCCGCAAGCGGAAACGCATGGTGGACAATAAGACTGTTCAAGTGCCCTGAAATACACCGATCAACAGCTTCTTTGTCGTCTTGACGCTCCTTGCTTTGCCCCATTCCCTTTGTCAGTCTCTCGTTCTTGACAATACAATTCGGACTTCATATGTCCTATATCTCATGCTGAGCGAACTGCCGCTAGACATCCTTCGACGTATATGCACGGAGCTTTCGCCTGAAGCCGCACTCTACTTTGCTCACAGTTGTAGTCAGACGTACCACTCTTGTGACGATTGGATCGTATGGCGGACTATTGTGAAGGCCAGCGTGCGCGTGGGTAACAAATCCTCTGCCGCTGGGCTTGAGCGAGGGTGCAAAGAGGAGGGACATAAGATGGCAAGCACAAGTGCCGTTCGGGCTCGAGCTACATTGCAGGACATGTCAGCTATTGAACGCTTTATGCCGCAGCTAATGGTATTGGGATGTAAGAGTTGAAATTGACTCAATGCCAATGACAGACTGACACGATTGCGTAGACACCATGGCGGCACCGCTGGATCTCCATAGCATCTACGACCAATGCAGAGCCTTGGTCAGCAGACAGGAATACCCCTCTTCATTGGTACGCGCAAAGACCGATAGCAGTAAATGGTTCGAGTTTATGACAGACCCGACAACTCGCTTCGGTCCCACAGAGTGGTCGTCCGCACAAACTGCTAGTTTGTGCTTTGCCATCATGGCATTGTCCGACGTCAAACATACTTACCAGGCTGAGGAGCCTTTTGCTCGCTTGGAGGATGTTCAGTGGTTCAACTCGGCCGCAACTGAACACGATTGCGTAGATGTACTTGTCATGCAGCATGCGTTGGCTAATGCAGCAGTTGGATCGTTCTGTTTGGAGCTCAGAGCGGCGCTTTATGGCGAAAGAACCATCGGCGAAGACTTCGAGGGAACCGCAAGTCCTCCAACAGCATCCAACATCCCATTAGCAACCCAGATGGTGTCGAGTTTGCCGACCTCCCCTGGCAACGTGGAAAGCTCGCCGAGCAGCTTGATGACCACCATCAGTCCCGACTTCTTCACCGATCACGCATGGACTGGGTATTTGACCACGAGAGGGGATTGGCGGAGCGTTTACCACGGGATTGGTGGACACAACTTGATGGATTTGCCATTGTTGGGTGACACCGGTCATCTAAACGGTACAAACGCCCCGGTTGCTCTCGACCACACTGTGAGATTTCACGTTGTCAACACCTTGATGAATGGCGATTTTGTCCTGCAATCCAACTACTTCCACACTCGGCATAATATGTATACTTTGACGGTGCTGGTAGAGAAACGAACCGGCCGATTGTCAATATGTATGTCTCGTCCAGGTGACTCACCTCCCCGGGCATTGCAAGCCAGTCCAAGAAACGCTCTAAACACACCTTTCGGAATCGTATACGGCATCGAACCGGGTAGCTGGTTGTGGCTGTGGAAAGTGGAATGGTCCGCTGGCAGAACGAATGGCCGCTGAAGTGACAAGTCCCAAGACTTTGATGGTCATGATCACGGGGGGAAAAAAGCAGAGAGTGGGTGGCCCAGCAATTTATGTCGAAGCGTGGGCAGGTTTACGCGTCGGTCGATCACCCGAGGGTCACGGCAGGCAGGCCTGCGATAGCAATGCTCCAAACCGAGGGCAGCCAGTATTGTGACAACGCACTGGGATGCGGATGGGGCTTCGGCAGCATGACTTTACGACCGCCCCATGCTGAAGGTTGGTTGTGGTCCATGGCGATGTTATACGCGTCGACCGTAAGATTCACTGAACGCCATGCTTGTGCTGTGCCAGTCTTCTGAATCAGCAGCCACTCTCGTCTCGTCTCGTCTCAAGCATCGTCTGGAGGTATACAGACGTCGTCAATCGATCATGTTGGTTCCAAAACCCTGGCTCCCGGGTCGCCACCTTGCCAGTCCTGAGTACCTAGTGCGACTTCCGTGTGCCGCTGCAGGACTGGAGCTTAGGTCGTAGGGTCTGCGCCAGATCTGAAGTCCTGTGGCGGAGATGCATCAGGTGGGAGAGAGATGCTTCATCGCCGTAAATAAGAAATTAGAGGTTACAGAATCGAATTTCCTCGGAGCTATGCACTTGCTCATTGCCCTGTCTGGTAACGTCTTTCGGCTAAGAGTCGAAAAAGAGATGTGCATCAGTCGCGCTATGTTCGCCTGGTGTCTGTTGCCGTTGTTGTGATGAGTGTCATGACGACATGACAGGAATGTCTGACTGGGGCAACGCGCTAGATCCCGTAGTCACGTTTTGTGGCTTTTCTCTCTCCTGAGTCCTGGACTTGTGAGGCTACTTTCACTAGCTCAGCATGCAGTTCATCATTATCAGTCGATAGGACCGCCCGGCAAGCTCCAATTCGAGATCCTGCAGCTTGGGCAACGATTGCGCTAGCTAATTGGACCCCGTGGGCCACCCCGCAGATACCGGTAATTAATGCAGTCTGCGTGCAAGTCTTGCGGCTGCATGCCTTGCCATGGGCAAACGTTCACCGCACATTGGTCGATGCGACAAGAATGTTGAGTTCAGACACATAACGTCATCGTGACTGCGAGCGCGTGTTGATGTTCCCCAAGTAATCCACTGTGATGCAGACAGCGCCACAAGAGGTATCTATGGAATGGGCTTGATCCTGACAGGTTGCCTTCCTTAACTCGTACCTCCCGCGGATACAGATGATGTTAGACGATTCGGCTAGTAGAGAGCGCTTGCATCTAACTGTGTTCATGACCACCACCAAGCTGGGCTTGAAATGGCAGGTTTGACCGAAAGGTAAAACGGGCTCAACAAATAACAAGTGACGGGAGGTCGCGGTGCAGCAGGTGATGCATCTGAGCATGAGCGCTCGGAAACTGGAGTTACGGTGAGCGACGCGAGGCCTTGAGATTGCAGGGCTTTGCTCAACAGATGCTGCACTGAGCAAACCCGGTTTTTGATGAGATGACGTTCGTGAAGGGCGACAAGGGGGGCGGGATGCCGTGTTTGGCCCGCTATAGGAAGCTCAGAAAGTCTCTGTCGATGGCTTTGCAGGCGGAAAATATCTGGTGAACCCTTAGTTTAGTGCCCTCAAGCGTGCCATGTCCCATGGATGGGACAGCGCTGCGGTGAAGTCAACGCATGATCGATGGCAACCAGTAGGAGCGCGAGGTAGCCGCTGCCAGGGATTGAGGCCAGAGGCAGGACAAGCGAGTTTGCAACCTCAAACTGACAGGGAGCACTCAGCACGGCACGTTTATCGCCTTTTCGTTGCACGACGGAGGCGCTCGACGCTAAACTAGAACAACTTGCATGTGGCACAGAGGAGGAGGCTCTCACGTGGTGAAGTCAGTTCGAGGAGGATTCTTCGGCCCGCGCGAGACGTTAGCGTTGATAAGCCCAGAGCTCCGCCTTTTGTTTCTCAATTACCGCCAACCCTGATTGCCATTTGCCCTTTCGATTCCCATGCGCGGCGGCCCTTCTCTCTCCTCCATCAACACACAGTAGGCCCGTCACCATGCCTCTCGACCCCAAGGACGAGCCGTTTCCCACGAAACAGCTCATTATTATCGGTGGGTGCTGCTGCTCGGGGCGGTGATGTCATCGTAAAATGCGACTTTTCTAACCGCCGGCCAGGAATATGCCGATTCTCCGAGCCTCTCGCCTTCAATTCCATCCTCGCGTACTCGTACGTGATGGTGCAGGAGTTGGGCATTCATGAACGCGATGCCTCCTTCTACGCTGGACTGCTCGTGTCTGCCTACGCCATCGCCGAGGCCATAACCGCGCCACTATGGGGGTCCATCTCTGATGTTTACGGCCGGAAACCGGTCGCGCTGATTGGCCTGGCCGGTGTTGCCATGTCTAGTATCGTCTTTGGTATGGCAGGTACCTTCTGGGTCGCGCTTCTCGCGCGATTCATTGGTGGTGCTCTGAACGGGAATGTTGCCATCATGCAGACCATGGTCGCCGAGATGGTCAAGAACCCAGCTCATGAGCGTGAGACAAGCCCTGGCTCCAGTCTTGCAAACAATGCTAACACATGCTTTAGCCCGTGCCTATGCCACACAACCCTTCGTCTGGACTTTGGGAGGCATCATTGGCTCTGCCATGGGCGGTTTCCTTGCCCAGCCCGCCGTCTTCTACCCGAGCGTGTTCGCCAAAGACGGTATTTTCGGAAGGTACCCATACCTTCTTCCTAACCTCGTCGCTGCTATTGGTATCGTCCTGGCAATCATCCAGGGCTGTTTCTTCCTGGAAGAGACCTTGGTCCGTGAGGAGGAGCCAAGCCAGAACGGCGGTATCACGTACAACGAGAACGTCAATGAAAGGAGTCGCCTACTTCCTCCTCAGGAGCCTCACCAGGTACCAGGACGTGTCCGTGGCTCTATGGCCGGCTCCATGCGCGGCCCTCGTGGTTCTATCGTGAGCATGACAAGGGAGCGTCTTGGCTCCATGTCCGTTGCCGGCAGCATTCGTCACATTCGCAAGCGCGCATCTTTTCTAGAAGAGGGTATGCCAGCACCTTTCGACCAGCGATTCGATATCCGCCGCTCGTCCTTCGGTACCATGCACTCGATCAGGGTGACCCCTCATCCTGTTCTCCCTACCCGTGGGTTGCCTCTCAAGCCTCGCAACACCTTCAACAAGACGGTTGTCATGATGATCATTGCGATGTCGATCTTCGCGTTCCACCAGATGGCATTCATCAGTATCCTGCCTGTGTACATCCTGGATGAGCCCGTTACCCGCGGAATAGACTTCCGTGGTGGTCTTGGCATGTCTCTCCACGATGTGGGCGCGTACCTGGCGATCAACGGTTTCATCACTCTTTTCGTACAAGGATTCATCTTCCCCATCTTCGTGGAACATGTCGGCGTCTGGAAGTCGTTCTTCTACATGATCCTGTTATATCCGCTTTGCTACGTTATCATTCCGTTCATCAGTGCTCTTCCAGATGAGTTCATTTCGCCTGGAGTTTACTTCACCTTACTCTTGCAGGCATTCTTTGGTATCATTGTGTTTCCCTGCTCTCTTATCCTGATGAAGAACGCCGTTCCTTCACCTCTGGTTCTTGGCCGTGTTAATGGTCTGGCCATGTCTGCCTGTTGCCTTGCCAGGACCATTGCCTGCCCTCTTGTTGGAGCTATTTACTCGATCGGTGGCAGCGCTTCTGCTTGGTTCGGTCTTACGCTCATGGCTGTGTTCGGTATGGTTCAGCTTATCTGGGTGCCCAAGGAGGACGTGGGCCCAGTCGAGATCGATAACGGTCTCAAGAAGGCTGTTCACCGCGACGACGATCACGAGGACGCCATCGATGACATTTCTGTCATCGGTTCCGTACGGTAGTCTACCGAAAGCGAGTGAGTTCACTCTGCTACACCAGACCGACAATTGTGATGTCGAAACTGGAGTCGTCGCCCAAAATCTCGATTTATGCATCATTGTACGGCGTTGGGGGCAGCTCTCATGGTTCACGAGCATTTGATCATCACCAGTCATTCGATCGTGTGAGCATATTTTGCATAGCGAATCGAAAAGCTCATGTCATCTGTATTAATGTAACGCAATAGAATGACATATACACGAAATGCCATGTTCTGCACGCCATCACTCTTTTGGTCAATGCCATACGACCCTAACCCTCGCTTCGCTCCGTCTTTGTCCCTTGAACGCGCACTTCCTCGGCAGAGTCTTCTGAAAGTACAGCGATGGTAGCTGGGTCATCATCGAAGAGCTTCGCTACACTTAGCGCAACACCTTTCGATCGAACGTGGCTCGGGAACACCTCGCTATAGAACACGCTGCCGCCAACATCCACATCAAGGTGAAACATGGCGTTCAAACAGAAAAGAGCCACCACACCAAGTGCGCCGAGATTTTTACTGGCCGGGCTCAGCTTGAAGTAACGGACCGCGAGAGCCTCAACAATAAGACAGACGTAGCAACCGTCAATTACGATGAGTGTGATGGGTCGGCGACCGATGCTATCTGATAGCTGCATCGATCAGGCAGAAATAGATCGACCCTGAAACTCAGCCTGCCGTCAAGAAGAGCGTTTGCCTGACATCAAATTTGAGAGCGGCGTAGAATGTAGGACCGTACTTGTTGGTGACGAGGATAGCAGTCGACTGACCAAGGAAGCAGTAGAAGCAGGTGGTCGCGACGCGGCAACGATATAACGCTTTGGTTGATATGGCAAGCCGATCCATGCAGATTGATGGTTTTCAATAATGGTATTGATCTCAGGCTTACCATGGACGTCTCCAATTTCTGTTCAATAACAGGCTGTTTTCGAATCTCACCATACTCCTGGGCCGCAAACATGTCATCGCTCCTCGTCGAATGAAGTCAGAAGATGACGTCCGTAGCGTCGTCGTAACGAGCTTCCATCATCAGTCAGCGTGGACTTAGACTCTATTTGCGCACAAAAACAACATTCAGAGGTTGTTAGGCGACGTATCTTCTAAAGGAGAGGAAAGGAGTAATGATAGGTAGTGTCGGCTACACGAGATATCCATCCGGCGGTCACCTGCACTGAGTAGTCAGATTGGCACTGTAAGAGAGGTCGAATCTGATCCATGCAGCAAGGGAGTATCCCGTTCCATCGAACACCGCGCTGGGTCTAACAAAGAACCCACGGCACTGTGGCGGGCTCGACTCTGTAGTGCACACTGGGGTCAACACGAGAAGACTGAAGCTGCTCCAGGCCGCGAAGAAGCGACCCGCAAGGAAAATAGAGACGTTCCGAGCAGCGGTGATAAGCACACCTCCGAGGACAGTGAAAGCGGCGTTCACATAGACACTGTGCTTGCGGCCCTTCCAGTCATGCACTATGGCTATCACGATCACGCCGATGGCAATGCCGGCTTATGAAACGTCACTTTTTGCGCCTGCGATGTTCAAGAGACTGTCTGACACGGTGCCGGTGACAGTTTCGAGGAGCTCGTATACGCAAGGAAGGAAGTTTGGCCACGGGTTATGAGGGTGATTGAGCCAGGATAACCAATATGACATCAGTGTATGCTCTCAAAGGATCACAATGATTCAGTCATCAGTAAGAAAATCCACTTGAAGAATCAGCAAGCCCCGCGATGTCGGAAATATACTCACCCGAAGCAGATCTGCACCAGAAGAGGAAGAAACATATGAAAACATTCTTCAGGGGCACACCCGTGAGTTCAGCGCCTTCAAGACCCATCTTGGCCATGAGAGCTAGTGAGAATTTCGGAGACTTGAAGAAGGCATGAAAACGGAGCTTTTCGACTATTGTTTGACAATATAGCATGCTGGGCATCAGCCGAAAGTACTGTTCTATGACTATACTGTATGACCGATCAAATGAGACAAGAACCCCACTGCCGAAGTAACCTTGGATAAGTCATACTCAAACCGCCTCATCAAAGCCTTCAATCAGTGCTCGAGCACACTCAACATCGCTCTTTCCCACAATGGTGGCCTGGGTATGCTTCAACGTATTCCGATTAGCTTCTTGCGGAAAAGTTGGCCAAATCAAACGCCAGTTCCAATTACGTACACTCAGAATACCAGATACGTGAGGTAATCCGGAACACCTTCAGAGCTCCTCACCATGTCTATGATGCGATGGAAACAACTCCACTGTTGCCGTAACGCTCGAGGGTTGTTCAGCGTAAGGCATATACGGTTCGGCAGTGGTATTAAAGGCCGTCTATCCATAACAAAGCTAAATACGGGAGCCTTTGGTCCTAATTCACAATGGCTATGTAGTGGGACTGGATGACTCTGATTAGTTGCAGGTTTCGCATCAGCCACGGCAAAGCAACATTCGCCAAGAATATTGCTAAGGGTACGAGTTTGTTGTGGTCGTCACAACTCTCACGAAGATGGGTAGGCAGATCATCATTGCGTTGTTGAAGTTCATGTTGGCAACGAGCGTCCAAGAGCTATTCGAGTCTACTTTCAGACTGCCTATCATGGTCTCGACTCGTCGTAGACAGCGTACTTGTACTGGCTGCCCGTGTGGTCATGCCTTAATCCAGCTTGACCAGCTCCGTACACCTTCTCTCTTGCCGTAAGTCCCTCGCTTTCAGGCTGGGAGTAGATCCCTCTTCTTCTCAGCTCCGGTACCAGCAAATCCACGACATCTTCGAAGCTTCCCGGTGTGGTGACATATCCGATGTTGAACCCGTCAACGTCTGCGTCCCTCACCCACCGCTCAAGTTCATCCGCAACCGTTGAGGGCGACCCTACGCTCACAGGTCCAAGACCGCCGATAGAAGCTTTCTCGGCAATGACTTTGGGTGTCCACTGTGGTACTTCAGGCGAGGTGACAGTGAACTGGTCCAACAGGCTCCTTACACGGTGATCTGTCGTAGCGTCGTCGGCTGTAAGGATCTTGTCTGGCGGGTACTGGCTCAAGTCAATGCCAGTCCACCCAGAAACAAGCACTAATCCGCCAATCTCACTCGCGTACTTCTTGAGTTCTTCGTGTTTCTGCCGCGCCTCCTCGTCTGTCTTGCCCAAAATCGGAGTGAATGTCGCAAAGAACTTAATACTCTGAGGATCACGCCCCTTCTCCTTAGCCAGTTCGCGGATTTTGGCAATCTTGGGCTTGAGTACAACTGGTGAGTGTGATGAAACGAAAATGGCTTCAGCATGATTCGCTGCAAACTCGCTGCCTGCAGACGAGGTACCGGCCTGGAATAGGAAAGGCGTCCGCTGCGGCGATGGGTCGACGATGTGCCTTGATTCCAAGTGGAAGAACTTACCCTCGTGCTTGATTGTTCTGATGCGGTCTGGATCGATGTATTCATCTTTCTCCTTGTTCTCAGTGATGGCGTCGTCTGCCCAGCTACCTTCCCAGAGCCTGAAAGTCCGTCAGTTCTATAAAATGCTGTCTGAAAGAAATGAGAGCTCACTTGTACAGAACGCGCAGGTACTCATCGGCCTGCGCATATCGCTCATCATGCTCGATGGGGTTATCGAGGCCAATCGCCTTGAACGCAGCTTTTTTCCAACTTGTCACGATGTTCCACCCGAACCGCCCTCCGGTCAAATGATCCAGTGTGCTGAACCGCTTCGCCAGCAAGAAGGGTGGCTCGAAGCTAGTGCTCGCTGTGATTGCAAACGCCAGGTTCCTCGTCACCGCAGCCATAGCCGAGATTGGAATTGTAGGATCGGTCATGGGCCATTGTGCTGCGCGCCGAATGCAGTTGTCAAGTGAGTCCTCGTAGGTGTCATATCCTCCATAGGTGTCGGCGAGGAAGAGCGCATTGATGCCACCGCGCTCGAGCAGCTTGGCCAGATCGATCCAGTAGTCGAGTCTGCGCTTGGTTGCTGACTTATCCTTGGGATTTTTCCATTGGCCAGGCGAGAGGTGACCAACTGTGCTCATGTCGAAGGCATTGATGAGAATCTTCTTCGTCAACGTGCCGTTGCTGGTAGACCCATTGCTTGTAGAGGTTGGTTCGCCCATGATGCTATGTTCTTTGGCAATCCGGCCAGTCCAATATCAGCACTTCTGACTAGCACTTAGTCCCACTTAACAACTTGTCATTTGAGTGAGAGCAATGCTATGATATATCAGAAGATCTTTCTGATGGTATAGCCCACTATGATGGCGTTCAAGGTCGCTCTCTTGTGGGGAGAATCGCAATGCAGAGCGGCGATTGCGCCATCCTGAACACCGTTATTCGATGTCGCGAGGCACTGTGGGGTAGGAACAACTGCACAATCATGCACGCCATTGACGCCGTGCATGAAAACAGTCTGTGTTGCGTGCTTTGACGGTGGATTTCTCTATTGGATCCCGGTAGAATGTAAATGTTGAGAATCCCACAAGAATTGACTTTCGTCCAGCAACGCGCTTCACGCAAGGCTATGTCCGACCAAAGCTCGTCACATGAGCTTGGGTTCACATACATCTTGTCGAACCTGAGGACCAGTCAGGCCATTTCAGTTCCAGTTCAATTCGTTCCGCTAATGCAATAGATGATACGCAGGATTTAGAGACAATGAAGCAGCATGAGCACCGCAAGGATTCAAGCTATACTCTACGATCCTCTGTACTATCATCTATGTATCCCATCCCGATCCACATGACAAGTGATTGATTGCAAGGGAGTTACTGGTTTCATGCTGGACCTTCCTGTGCTGGGAGTACTATTGGCTTGGAGGCCTCGACGGTCTCGTGAATGGAGGCCGCACTCTCATTGTCGGAGATCGATCCTTGTTTGCTGAAGGAATTAGCAGGCGATGCTGTAATATAGCAACTCAGTACATACACGGGTCTCTTTTTGATATACAACCTGATGATATGTGCCAATATGATCAGACACACTGCGTTGGCAAGCACGAAAGGCCATCCTTTGGGAAATCGGGGTCCTTCGACTGTCTTGAAAACCAGGAGTGGCGTCCATGCTGTGGTTGATTGAGCCAGGGTATTAGCAAGAACAAGTGCAACGGCCCGCTCTGCTGGAGAATAGCTGAGCTGACTATTGATCCATCCGTACAACACACTTGACATGGCCACAGCTGAGTACGTGGTCATGAAGGCAAACCAGATAGCCGGCTCCGGGACGTCCCAAACGGTAAGGATGATAAGACCAATGATGTTCCAAATGTGTGCAACAGTTATAGCCCAGGCCGGTCCAAGTATCAGATCGGATGCAAAGCAAACAGCAAGTGTGTAGAAGATACCGAGCGCTGGTGAAATAGCACCAAGTTCGTTGATGCGCGCCGGGGAGTATCGATTCAAGCTCTTCAACCAGAGTAGATAACCGCCGGAAGACGTGTTGATGCATCCATTCCAGAAGAATATATCCAGAAGTAAGAAAGCCCAGATGAGCGGCGATTTGGCAATCTTGACCAAAGTACCCCTATTGACACTGCCTCTGACGTTGTGGCCTGCACGCTCAAGACGATTCCTCGCAATTGTGACATCGTGCTCGGTCAAGACAAGCTTATTAGGTTTATCTGGAGTGCCAGGGAGAACACATAGACCGAGAAGACCGACAGGAATTGTGATAATGGCACAGATGATGTACATCCAACGCCAACCAGCAAGCCCATGGATACCATCGAGACGCGAAGTTGCTCCAGACTGGATCAATGCAGCTGTCAGGGTGCCCAGCGTTAGACCGACGTAAAAGAAACCACCACGACGGCCTATCTCATCGCCTCGATACCACGAACCTACGACACGGTAAGCTGTAATGCTCAGGTGTGACACAGTGATCTTACCGAAGATGTAGTGAATGGCTGGGAAGAAAGCAGCCTCAAAGAATCCGACCAAAAATCTGTATGCGGCTAGCTCTGAAAACGAATGGACTCGGTACTGGAGCAGAGTGAAGATGCCCCAGGCAACATCGAGGAACGGAACTAGGTAGAACATGGGGATCCGTGTGAACAGATACATGAAAGGTAGCTGGCCAACCACCGCGCCGACAACATACATTGTCTGGAGGCGAACTAGCTCATTGCCATGGAATCCCAGATCCTCTTTGAGGCCAGCAACATATGCATTGTCTTTTCTTGTCAGTCGTCAGGCCGTCACTCATGTGTAAAGACGTACTGATATTGGCTTGATCGATGTATTTCACCCAGTAGGCAAGGAAAACATAGGGTACAATGAGGAAATCGAGCTTCGCAATGAGCTTCCGTTCCTCCGGAGTATCGTAGTCCTGAAACCAGCGGATTTGATACCATTTGCGACTCTTGCTCAGTGCAGACATTATGGCGAGTCGTCTCAAGGATTTTTGCTGTTGGTCTGCGCTGCATGCCCTCCTGCAACCTTATGTATGTTTATCTTCGTCTACATGGTCCCAGCGCAGGAATTGCCCAACCACTCCAACGTGAACTCTGTCGCTTGCGCGCAAACCATGTAGGCTCGACTCAAGCCTGGCGATCCTCATGCTGAGAAGTGGCAGGGTAGCGACGAGCACGACACCTTGGCCGCCACATGGCGCTATACCGTCAGCGAGTGGGGTGAAGGCGTGATTTCCACCATCATGCGGAGGTATCGAACGTGGGGCGATAACGGACCGGACGTGGCTCGGAATTGTGCTGTGAGTCCATTCGGCCGACCTTTAATACAGACCTAGATGAGAGGCTCGTCCTCACCGTTTGTTGTTGCAAAGAACGAGCTGCGAGCCTCCCTCTCCAAGTTCGTAGACTAAACCCAGATCGCAATGGCTTCCAGCCGCGTTATTCCCGCGCCTGACACGCTCGGCAAGACGTCGCCAACAGCAACTTCGACGCGACGCGTCGCGCAGTTGACACAGCATCTCGCACCTGTGAGCGAGACGGAGCAGGTCAACACACGTCAAGCATTGCCAATCGAGTATCCAGTATCGCGGATACAAATTGACTCTAGCCGTCACATCGATGACTTCAGACCACTGAGGGTCGCCGTTATTGGCGTAAGTATAGCATCCAGAATACTTTTTGGGATAACCCTTAACATCGGATAGGCGGGCTTGTCTGGTATCAATGCAGGCATTCTGCTCCCGGCTAAAGTTCCTGGTGTTCAACTGACCATCTTCGAGAAGAATAACGATGTGGTAAGTCCGAACTAGTATGCAACAATCTGTTCATCTCTGATACTTCGTAGAGTGGTACTTGGCTTGAAAATCAGTACCCAGGTGTCCGTTGTGATATACCTGCACACGTCTATCAGAGTACATTTTCTCCTAACACGCAATGGTCCGAGATCTTTGCGAAGGGCGCTGAGATCCGAGATTATTGGCAAGCAACGGCCAGGAAGCATGACGTGTACAAGTATCTCAAGCTACAGCACCGTGTTGACGATGCATCTTGGGATGACGCAAAGTCGAAGTGGAGTCTGAGAGTCCATGACCTGGTCAACAACAAGTCTATTCACGAGGAGTTTGACTTTGTTATTACCGCCATTGGCCGATTCAACGCATGGAAGCTACCAGATTACCCAGGACTTGACAGCTACAAAGGCCATCTGCGACACACGTCCAACTGGGACCCATCCTTTGATCCCACTGATAAGAAGGTTGCGGTTATCGGTAATGGAGCCAGCGGACTTCAGATAGTGCCGCATTTGCAGCGGATTGCGAAGCATGTCACTCATTTCGTTCGAAACCCCACGTGGATCGCTACGTCTTGGGCTGGAGACGAGAGGACTTTTGAGCCACAACCGTATCCAGAAGATCAACGAGAGTCGTTCAAAGACCCAGAGACTTACCTTAGATTCCGAAAAGACATTGAGGAGAGGTACTGGCGCCGATTCCGCGCTATAATCCGAGGATCAGAGGAGAATGAAGGCATCCGCGAGACCTTTATTGAGGTGATGAAAGCGCGGGCAGCAAAGAAGCCTGAGTTACTCGATGGCTTGATTCCTGAATTTGCGCCAAACTGCCGAAGATTGACACCAGGTCCCGGCTACCTCGAGTCACTTACAGAGGAGAATACGGAGCTGGTAAAGACACCAATCAAACGATTCACACCCACTGGCCTGGAGACAATAGACGGCCAAACTTACGAATTCGAAGCTATCTTCTGTGCTACTGGGGCAAATACCGATCTTGTACCACCCTTCCCTATCAAAGCGCGCGGAGTTGACTTGAACAAAGCCTGGAAGCCTGATGGAAAGTTTGGCTTTCCCTATACATATCTGGGTGCTGCAACGCCAGGGTTTCCAAACTTGTTCTTCCTTGCGGGACCGCATGCTACCGGTCCATCCGGAACGGTACCACAAGCTGTAGAGACAGCATTGACCTTCTTTGCGAAGGTCCTGCGAAAGGTGTCATCACAAGGCATCAAGTCAATCGCGCCATCGAGAGAGGCTGCAGATGATTTCGTCGATTACTGCGACGCCTTCTTTCCCAACACGGTTCTGACCGACAACTGCTCCTCTTGGAATAATGGCGGAGTCCCAGGACAGCGCATCCATGGTGTTTGGCCTGGATCTGCAGCTGGACTTACGCTTGTCCGGCGCGAACCTCGCTGGGAAGACTGGGAGTACGAACGCTTCAACAAACAGAATAGATTTGCGTACTTTGGCAACGGATACACGAAGAGAGAGACGGACGAGACTTCTGATCTCGTGTCATATCTGAGAGCGCCTGGTCAAGAGCTGGACCTGAAGGACGTGCATGAGAGCTGGTGGGATCTACCTGGAGCAGTAAAGAAGTCTGCATAATCATGCTCTTGACGTATCTAGCCATTAGCATTCGCAATACAATTACCCTTTGGCCCGTAATTTGGCCTTCTGGTGCTCGGATTGTTCTCGGTGTACTTCCATGTTGCCCGTTGATGTTCGTATGTATTTCACGTTGTCCCACCCCAATTCGGTAATCCGTTCCAGCATCGCATGGGCACCAGGAGCTTTCATTGGAGTTGGAATTGCGACATCTGGTTCGATCGGATCGTCACATATCCTCTCATGAATCAGTCGTTCGATGTTCTTATCTGCATGTAGTGATTCGCAAACAGCAGGGGGAATGACGTGCTACCCCAGCAAAATACGAACCTCCACATTCTGCCAGGAAAGGCCGCCGCAGTGTCTAACAGTTGGTGCGTTGCATTTAGGCGTGCTTGGGAGGGGTCTAGAAAAGCTTGCACCAAGTACCGGAGTCATGGGTTCGGAGCGTGCGGCACTCGTGTGCACTTCACCATGCAGGCGTGTGCTTCCACGCTTTGGCCTATGGTGCCTTCGGTACTTGCTAGCCTGTTTTGAAATCCTCCGAAAGCTCAAGAGGATCGCAGCAAGCACTATAATATATGAAAGTCGATCCTTCCGCACATTGACCAACATCTTGCAGGTTAGAAGCCTTCGAACATGACTTCCCAAGACTCACCACTGGAATCTGGCAGCGACGTCGAGGTCGAAAGACGCGACTACCCCAGTATGTTGAAGCTCGTTTTGATCAGGCTTTAAGCTTACACAGACAGCAAAATGGTATCGCGGCACATTCTTCAATATTACCATTCTCGGTCTTTGCAATTTCTCCGCCCCAGGTATCTGGGGCGCGATGAACTCTCTCGGTGCTGGAGGAGCCCAGTCGCCCCATCTCGTCAATGCTGGTAATGCTTTGACCTTCTGCCTCATGGTCGTCAGCTGCTACTTCAGCAGTGCCATTGTGCACTACATCGGCATTAAGGGCGCGCTGATATTTGGAACGTAAGACAGGCCAAGACGAAGATCGCCTTATACATTACCTATTGACACAATCGTAGCATTGGTTATGCTCCCTATGCAGCAGCACGTGAGTTCTAAGATCAGGCATGCCTCTACAGCTAATAATGAGGATTAGTGTACACGAATAACCGCTTTGGTACCGAATGGTTCATCTATCTCGGAAGCGCACTATGTGGTATCTCGGCGGGTGTCTTTTGGATGGCTGAGGCTGCCATTGCCGTGGCCTATCCTGAGCCTTGGAATAAGGGCAAGGCACTCGGCTACTGGCTCACCTTTCGGTTGGCAGGTCAGATTCTTGGTGGCGCGATCAATCTTGGCCTCAATGCAGACCGTGACCAAGCTGGTAGCGTGTCGTATACGGTCTACCTGATCTTCATTGCACTACAATGCTTAGGTCCCTTTGTTGGCCTGTTCTTGAACAAACCAAACAAAGTCCAGAGGAAAGATGGCAAGAGAGTGGATCTGGCTATTCTGGATAACCCCTGGTTCGAGATCAAAGCCACGACCAAGCTGTTTTTCACAAAGCGATTTCTCCTCACTGTTCTTTGGATTGGACAGGCCGTGTTCGCCGAGGCTGTCTATAACACGTATCTGGCTTGTGAGTATTATCTTGGTGACACTGCTAATCGTTAACTGATTGCAATCTAGTGTGGTTTTCAGTACGGGCCCGTGCCTTAGGTTCCTTCCTCTCTGGCATTGTGGCCGTTATATGCGGGAATCTGCTTGGAGCCTACCTAGACAGGGCTTCGGTCTCTCTACGCATCCGCACTCGAAGCGCTTTCTGGTCCATCGCTGTCCTGCAGGGCGCCTGGTGGTTGTGGGCGACTATTCTAGCGACCGAATTCCGCTCGACTCAGCCAACATACGATTGGTCGTCTCCAGGTTTTGGGCGAGGTTTCGCCGTTTTCGTCTTCTTGACAGTTGGCTTCCAGGTCAACTACCTGTTCCTCTACTTCTTCATTGGTCAGCTTGCGGAGAACGAACCAGAAGTAATTCGCTACGCTGCGCTGCTCAGAGGCACAGAGTCGGCTTGGCAAGCAGTTAGCTACGGTATCACTTCAGTCACAGTTTTTGCGGAGGTCGGTGGGATTTACTGGAATTTTGCACTCTGGGCAGTCGCGATCTGGCCAGCTTGGTTGGTGCTCAGAGAATTCGGCGAGAAGAAGACTTTCGAAGACGAGATCGATGCCAAGGCAACCGTACCGATTGAGACAGCTGTCGTGGAATCAAAGCACGGAAAGACTGGAACGCATTGATTAGTACTAAAGTGTAAATTTATTAGGAGGCCACTGCGAAATCTGGCCGCCCCTCGCAAGGATGGCCAATCGACGCAGCTAAGTACTTACAGAATCTAGAACATGGTCGGGTTGACAGAAGTCGCTGGATAGCTTTATCTATCTTGTTCTTCACATTGCGGTGGATGTCCATCCTTCCTTAAACCAAGGGCCAGACGCATTCTCTAGCAGGTTATAAGCTTATGTACAGCAATTGTCACTGATGGTACGCATATGAATGATCAGCAGCGAAAACAGTATGCTGATACGATGTATCCTCGTCGAAGCAAGGGTTGCTGACGTTTCGTACGTTTAGTAGAACATATGCTAGGGTAAGACAGCTACGAGTCGCCCTCCACTGATTTCTCGTCTCCTCATCCTATCGAGTCCTTCATTGATTCCGCCCAATCCATTCACAGTCCCCACAACGTCTGGTGGCACCAACAACCCCTTCACAAGCAATTTCTCGCACCAAGTACTCAAGGCTTCGCCAACCTCTGGTATCTCGTGGAACAGTTTGATCGGTACGTTATGCAAAGTAACGTCTTCAGGAATGTCAGTCTTCGGCAATCCTGTCAAACCGACCAAATGTGATCGAGGTGCATCTTCAGCTGGCTCTAGTGGCGTTGATGGTGGCGTCGGTAGCTTTGAGTCTTTACGTTCGTAGTCCTGTACGTCCTTCGGCAGGGAAGAGATAGGAGATGATGATAATGCTAGTGCTCGCAGGAGGTGTGCAGCAGATTCCTTGCCCACTGTGTCGAAGCCGAAGCGTGCACTGTCTTTTGTCGCCTGCTTGATGACATGGATGGCCCTCTCGGGGTCGTAGGAGTCGACAAGTAGATCTGGACGCGTAGCTGCGTTCGAAGACAATCGTACACCGTGCTTTGCGTTATCAACAACTGAGACAATCTTCAGGCCCGTCAACCTTGCGATCTGCTTGGTGAGATGTGCGCTTGTAGAGCTGCCACCCCAAATGACAAGATAGTCTCCTGCCTTTGCTCGATCTTCATCGCTGATATTTTCCAGGCACTCTTTTCTGATGTCTGCAGGCAGCCTTTCCGGATCAATGCTGCGCACGATCTTCAATAGATCTGGCCCATCTTCGACACCTTCAAAACTGACGCCCATGCAGATGCCAAGCGCCAGTACTGCAGATACAAAAGCAACACCCAAGATGCTACCAGACTCAGGCGTAACATTATGCGGTAGTCGTATTGTGTTGAAGGTCGAGGCGATGCTGTATTCCTGGAAAGCAGCTTTGCGCAAATCTCGGTAATCGGTCGAGGGGATGGTTACTACATCGCCTTCGCGGACGCGAGCATCTGGAGTTTTCGGCGCTTTAACAACTACACCTGACAATTCGCGACCAGAAACGAAGGGGAGAACGGGGACACCGAAGTTGAAATCACTGGATGACTGTCAATCATTTTGGTCAGTCTCAAGCCAGGTTATTCGCACTTACGGCGACTTCCAATCTATTGGATTTAGGCCTGCAGCTGTGACCTTTACCAGCAGCTCTGTGTCATTCTGGATTTCAGGCACAGCACGATCAGGAGTGACCTGGTATGGCTGACGAATGGCATGCAGCAGTAACGCAGATTGCTGTTCTGGATGTGTGCCAGTTACTGCATGGCGCTGGAAGGGGTTTTGTGCGTCATCGGTCGTTCTTTCCGTTGCTGCTGTTGCTGCGGTTGCTGCGGTTGCTGCGGTTGCTTGCTCAGGCTGCGACAGTGCTCTTGAGATGCTCTTAGGTCGCCAGCGCCAGGGAACCATTTTGTGAACTTTTTTAAGTCGAAAAGCTGTGTACAACAAGTAGAGACAAGAACCGGTTAAGGCTTGGACAAAATCCCGTGTGAAGATTCTCGGATGGTGCAGGATGCGACAGCGACACGGCGGCTTGGTTCCGATTACTGAAAGGGCATTCCCGGACGACCGACTTCGTCATCCTACGGAGTGATCAACAAAAGGTCTAGTGTGCAGCTACATGCACCGGTTGTTGGAGCAGTCGCGCCGGTGTCTACGGCCTCTTCGCGGGGATCGTTTTGTCGGCATAGTGGAGTCCAATGGCGTGGTAAACCACTTGGTGGAGACGGCTAGCAGGAAGCCGCTAGGGCTTGACTCCAACGTGGGTAGATTGTGAGACCTAGAGTGGCTCGTGTCAGTAACATACCGCGGCTCAGCTCCATGTTCTGTTACTCGATGTTGATTTGTGTCGGGGTCGGGAGATAAGCGATGGCGTGAATATCGAACAAGATGATGTGCTTACCCCAAAGGACTGAAGCAACATCAAACAGCGACATCGGATTTCTAGGTACCTATGCAAACCTCTGTAAGCACAGAATATCTCATCTTGAGAGCACGACATTTTTTAGGAAATATACGAAATCATGAGCACTCCCAAGAAATGGATTGTGAACGCATTCGTAGAGATGTGTAAGTTCATGTGCACGTGACTGCGCGCCAACGCAACGTCATCTCCAATTTTCGCTGGACTTACCACATCACGAATGCTTCCCTTTACCCGCATTGGTAGACATTAGACTGACTGTAATACAACCAACAGGCAGCGGGCATCAATCGCCAGGGCTATGGAGACATCCGGAAGATCACTCGCATGAGTTCGGCGATGTCCAGCACTGGGTCGAACTGGCAAAGCTCCTAGAAGAAGCCAAGTTCCACGGTATCTTCATTGCCGATGTACTTGGTGGTTACGACGTTAGTATTGAGCGGTGCACTACGTGTGAGCTTAATCTGACCGACCACAAGGTGTACAATGGCAACCTTGACGCAGCTAAGATCTCTGGCGCACAATGGCCTGTCAACGAGCCACTTAGTGTAGTGAGCGCAATGGCAGCAGCGACGAAGAGCATCGGTTTCGGAGTGACAGTGTCGACGACATACGAACAGCCTTATCATCTGGCTCGTAGACTATCGACTGTTGATCATCTCTCGAAAGGGCGGCTAGGCTGGAACGTAGGTTTTGTGGCTTGTAGCTATGCACGCAAGGCTGATGTTCCTGCAGATCGTTACAAGTTACCTCGACTCAGCTGCCCGTAACATGGGTTTCAAGGAGCAGGTTGCAGTAAGTTAAACTTTGTTGTGTCGGCCTTACATGCTAACCACAGCAGCATGATGAGAGGTATGCACAAGCCGAAGAGTATGTGAAAGTGATGTACAAGCTCTTCGAATCCTCTTGGAGAGATGATGCGGTTGTTCTAGACCGCGAGAAGGGCGTCTATACCATTCCTGACAGGGTGCGCGAGATCAACCACAGCGGCAAGTACTTCACAGTGCCTGGACCTCATATTTGCCAGCCAAGCCCGCAACGCACTCCTCTGCTGCTTCAGGCCGGCACGTCCAGAGCTGGAAAGCAATTCGCAGCTCAAAGTGCGGAAGCAATCTTCGTAAGCGCCTTCAGCCCTTCGGTCCCTGCAAAGAGTATCGCAGAGATCCGCGAGCTGGCGGCAACGCAGCATGGGCGCGACCCCAGCAACATCAAGGTCCTGGCTCTCGTGACACCGATTATCGGCCGAACAGAGGAAGAAGCTCAGGTGAAGTTAGCTGATTACCGAAAGTATGCTTCGCTGGACGGTGCGCTGGCTTTGTTCTGCGGATGGACAGGTATTGATCTCGGCAAGTACGGCGATGATGAGGAGTTGCGTCAAGTCGAGAGTAACGCGGTGCGATCGACTGTGGAGGCATACGCAAAGTTTTCCCCTGGTACGTCCAAATGGACTAAGCATACCGTTGCTGAGCATGTGAGCATTGGCGGAAATGGCCCCATCATCGTGGGCACCCCAGCTCAAGTCGTGGATGGGCTTCAGACCTGGGTTGATGAGGCTGATGTAGATGGCTTCAACTTTGCGTACGCTCTGTTCCCGCAGTCCTTTAAAGACATTATCGAGTTGCTGCTTCCAGAGTTGAGAGCGCGAGGCTTGTTTTGGGAGGACTATGCCGTCCCTGGAGGCACGTACAGAGAGAACTTTTACGGAAAGCCCGGGCAAAAGGGCCCGCTGGACGAACACATCGCTTCGAAGTATCGCTGGAAGGCGGGCGTTGATGCGAAAGATCACATTATCCCCGAGTAGGAGGTATACCCGCAAAAAAATACAAAATGTTGATGCTGAGACGCGTGATCTGGTTCGCGTTCAGGACGCGTCCAACGGCTAAGCGAATGGTGACTAATACTTGCCTGTTATCGCCGCGCGCTGTACCTCTTCTTTTCATTTCTAGACAACAAGCACTGAAGAACATGATTTGATCCATTACCACTTTCTACATGGGCATTCGCAACTATACAATGCGGCACTCGTCCTGCTGACATCACCAATCATGTTAGCACATACCTGAAGGCATCTTGTCAAATGCAAACGATATCTTCAAGAGCACACAACATTCTTCAAAGAACCAACCGAGCGGGGTTGTCAAGTCGATCCAATTGCATTGATTCACTAAAATTGGGGCTCACGCACGCTACATGCACTTCATGAGATATCTTCGCTCCACGCGTGAGGAAGCCCTCGAACAAGCAGCCCACTCACAAGAAGACGGGGTGACTTGGCGTGATGCTGCAGTGGTGTTGCAGGCTTGGAAGTCTTTTGGTATACCTTCTGGAGGCCGATTGTGCCATCCATGCGCCGGATAGCATCACGGAGCTAGCCTCTTCAGGTAATTTTACCTGGAATGTCGAAGGCATCTTATCGCGGCCTGGACGAACAAATGCACTCGATATATCATCGGAAAGCCGCACGAGACAGCGGATATGTATAAGAGAGTAGTCTGTATAGGGCCACATCATGACAGAACCTTGCGTTTCCTTACACACACAGCATGGCTGACAGAGCCAACGAGCCCGAGGCAGAATCTGCGCAAGATGGGCACGCTACGAAACATCTCTCCCGCTTCACGAGATGGTACCGAAGTCCACTCTTCAACGTTGTTGTTGTTGGCTTGATTAGCTTTACGCAGCCTGGAATATGGAATGCACTCAATAGTGCGTCGCTCTGAAAGCGCTGGAGACGTTCTGAACGGCTGACACATCCCAGACGTAGGCGCTGGCGGTCAGCAGGAACCCTATCTTGTCAATGGTGCAAACTCCCTCACGTTCGGTATCATGGTCTTCGGTTGTTCGATCTTTGCTATACTAGCAAACAAGTTCGGCCTGAAAAGAGTGTTGATCTTAGGAACGCTCGGATACGCGCCATACTCAGCATCGCTCTATGTGAACAATCGTTACGGCACCGAATGGTTTGTTCTCTTTGGTGGTGCTACTTGCGGTCTTGCAGCGTCCGCACTCTGGGCTTCGGAAGGCGCGATTGCTCTAGGTTACGCCGATATCAAGGACCGTGGGAAGTTCACTGGCATTTGGCTCGGACTGCGCGAACTCGGTCAACTGATCGGCTCCTCCGTCCAACTGTCCCTGAACTATAAGAGCGGTCAGCGAGGCAAGGTCGGCTACACGACATACATTGTCCTTATCGCACTGCAATGCCTGGGGTTGCCTCTCGCGCTGCTTATTTCCCCGCCTCAGAAGGTTGTCCACCGCGACGGCCGCAAGGTCCCTGACCCAACGAAGAACAAGGCCGTTATGAAGGAGGTAACCAGATGGTGGGCTCTGCTCAAAGATCGCCGCTTCTGCCTTCTCATTCCTGTCATGATCGGCTTCAATTGGAACAGCACGTACCAGGGCATCTACCTGACGAATTATTTCTCTGTACGAGCACGAACACTCGGCTCTCTCTCATCTGGCATTGTAGCATCCATCTCAAACGTCTTGTGGGGATGGTTCTACGACACAAGATGGTTCAGCCGGCCAGCACTGGCAAAGGGGACCTGGGCATTCTTCGCGGTACTCATGCTGGCCTTGTTTGGCTGGCAGGTTGCAAATGAGAAGCTGTACGCCGAGACTGTTCCTAGAGTGACTCTAGACTGGGACCTGCCTGGATTCGGCCGCGGATTTGCGGTCAATGTGCTGTTCCGGTGAGTTTTCTTTTCGGACCTCGTTGAGATTCTGCTGACAATTCCCCAGATTTATGAACGAGTCACACTATATGTTTGTGTACTGGATCTTAGGTGCCTTCTTCGATGACATCGAGACTTTGACGCTTGCTGTTGGTCTGCTCAGATCTTTCGAGTCGGTGGGCTCGTGTCTTGCGTTTGGGATTGGTGCGGCCAAGATCAAGCCCATGAACAATCTGACCGTTGCTTTTGTCATGTTTTCCGTCACGATTCCGTCGACGTTTGCAGCGACTTTCCTGGTTCCTGAGCGGCCGGTTGACGAGCGCAAGGCTTTGTCGGACGACGAGTCTGCAGATGACGATAAATAGGTGCAGGTGGCGTTCTTGGTGTCGACGCTCCAGACACCTCTGAAAGTTATCCTATTTGCTCTCAATCAATGATAAAGGAAATACCCCTATATAAGCTTGCAACTCAACTATTGTCTCGCTATGGAATGGAATAGGTCTCGCATTTTCATGTATCAGCGGTGCAGTGGCTTCAGACCACTTCGATTGCTGTAGTCCGCGCCCATAACTTTGTGCAATTTTCGCCTCCGCATTTGCCGTCCACGTCTATTTACCTCCTGCCTCACAACCTCACATCCTCCCAATCCTGACTCTGCGAAAAGCCCAAATGAAACCTCCCCGTCTTCGCAAAACTCAAAGTCGCAACATCCGTCTCGAAATCCACAACTCTGCCGCCAATCTCGCCCGAGTCGGCAAGGAAATGTGCATGTATCCTCGGCCCACATATGGTCTTCATCCACGCCGGTACCACAAACCCAAACAAAATGCCCTTCAAACCACTCTGCACCCCACCGTCCGTAAACTCAACGCTCTTGAACATACCCACTACTTTGAACGGCGCAAGGGTATTCACCGCCCTCGCGTGGGAGAGTTTCGGCGAAGAAATCAGGTCGTCCAAAGACTCCATGTCCAAAGAGGGCACCTCCATGCGGAACGTGGGACGGAAGATGGTGACCATTGCAAAGGGGAGGCGGGCGTTCGTGGGTGCAGGGGTCGCTTTGTTGGAGCTTGAGAATGTGTGGGCTTCTCCGTTGTTGAGCATCATGAGCGAGCCATTTTCGTATTGCCCGATGCCGTCGGTGCCGTGGGTGGTTAGGTCGCATGTGCGCGGTTGGCCTTGGGTGAAGCCGGCGGCGACGGCGGAGGTGGTGCCGAATTGGAAGATGTCGTTGGGTATTGAGACGACCATTTTGTGATGTGTGAATAATTGTCAATGTTGCATCCAGGATGTTTGAGTTGATATGGGCCAGCAGGATATCGATGTGTCCGGGTGTCGAGGAGACCCGGCTATCAATGTCCGGTCAATGTCCGGTCTGAAGCCAGCGTCGCGTCGGAGTAGAGAGCTTGTTGAAGCTGAACAATAGATTCTGAACGCTTCCTTTTTCTTCGATCTTATGCTACACAGCGATGCTTCGTCAAGGTTAAGCTCAATGCACGCAGAGCAGATGCTTGGAGTGGCCTATCCGGGACGGTGCACGAGGTTTCAAATGCTTTCAAGGGAATTTGCAGTCCCGGAACTCAGCGTTAGAGAGCTTTGTAACTATTGCTGTTGTTCAGCAACGACTTTCTCATCAATTTCCGGCGTGGTGATGGTCAGTGTACGTGTGTGTGTAAATGGGAAGGTGCAGCCTGTGGAGATGTACAGGGCAGGTGGAGCCGGGCACCTCTAGCGCCATGTGAACTAAAAGTTGCGATGCCGTTGCCCGCGACTCTGCTATAACCAAACACAAAACGAAAGCACATATCTCATTCACACGACTGTCTGTCGCTCGCTATTTAACTCCCTGGAAATTCATAATCTAGAGCAGAAGTGCACACTTTCTTAGTCATGTCCGGAAATACGCCCAAGTCGATGTCGAATCGGCTCATGACAATGAAGGCAAGCTTCAAGGCACGTGTGTTGTACGCCCAATACTAACGCAGCCCAGTTCATGCAGCGCTCAGCAGCAAAGAACGTAGCATCGTCACCGACGACACCGAACGGCCCCGCCTCCAAGAAGGTGCGACTCTCCAACGGCGGCTCGGTCGCCTCAGACCAGCATATTCTCCAATCTGCGCTCGCCGAAGAAGAGAAGAAACAACAAGAGGCGCGCGACAAAGCTGCCCAATATACAGGCGAGACAAAGTGGGTGCTCAGCTACACCGACCCATTGGAAGGCAAGCGCGGCGACGCTCTCACTGTGAGACAGGCAGGGTTTGCAGAGCTCGATGCCGAGAACAGTGAAGACGAGGAAAAAGACACGCCACAGCCAATAAGGAGGCAATACGGCGGTGGTGTCAAGAAGGCTAGCGTATGTTCACCAGGCACACGTAGCGCTGGGGTGCTCGCTAACAATGCACAGAACCCCGTGTTCGAGAAAACCGAAGGATCTGAAGGCGAGAGCGAATCCTCCTCCGAGGACGACTACGACTCTGACGATCCGACCGCCGAACTCATACGCGAAACCAAGCGGGAGATGTCCTCGAAGAAGCGCGAATCGAGAAGAAGCCTGGGGGCCGCGTCACCTGTCCCAAGACCGATAAACGAAGACGCCAACCTCGATCGTCTCACGTCGCTAAGCGGAGGTCGCAAGCCTGCAGGACGTGACATGAGCAGCATGGAGTGCTTCAAGTGTGGACAGAAGGGACATGCCAAGGCAGATTGCCCGAATCCTGGACGCGGTTCTGCTGGTAGGGGTCGAGGTCGGGGCGGACGAAGGTAAAGGAAGTATCATCCAGCAGGCGTATCCTCATGAGAGGAGACACCTGAGTAAATCTGGTCAAGTATCACGACCGAAGACTGGTGGCTCACTGGACACAAAGCCGTAGGTTGCTGAACACCGGTCATGTTACTCCCAAACAGCGCCTTCTCGTCTAAATGCGACGAGCAATTGGCCCAATGCCGACTAACAGCTGAGAGCACAAGTAACTTGGATCAAACTGTGTCTCGCAGCTTGCGGAGAAATGAGGGGTTAGCTGACGTACACTCTTCCCCGCACTTTGCGGCTGACAGCTGGACGTCTGGCTGTTCAGCCGCAAGTCTGTGATCCTGTAGTTCTCCAACGGCGCGCTTAACACGTGCGCGAGGACTGCAACAATAACGAGCAGCGAACAGCGGCGAGCAAATGAGACCGCTGCGAAGCGTCACTTTAGATCGCTTACTGCTTCAGCTGGTTTTGATCGAGCTGAAAACCTCATAAAATGATGTTGAGGCACTGGATGTCAGCTTTTGGCTAAACCCTCAAATCACATATAGTACACGGTTTTCCCTGCTATATGACAATCAAATCCAGATTGATCTCGCAACAAGCTTTTCCTTTCCTTGACGTCAAACACAATGTCTTTCCCAACCAAACCTGCCTTCGTCCACTACGGAACCTGGGACGACGAAACCCGCGCTCACCCAGCCATGAACTGGATGTATGTCTCCTTTCTAATCCCTGCTCCTCTTCGACCCTTTCCATCCACACCTGACCCACTCAAGGGAACAATACACCTACCAATTCGACGCCAAAGCCGTCGACGAAGTCAAGAACAAATGGCTGGCTCAAGACCACTTCCTCATCCGCAGCACCGGCCAGAAAGACACGGGCGCACAGGCCTCCGTGGACGCGTTGTACAAGGAAATCTACGCCCCATTCGCAAAATTCACGCACATGCCCTGCCACCTCATCTGCTACGAGGTCGACGATGGATGGGAGATGATGGGCCTTGCTACCGTGTACTGGAACCTCGCGGTGCCGGGCAAGACGGAGGGCGGGGACAAAGTTAAAGATCAGGCGGGTAATGAGTGGGATGGTAAGACGCCAGGGGCGTTCAACTTCAGGTATCGTAAGGAGGGGGGTGGGATTCGGCTGTGCAAGACGGAGATTGCGGCGGATCCGTCGGCGGCGATTGTGGCGATGCTGAAGAGGGGCATGATGAAGCCAGAGGATTTGATGAAGTGAGCGTGCGATCTTTCTCTGTGCGTGGCCATGGTGTTCAAGATGCTCAGCCGACTTTCTGGCCGTCTTCAATCAGCATGTATTCGTCGCCCACCATCATCTTCATCTGGCTGTCGTCCATGAAGTTCTCGTGATCGCTGCTCAGTGCTGCGCCGTCCTTGTCGTAGAGAAACTTGGCCAGCGCTAGGTAGTCGGGGAAGACGAATGTGCATATCGCGTCGTAGTCCATCAGCTTTGCCTTGCCGTGCATGATGTCTTGGATCATTTCCTATCGCGGTCTAAGTGGTATGACAGGCTGTAGCTGATGATGCCGTGGCGCTGCAGGATAGGTACCGCATGTTGGGCGTGGGTGTTGTTGTAGTAGTCGACAAAATCAGCGTCAGACAAGCCCTCTTTCTTCTTGATGTAGATGGAAGCTTTCACAACCCTGCGGAAGCCGGAAGTGTTCGGGTATCCTGCCTCGAAGGCTTTGGGCACCATGATGGGCTCTCACCGGGCGGCGAGATAGTGAAGAAGATGCACGAGTCCAAACACCGGTTCCAGGGGCTTCAGTCAGGTGGCATGAGGCTCAAACGTGCTTGCAGAGATAGTCAGCCTCCGCGTGTCATGTCTCGCTCCACACAATCAAGTCTGCCTAGCCCTAACTACTGCGTGTCGATGATGATGATGATGGTGGTTGGTGAGACTAGTCTTGCTCACCACCGGTACGCCGGAACCGAGGCCGCGTTGCATATCGATAGTCGTCTGTCCATGCAGCATCGTGCATCTTGCGCCTTGCACCTTGCACATTCCGCTGTAGATTACCCAACCTCCTTCACCGCCCCTCGTTGCCTCGTGCGCGCCGTCCACTCCTTGGGCGCAGCTGATTGGCGTACACGAGTGTTTGTGTTTGGTTTGACAGCACGTTACAGACGCGCGGTTTGGAAACATTTTGGGTCCCACGTTCTCGTGTGTGAATGAAGACTGCCCAGTATCTGGGGAACCTGTGCTGCCTTGTGCCACACGCTCGATCGCTCCTTCTTGCACGCGCCTCCGCTGTCTGTGAAATTGCGCGATTCACGCCGTCGACGTGTCCCGCCACTAGCTACGCTCTGCTTCGCCTTCAGCACCACCGCCCGCACTTGGCTCATACTGCCCGCCGACACTACACAAACACACATTCGCCCCGCACAGCACACACAGCACGCACAGCACACGCAGACACAGACGCAATGGGGGAGCCACTGGCACGGGAAGCGGTGCGGGAGCGCATCGAGAACCTGGAGCGGCCGCAGCTCGACGACCGCTCCTACCGCATCATCACGCTGCCAAACAAGCTCGAGGTGCTGCTGATCCACGAGGCGGGGAGCGACAAGGCGGCCGCTGCGCTGGACGTCAACGTGGGCAGCTTCAGCGACGCCAAGGACATGCCGGGCATCGCCCACGCCGTCGAGCACCTGCTGTTCATGGGCACCGAGAAATACCCCAAGGAGAACGCCTACAACACGTATCTGACCTCGCACGGCGGCTACTCGAACGCCTTCACCGCCGCCACCTCGACCAACTACTACTTCGAGCTGTCCTACCAGCCCGCGACCCCCGACACAGACCTCGACTCCAAGGACGACTCGCCGCTGTGGGGCGGACTCGACCGCTTTGGCCAGTTCTTCATTGCCCCGCTGTTCCTCGAGGACACGGTCGACCGCGAGATCAAGGCCGTAGACTCGGAGAACAAGAAGAACCTACAGAACGACACATGGCGGCTACACCAGCTAAACAAGGCTCTGGCGAACCCGGAGCACCCCTACTGCCACTTCTCCACCGGCAGCTGGGTCACCTTGCACGACGACCCAATTGCGCGTGGCGTCAAGATCCGCGACAAGTTCATGGAGTTTCACTCCAAGCACTACTCGGCGAACCAGATGAAGCTGGTCGTCTTGGGCCGCGAGAGCTTGGACACGCTGGAGCAGTGGGTCGAAGACATTTTTGCGCAGGTGCCGAACAAGGATCTGCCAAAGCGGCGATGGGACATGCCAGTGTATACAGAGAAGGAGCTGCTCACACAGGTGTTTGCCAAGCCTGTCTTGGAGTCGAGGTCGCTCGAACTCCAGTTCCTGTACCGTGACGAGGAGGAGTTCTACGAGGCACACCCATCGAGATATCTCAGCCATTTGCTGGGTCACGAGGGGCCGGGCAGCATCCTTGCGTATATCAAAGAGAAGGGCTGGGCGAACGGTCTGGGTGCTGGAGGCTCCACGTTATGCCCGGGCTCCGGTTTGTTCAGCGTCAATGTCAAATTGACCGAGGAAGGCCTAAAGAACTACAAGGAGATCGCCAAGATCATCTTCCAGTACATCGCCATGATCCGCGAGCAACCACCCCAGGAATGGGTCGTAGACGAGCAGAAGCGCATCAGCGAAGTGGAGTTCCGCTTCAAGCAGAAGAGTCCGCCCAGCCGGACAGCAAGCGGTCTCGCCGGTGTCATGCAAAAGCCGTACGACCGCACGAAGCTCTTGAGCGGCCCAGCGGTTATCAGCAAATTCGACTCCAAACTCATCAGCGAGGCCATGTCGTATCTGCGACCAGACAACTTCAGGATGACCATCGTCAGCCAGAACTTCCCGGGCGATTGGGATCGCAAGGAGAAGTGGTACGGAACCGAGCATAAGGTTGAGAAGATCCCCGAGGACTTCCTGAAGGAGGTCAAGGAAGCGTTTGAGAGTAAGAGTAGGCCAAAGGAGCTGCATCTCCCTCATCGCAACGAGTTCATCCCCAGCCGGCTGGATGTCGAAAAGAAGGGGATCAGGACACCTGCTAAGGAACCAAAACTCATCAGACACGATGACAATGTCAAGATTTGGTGGAAGAAGGATGACCAATTTTGGGTACCCAAGGCAAATGTCCACATCTACTTCAAAACACCGATTACATATGTTAGCGCGAGGGTGGTGCTCATGTGTACACTCTTCCGTGAGCTCGTCAACGATGCGCTCGTCGAGTACTCGTATGACGCTGATATTTCAGGCCTGGTGTACGATTTCAGCAACCACATCAGCGGTCTATCGATCACTGTCAGTGGATACAATGACAAGCTGCACGTGTTGCTGGAGAAGGTGCTTTTGCAAGTTCGCGATCTTGAAGTACGCGAAGACCGCTTCGCTGTCATCCACGACAGGATGTCGCGCTCGCTGCGCAACTGGGACATCGGGCAGCCGTACGGACAGGTTGGCACGTACTCACGTACGTTCAAGAGCGACAGAAGCTTCATGAATGAGGACTTGACAAAAGAACTCGACACTGTAACAGCGAAGGATGTGCAGGAGTTTTACCCCCAGATCCTTGCGCAATGTCAGGTCGAGGTTTTGGCCCACGGCAACTTGCAGAAAGAGGAGGCGTTGAAGATCACCGACAAGGTGATCGAGATCGTGAAGCCCAGGCATCTCCCCGACAGCCAGCTGCCCATTCGAAGAAACATTGTTTTACCCCCCGGTAGCAACTTCATCTACGAGAAACAATTGAGGGACCCAGCGAACGTCAACCACTGCATCGAGTACAGCCTGTATGCCGGTAACCGATACGACAACGCCATCCGCGCGAAGTTACTCCTCGTCGGACAGATGACCGATGAGCCGTGCTTCAATCAGCTGCGAACTATCGAGCAGCTTGGCTACGTCGTCTTCTCAAGCGCAGCCTTCCACGACACTTGGGCTGGCTACCGCATCCTGATTCAGAGTGAGAAGGACTGCAGGTATCTCGAGGGCCGTATCGAGAACTTCCTGAACTCTTTCGAGAAGACGCTTCGGGAGATGAGCGACGAAGATTTCGAGGGCCACAAGCGAGCGATCATTAACAAGCGTTTGGCAAAGCTCAAGAACCTGGGTCAGGAGGACAACAGATTCTGGAATCATATCTACAGCGATTCGTATGATTTTCTGCAAGGTATTTCTATCAACGCCTCGACTTGAATTAGCTAATTCGTATAGCCGACACCGACGCTGGGTTTATTGGCAAGCTCACCAAGAAAGACCTCACAGACTTCTACGCTCACCACATCTCCACTGCCTCGCCGCACCGCGCCAAGCTTTCGGTACATCTCCAGGCGCAGTCCAAGCCAAAGGAGCCGACTCTCGACGAGAAGAAGCAGGCCGCCGTCGCCGCGCTGACCGTCATCTTCAAGGAGCACAAGATCGAGGCCAACGCTGACGACGTCAAGGCTCGTATCGAGAGCGTCTCATCTGCCGAAGCCATTTCCGAGGCTGTGTCTACATACCTCACGACGCTTTCTCTCGACAAAGAGACAACATCGACAATCCTCGATTCCGCTAAGGCCGCCCTGGGCATCGCTGACGCCGGACTGCCCGCTGAGCCAGAAGTCAAGGCTGATGCAGGAAGCTCATCTGGCGCCGGCCAGCCGGTCCTTATCAAGGATGTACATGCATGGAAGGCTGGAATGCAGGTAAGTGCTGGCGTCAAGCCGGTCAGGCGGTTGGAGGACTTTATCGATATCGCAGAGAGGCTCTAGGTAGCCTTCGTGCAGTGCACGGCGCGAATGGAAACGCAGTCGGAGTCTATGTGCTTCCCGGCCGAAAAGCGATGATCGGATGATCGAATAGATGGCGCTGGCGGCCCCTGCTCTCAATCATGACCTGTACGAATTCTCATCTCCAATGACTACCTCTGACATGCCACCCAACCCATCCAACCCATCCCTACCCTCCAACCCCACACCCAGACTCCACGCCCGCGGAAATCCCATCCCAAACCCCCCCGTCAACGCCCGCAACTCGGCCTCCGTCCCCGGCACCACATTCACGAACACCCGATCCCCATCACACCGCGGCTCAGAATGCACAGCACCCTGCTGCTCGCCCGTGCGGAATACTGCCACCTCGCCCTCGCCCGCCTGCGCGACTTGCTCGTCCGCGAACAGCCCCGCGAGCCTGCTGCGCACAGCAAGACCCGTGTCGAAACACCCGCCGCACCGGATCGACGTACACGCGTGCGGGCGCCGCGCTGCTTCTTCCATCTTGACGACGCCTAGCGCGGACAGCGCAGTGCGGTTTAGCGGGTGCGCGAGAAACAGCGTCTGCGGGCCGAGCAGCGTGGTGCTGAGCTTCCAGCCGGCGCTGCTCGGTGTGTCTGGCGCTGCGTCTGGAGCGAATCGGGACCGGAGGGTGGAGAAGGAGTCGTCGACGTGCCAGCGCGGAGTGTTGTATTCGAGTGTTGGTGTTGTGGCGCGCAGGGTGAGCCAGTAGTGTGTTACGCCTGCGCTGCTGAGGAGGGTGTGCAGGAAGGTGAGAAGGGGAAGTAGGCGGTTGTGGAGTGTTGAGGGCGAGGAGGTTGCGGCGTTGGACCATGTGTGGAGGGATGGGGGGAGTTGGGATGCGGAGAGGAGAGGGCCGCAGTATGTCCATGTGGATGTGTTTTTGATCTTGAAGGAGGTGGTTGGTGCTGGAGAGGTGGAGGGGGGGTTAGGGGTGGCATAAGGTATGAATTCGTAGGCACTGGACTCGGACAGGGGATCCATTGTTTGATTTGCAATGCTCACGAGAGGGATCTGTGGGTTGATATGTGTTGCTTGGACGTGCTCCGTGGTGCTAAAAGGGACTTGGTTAATGCAAGTTCACGAAGGTCTCGCCGACTCAGCATGTATGTGGGAGGAAAGCCATTTGAAGCCATCTTCATCAGCTCAGGGGGTGTGAATTAGTCTTTGCTTGCACAGTGCGCAGGGTACGTGAATTGTCTCGATGATGTTCAAGGCGCGAGGGACGAACAAGGTTGTGGAGCGCGCCGACGCGTCGAAGCCGAGGCGCTCGAGCTTCGAACGTCATACATCGATCGTGCAGCGCTACTCTTTTCAACGTCTATACCCTTTCCTCTGGATTTCCGCACGACTGGCTGGAGCTCCCCACCAGCCAGGCCACCATGCTATCACGTGCAATCCTGCGGGCGACACAGCAACGCCTGGTGACATCTCATCGAACCTTCGCACGTCGACAACTCGCAACCCAACCCACACCTCCGCCCACCTCCGCATCCCGCATTGACCGCTTCAACCGCCGCCTCCCCAAGTTCCTCCACAAGTACACTTCGGCCCTCGCCTCCGCGCCCCTCTCACACATCACCTCCTTCCTCATTCTCCACGAGCTCACAGCCATCATCCCTCTGCTCGGCCTCGCAGCCACATTCCACTACACCCACTGGCTGCCCTCGTGGTTCGCAGAAGGCGCGTGGGTGCTCGCCGGCGTCGAGCAGTTCGGGAAGTACTTCAAGCGCAAAGGCTGGATCCGGAGCGAGGATGTGGCCGAGGCGGAGGCTGAAGTCGAGCTGCGAAAGAGGGACCATGTGTGGAATCTAGGCGAGGGCAGGGCGAGGCTGCTGGTGGAGTTTGCGACTGCCTACACGATTACCAAGTTTTTGCTACCGGTCAGGATCATGTTCAGCGTTTGGGGGACACCGGGATTTGCGAAGTGGGCGGTGTTGCCGGTGGTTAGGAGTTTCAAGACGGTGTTTGGGAGGGGGAAGAAGCCGGATGTTAAGCAGGCGGCGGGTACGGGAGCGGTGGAAGGTGGTGCTGTGTCGACGAAGGCTGCAGAGAAGGTCACGAAGAGCTGAAGGTGAAGGTATAGTATGAGGATCAAGTGATGGAAGCGCTCCAGATCTTGATCGAGGGCAGTGGGCCAATTACCTTCGATTGTTTTGGTACGAAGGGAACAGATTTGATAGGAGCTCGGGAAGCGAATTCGGCGCTCACGTTCGCGTGACACTCGGATGCAGTAGAGTGAGGCATTGGAGGTGAAGGCGTCCGTTCGAGCACTACGTAACGCATGGTTTGGCCTATGTCCCATATCACGGCTCGAAGAGCCATGTCCCTCACTCAACAACGACCAAATATGTGCTTCGACGACAGAACCAGATACACGACACGTACCCGCGTCGAGAATGGCGTACGCTTCAAAGAGGAAGTCGTTTTGCCTCGCCATCGAAGCAGCTGGCGCCGCAGATACGGAGCGCATTACTATCCTTCCAGATATTATTCTCGCCCTCCTCGAGGTCACTACATTGGCGGCAGCTTGCCATTGCCTGCGCGGTATCCTGCAAACGTAGGCTACCCGCGAGCCATGGCTGCCACTGCGATGGTCCCACGAGGTTACGCACACGGTACTGAAGGCTACATGTCTGGTGGTCGCGCTCTAATGCCGAGCTCTCACAACATGGTAAGTGTCACCGAGCGCTCTTTCCTCTCGTCTGTTTGGTCCCCCTCATGCTTGCCTGTTCCACGCCGTTTGTCCACGTGCAGGGGCTGAGATCGGACCTTGACCGCGGGTGGACCGTCTGACTCCTTTCGCACAACACCGGTTTCTTGTCTGCCTGGCACCTGCTCTCACCTGCCTTCACCTCGCCTCAGTTTGCGTCTTCACGATCACAAACTCTATCCCCCCCCCAACATTCCACAACCAGACACCACAACCACCTCGAGTCGTCGGCTCCCAAGACTTCATCAAGATGGTCACCGAGGGCTACCCAAAACCTCGCCATAATTACATCTACACACCACGATACGGCCAGCGCGGTGTCCTCACCTACGCAGGCCAGCAGGCGAACGGCGCATTCCCCTCCGGCGTCGCTGGCGGCGTCATGTCTGGCTACGGCTATGGCTATGGCTACGGCGCTGGAGGTGTGGGCTACGTCGGCGGCGCATATCCGGTATACAACGCTTCAAGTTACTCTTACCCCTACTCAGGCGCCATCTACTACGGCTCGAGTTACCACCCGAGCTATTCCACCTATGGTGGGCTTGGAGGCTACTATAACTACGGACTATATGGCTCCATGTACCCACTTGCTAACTTCTATTCTCCATATCAGAGGTCTTACTACAACACGGTGCCGACCTACGGTCAGACCGCTTACGTCTATCCGCCTGGCCCGACGACCACGACGACCACCTACCATGTCACCAACAGTCATGTCGGAGGCGCCACTGCTCTACCAGCTCCAGTGAGGACGGCATGCGCGCACACTGCCACGCGCGAAGACATCCAGATGGAGAACCGACGTGTTGCAACCGAGCGCGGTGCGTACAGCGCCCGCAAGATCAAGCCCGCCGATGCTCGTGACGATGACCCTTTCTGGTGCCGCGAGCGCAACGGCGAGTGGCATCTCAGGACCTTCTACCAGATCGAGAACGAGTGCTACCCGGGTCAGTGGCTCATGGATGCCGAATTGGGCTTCCTCGTCTTCCACCGCGGCTGACACCATTGCGCCCTTGTCGAAAGAACTCCTTTTTCTTGGATATTCTACAGCGATCTACGGCCATCTTCGACACCTCGGCTTGCTTCATATCCTCAACCCGGCCATCAAATTGCGACTAGCCTCACCGCCATCATCAGGACGGTCTCTTCCGCTTCAGGGCTATCCGCGTGCGACAGCGTAGGTATAACAAACCGGCAAGTGACCCCACATTTCCTCGAGCGATTCACAACTGGCGTTTGGGAGAGTCACTTGTATAGCTGGCGGCTCGGTATACTCAATATAATTGCTACACTTGTGTACATCTTTCGTGACGCCGTTGATGCCAATCATCTTCACACTGGTATCGTTTTGGCCTACATCTTTGCCCTGTGGCCTCTCATCTCATCCCTCGTATCTCCATTGTCCTCGCTTCACATCTTCTCGCCCTGGATCGTCGCAACGATCTTCCTCGAATGCTTCATATCCCTGAACTCCAAGTACCAAATACCCTGCCACGTGCCTGTGTTCAACTTTCCGTTCGTGATGGGAATCGTTACACTCGCGCCAACCAGCGCCGACTTGACATGCGCAGGCATATCATCGCTGCCCTCGGCATCATGCAGGTACAGTCCCTGGCCCTTCTTGTCCTCCGGCACAATCCTGTCCAACGCCGTGCTCATATCGGCCCGCACATCTTCGTCCCAGTTCTCGTTCAGCGACAGCGCGCACGATGTGTGTTGGATGAAGAGGTTCAGGAGGCCGGTCTTATAGTTCTTGATCTCGGGCAGCTCTTTGAGGATCGTGTCCGTGATGAGGTACGAGCCCCGGCTGCGCGAGGGCAGGGTGAACTGCTTTTGGGACCTGTCGTTGGCTTAGCAGGGCGCTTGAGGGGATTCAAAACGTGGAATTGCAGGATTCGAGGACCCGAAAGATGGACTTGAGACCGCGAGAAGGCTGAAGAGTCACGTACCAGGACATTGTCGGCGGAGCTGTGCAGATATTCGGGCTCGAACAGAGTACTGTGCTGCGGGGCGCGGCGGCGGGGAAATAGTATGCGGCGAGCGAGTTGTAAGGCGCCCAGAGGATGGAGACGAAGGTTCCGGGGAAGAGGGAGAGCAGGAAGAAGGTTGCGATCAGGAAGGTTGTCAATGGGGAGATTGACGTGTGGGTTTGCGGCATTGGAGATTTGTAGCCTGTAGAGGTGCGCGGGAAACGGCTGATGTCATGGCGGCGCGTGGTGGGGCAGGCGCAAGCGCGAGCGCGGGAAGGTGGAGACGACGCTGCAATCAACGAGGTTCATGACTTGTGATTCATCGTCTCCAGACCTGTGCGATATAAATCTCTATGGTCGCAGCTAAGATGATACTCACAATACCTCCTCGGAAAGGCAGCATATGGCCTTCTCTCAGGCTGGATTCATGCGGCGCCTATACGTGGCGTACTTTGTAGTTTCAGCCGAGCAGGCATTCACGCAATGTTCACTAACGTACCTTTGTATACACCTCCCGAATCTCACACTGCTACGTAAGTTGAAGCTCCTGTGCTAATTTATGGCTACTACTTAGTCGAAGGGTCCGAATCGCGTCTATAGGCTTCGAAATGACTTTACGCTGCTGCAAGCCGCGTCGCTTGGTAAGGATTGGCTCAGCACTGACAGCCAACTAGACTCATAGCACTGCAACGCCCAGGTCCGCCATTCAGACTGATCCTGCGTAATTGGAGAAGTCTCAGAGGTCTTCCAGATGCAGATCTGTCTATGTGCGCAGCCACCTGTAAGATCTGCGCGTTTCCGGACGCAAACCACCTCAAGTACACTGACGATGGGTTTCCCCTTCCCCTGGACAACACGTTGACGGTACGGGATCTCCAATCTCAGTGTATCACCTACCGTATCATTCTTCAGGCTTATGAACTTGTCCACAAGAAACCGTCGGAAGAGCAGATTCGAGTCCGGCTGGGTTACAATAGGAAAGCTGGGTTTCTACGGTTGTGGTTTACAGATTCTGTAGCAGGCGATCTTTGGCTGGAGGAAAACGGACATATTGGTGACGTGCAAATCTTTTTTGGAGGTACGCTCCATCGCATGTATGAAGAACGAGCACGTCTCAGACGGTTCAGAGACCTTCAACAGGCTTGATCCCTTGCCGCTGCTGAAGTACAACATCAGCTCAGATCTTTTATCTGCAACACTAATAGGTGAAATCAAGAATTGGATCAGCAACTGTGAAAGTGAGCATCAGATCTGCCGAGACGCTGTGTGGGCAGGAGGTGCCTTCATACCTGGTCGACTACTCAAGCTTGATGATGGTGTCCGTCTTTGCATGCCCCAAGAAAAGGCTCACTTCGCTGCACTGAGCTACTATTGGGGTGCCAGCAAACAACCAGTCACAACAGTGCGAACCTGAAATTCCGCCTTGGGCAAGTCGGTGTTGCAGAACTTCCACAAACGCTCAAGGATGCTATCTGTGTCTGTCGTGGCCTGGGTCTGCAATACATCTGGATTGACTCGCTGTGCATCATTCAAGACGACGAGGACGATTGGTCCACTCAGTCTTCTCGCATGGCACGCCTCTATTTGTGCGCCAGTGTTGTTATTGCAGCTACATTGGCGGTCGATGCCAACGGAGGATTCCTTCGCCCGCACGACTTGCCTGTCACGCTGACCACAGCGAGTAGCAAGAGGGGGCAGCGTTGGGAGTCCAGAAGAGTGAGGAGCCATCGCCCTGTGATGGCTGCGAACGCCGATTTTCGTGCTTTGCCTCTGTCCAAACGAGGCCGGGCTTTGCAGGAGGAGCTTCTAGCTACTAGGCTTCTTTACTTCTGTCCCGACGAAGTCGTGTATCGGTGCAGGACAAGTGTCCGATGCGAGTGTCAGCGAGATGAATCTGAGCATAGTGCCGCATTCGAAAGCGAGCATGCACTGACTGTGTGGCCACCGCCTATGCGTAAACTTTGTTATCGATTCGGATCAGATAGCCAGAATAGGTTCATTTTCTCCAAGAGATGGGGCAAGATTGCTCGAGAGTCCGGTTCCCGGCGTCTGACCTATCCTGAAGACGCGTTACCTGCACTTTCTGGCATTGCGCACTTCACGACATCATATGCACATCAATTTAGGTGATACATTGCAGGCATGTAGGAGCACAGCTTCATATTTCAGCTGGGCTGGGTCAATTATGCCAGTGTAGGACCTCCTAAACTTGTGTCTTCCAGGCCAACCTTTTCTTGGATTACTGCCCGTGGCGCTGTCCGGTTCGATGGCATGGAAAGGCCCAACATACCTTATGAAATGTCCGCTCTGATGGATCAACAGCTCGTTCCAGCTACAGTGGACCCATACGGGCGCATCGAGTCTGCTTGGATACTTCTCTCTGGGCCCGCTGTATCAGGGCCTGAATTCATCTCAACAGTTCGAAAAAGAACTGCCGAAGCCGACTGGAGTGATCTTCAAATATACATCGATAAGATCGACGGTCCTCCTCCTGGGTCGAAGCCCTATTCCGACACTCGGTTCGAGGAATTCAAAACTGCGTGCGACTGGGCTTCAGTCCTATGCTTGGGAATTTTTGGTGAGCCCCGAAATGGTACTGACAAAGTTACCATGCTCCTGCTGCAGCGAGAGTCTGGGACTAAGAATTACGCCAGAGTTGGTCTCGTGAGCAATATGGAGAAAGATTGGTCTCGTGAGCAATATGGAGAGAGATTGGTTCTCTTAAAGAGCCAGCGACTGCCTTATTTATGTTATGTAATAGCGCTTAGTGCGACCCTTGTGGCTCGCACCTGACAAGCTGGACTTGACCTGGTACCGAGTTGTCGTATATCGCTGGAGGAACTACATTATGAGTACATCGAGGTGATTTGACGATTCGTCACAGAAAATCTTACACTTGACACCACAGATAGCTTGACTCTGCTCTGATAATGGTACAGAGTACCTTCGAAGTACAGCTCTCACTTACAATGCATCAGCATTCCGATTACGACTTGACTGCGATCCGGCTCAGTCATCACAGGCAAGACATGTTCGTTGTGAGAGTGTATGGTGTCAAGAGCTCTCATCATTCCTTGCTTCCAATCTATATTTACAACCAAACTATCACCTACGCTTACATCTCTTTCTCTATCGTTGTGCAAGGGGCTCGTTTGTAACCCTCTGCGCCTCATTGACCTCAGCAGCGTTGCCCTTGGGGCCGAGCGGGTATGAGAGCTGGTCTGCGGGGAGAGATTCAAGGTGTGCGCGGTGGTGCTCATGGGCCTGTCACATGTTAGTCTTCCGCCTTGCAGATCCAAGTCCAGGATTTCAACATGAAGCCTTGAATTTGACTTACAAAAGGAAGACCGCAGTATGTGCACCAGCAGATCTGGGGCTTGTCGGTGTTGATGAAGATCCTGGGATGGCCGAGAGGGCCGCCTCCACCGTCGCAAGAAACAATACGCTCATTTGTCCAGCGAACGGGCTGCTGATGAATGAGGTCGATGGCGGCGTATGGGCGAGGCTGCACATAATACGTTAGCAGTCATTCTATTACTCCCTCTTCCATCTAGTCCGCTTTCCTGCGCTTCGGGCCCCGCCATTACCCTCAATTGCACTTCCAAGCCTTCAATACACCAATATGACGTACCTGGTCCTCAATAATGCTCTGCTCGAACCTCGGTCCGCTCATAGCAACCTCTCTGGGCTGCTGGCTCCTGCTCCAGATGCCCTCACGGTTGGGAGCTTGCTGCTTTCTCAGCTTCTCCGCTTTCTCGACGCTCTCCTGCAGGACCTTGTCAAATGAGCCCTCCGAGGAAGTAGCGGTGGTATTGGTCTCGGATACGGTTGGCACATCTTTGCGCGCGACGGGGTCATTGGCGGGCACTTCGGCCTTCTTCTGCGACGAGTAGGTGGCCCGGAAAGACGGCTTGGCCAGGCGCAGGGCGCTGCGCGCACGGAGGGTTCGGGAGAGCATTGTGTGGAGTGGACGGGCGCTCGACCGGCTACTGCTGCTGGGGTTAGGCGTCGTGAGCTATGATGAGGTTGTTGGCGTCGCGAGCGCGGATGCCAAGACGTTATGTAAGCGCGTCGCTCATTGGCCCCCATTACTTGCATCTCTTCGCCCTCTCCGCTCGTGTCGATTATCCTATCTGCATGTACACATGAACCTCACAGCTTGGATTAAAGTGTTAAGCCGTTGATCAAGTAAGATTCTGTGTCGCTGTTGCAAGCGTACTTTGCAGAGCCACACGATACCAAGAAAGGACCGCTGAACTTTACATACATGTTATCCTTATACAGTGAATTCCAATTTACTTAGAGGAAGATTTGCAAGACTTCGTCTTAGACTAGACATAATCGCACATTCGAGCATTCAGCCACCAATGTCTCACAGCAATCCCAAACTTCGTCCTTTACACACGGGCTCAGTAAATAATATGTTTCCAACCTCGTTCGCCTGACAGTCAGGCCGGGCTCTCCGATGTTACTGATGAAGTCGCTCTCAAAGTTTCCCCTAGAGCATTAGTGGTCCAGATAGCATACTTCGGAACATTGTCAACGACCCTGAGTATGACTGTCGGTATGGAAAAACGACTTTTGATCATTGACAAAACCATATGGAATTTGACTCGGTGCGTTGATCGGCATCTGGTCCAGTTCATGACATCAGCTGAGCATGCAGCATCAGACATTGGCTACCATGCTTTCGTGGCTGTGTGCCTCGATGGCTTTGCTATCACCGTCGACCATGCTCTTTGCCCCGGAGCACTCTGAGTTCCTCTTTGGGCTAATTTCAACATGGTCCTGCATATCCTCATATTCGGATAGCAACCCCGCGGTAAGTTCAATATAATGACTGACAACGGCAAGGGCTCATGTCCCATTCTCTGCTTCTCTAAGATGAAACGGACAAAGCGGTCAACCAGCTCATCGTTCCAGCTGCCGAGGAGCTGAAGTCGATAGATGACCAAGAGCATATCCTGACGCCGATCCGTAAGTGCCTCTCCATCCGCTCTCAAAAGGATGAAAGCCGCAATTCGTTCACGAAATTATAGCACCAGGAACTGGCTTGCCACCACAGTACGCTCGTACGGACTCTGCTCTTGAATACAAACCTGATGAGCCGGATATCTCATTCCCTTCAGACTTCAAACGCGCTGGTCGCGATTAAAAGAAGTCACCGTACGCAGAAACCCGAATCAACCCTGTGTGTTTGCATATGCATCCCTGTTTTCGTCTTTGTTTGATGCATGAGTGGTGGAGTGTGAGCGATGCAAATTAATACGGCGTTTGTGAGGAGATGGTGCACAGGTCAGCGCCGCAGCTCAAAGCTCCCCACACCTCGGCAACCCCAGCTCTCCCCGCGGGAGTGGCAGCAGGTAGCCGATCTCACAACCAACAATGTCGACGTCGACGTCGAGCATGGTCTATACGAGCAGCGCGAGCTCCCTCAGCTGTCTTCGGCAATTGCATCGCCTGTTCAACACTTGATACCACAACACATACACGCATAATGTCAGATGCAACGTACCAGCCACCGCCGCTCACAGGCCTGCGCGTCCTAGAATTCGCAGGCCTGGCACCAGGTACACGCAACGATTGCAAGCACATTTCAGCATTGCATTAACAAGGCCCAGGGCCCTTCGCAGGCATGCTCCTCGCCGACTACGGCGCAACAGTCCTACGCCTTGACCGCGCGCCCGCCCACGACACCGGCGCGCCCAGCGACCAACTGACGCGGCGCAAAACCAGCATATGCGTGAACATGAAGAGCGCTTCGGGGCTCGCACTGATCAAGAAGCTGATCCCCAATGTCGACATCCTAATCGATCCGTTTCGACCCGGCGTACTGGAGAAAGCCGGACTCGGGCCAGAAGAGGTGCTGCTGAAGCTCAACCCCCGGCTGATCGTCGCGCGTATGACGGGGTTCAGAAGGGACGGGAAGTACAGCGCGATGGCGGGACATGATATCAACTACATTGCTGTGTCGGGCGTGTTGTCGCTGTTCGGTAGGAAGGGCGAGAAGCCGTATCCGCCTGGAAATCTCATGGGTGACTTTGCTGGAGGCGGGGCGATATGCTTCATTGGGATTTTGCTTGCCCTGCTAAATCGAGAAACGAATGGTATGGGGCAAGTTGTCGAGGCGAACATGGTGGATGGAAGCGCGATTCTGGCCACGATGCCGAGACTGGGGATGAAGAGCCGGGTTTGGGGCGCGGAGAGGGGGGCGAATATGTTGGACGGTGGTGCGCCGTTCTACGATACGTATGAGACGAAGGACGGGAAGTACACCGCTGTGTAAGTGATTTTCGTGCATTCTGGGCCCAGGTCTAATACATGATCAGTGGTGCGATTGAGCCGCAGTTCTGGGCTGCCCTGCTGAAAGGCCTCGAGCTCAAGCCCAGTGACCTGCCTGGAAACCGTGACAACAAGGATGACTGGCCGAAGCTGAAAGACTTCTTTACTGAAGTGTTTAAGAAGAAAACCCGCGACGAGTGGGCGGCAATCTTCGATGGCACGGATGCTTGCTGCACGCCGGTATTGACACAGTCAGAGCTCGAAACGCAAGGTTTCGATCAACGGCCGGCTGTGACATTGAAGTCCTCGCCTGGACTGGCCATCCACGAAGGCGATAGCGCGAGACCTGCCGCAGTCGGACAGGGCATTGGTGTAGAAGGAAGCGGTTGGTTGCCGCGGGGGCTGCTGGCGGGTGACGGCGGAGAGGAAACGCTCGCCCAGTGGACGGGCTGGACAAAGGGCCGGCAATTCGTGGACGAGAAAGGTTTACTTGCTTGGAAGGATATTGCAAAGCTATAACTGAAATTGGCTCGCGATCAGTGACCAGTCAGTTTCTGAATGCTTGCCTGGTGGCTGAAAGTATGGTGCCAGCAGGCTGAATGTACAATGCTTCTGTTGTTCCTACACATATAGTTATACATCCGAACAAATGCGCTCAAGCCCTCTGCTGCCTCTTCTTCGGCTTCGCTGTCTTCTTTCCGGCGTTCCTCAGCTTCTTCTTCTCGATGTTGGCCTGTATCCTGGCCTGGGACTTGCGCCACGCTGCCCATCGGTCGCCGGGTACGAACTTCTTGACCTGTATATTCGCTTTCTCTGCCGCTCGACCAATCTCCCAATTGGCTTCACGGAAAGCGTAGCCCTTGTTGGCCTTGGCAATGGTCTTCGCTGGTCGTGGTGTGTCCACGATACTGCTGTCACTGCCCAGGCCCTCTCCCACCTGCAGATCGTTGACCACGACCTGCGCCGCAGCCTCTGTCTGAGTGACTGGTACAGCAACAAAGCCTAACCTCCTCGCTCGCGGCATGTTTCGCGGATATGGGAGCTGGTGGTCCTTCTCAAGAGCCACGCCAATATACTGGCGCTTGGGATGCTTCAGAGGGTCCTTGTAGTATCGAACGTATCCGGACTCGGTAGCAAAGATGCAGTGATCGCGACCGAATTTGCAATTCTCGCCGGGGAACCAATGCGTGCCGCGCTGGCGAAAGATGATGTTGCCCGGAATCACGTACTCTCCTGCATATCGCCGTCAGCAATCCATTTGGTGTCCCTTGTGCAGAACCCGTTTCCCGTACCTCCACTCTTCTTCGCTCCCAATCGCTTTCCCGGTCCATCCTTGGCGCCGTTGGCTCGTCCTTGAGCTTGATGTGCTGAATGTCTTACGAAGGACAGGGTGGGTACGTGTGCGGAGGTGCCATTGGCAGAGCGGACGGCATCGATGACGCGAGAGGCGGGTAGTATGAAGGTCGAAGGTGTCTGTATCGATGCGCGTACGGGCGCGAGTATCCGTGGGAGCAGCATGGTCGCGCTGGTGTTGACGTCGCTGCTGGTCGTGCTTGCTGTCCGAGAGTTTTCGAGATCGCGCAGTCTAGATTGGGACTAGTGTGTCTTCCGGTTCATCGCCGCATTGCGCTTCCAGCTCCTCACATAACATCTAGCAATGACAATAGCCGCCTGCTTCGCTTGCTCCAAGATGATGAATTCCAGTTCAACGCCACTTTTAGACAACCGTTAGCTCAACACTGGAATTACCACTTAGATCTAGCGCGAGCGCTGTATACTTCGTCGAGACCTCAGAACCATTACTTGAGGCAATCAGGTATTCGTAAACATCATGCTATAAATACTGACAAGACCAATCTAGCGCTACATTGCTAAAGACAAGTTTTAGTGCGCGCAAACAACGCAGTCGTACATGACGTTGACATGTTAAGCTGTTGTCAAAGAGATTCCAAATCCAGTTCCGCGAACCTCCAGGATGCGACAATTTGATACCCAACGCCACCGACTCCATGTCCCAACTGGAACGAAAAACATGGGTATTGTAAAGGGGACTGAGATCCGTTGTCTGCTTGCCGGCGAGTGTTGAGAGCATCGAGGACTTGCACGCGGCGGTGCGCATAGGCTGTAGCGACGATTTGGGTTGTTGATATCTTCGAGTCAAAATACTCGAGTCGATAAGCTCACTGCGGTGAAAGAGATCACTGCTGTGCCAGGTATGTTCTCAGCCAGACCTGATATGAGTTGGAGAGACGGCCTTTGAGAAGAGAGCGGCCTTGAGCTGTAGATAAGCCTCGATGGCAGCTTGTCGAGACATGGCGTCGTCATGCGAGGCAGACTCTGGCTGGGGGCTTCTTTCAATAGAAGATGTCCATGATGTGATGGTGTAAGCGCGACCCGGCGTCAGATATGGGTGCTGAGGTTGCTGAGAGGACATAGATGTCATTGTATCTGAGGAGCAGGTGGATGATGTTCGTGAAGATCTTCGGGCCATTGTGATGGAGAATAAAGGGACAAGAGATGAGATATATTCAGGATGTACGATTCGCAATCCTCGCACGCGGCCAACAGACTGGCCTCGTGTGCGAACCTGCGACACGTGTTCCACGGTGCGGTAACCGATAGCCAAGGGACGAGCCTCCTACTTCAGTCAAGATAAGTCTCATCTGCATCACTAGGCAGATAAGCAATCCCATATCCCACCGGAAGATGATGACATTTCCATGGAAGATTTGCGAAAGCGCAAGGAAACGTTTCTAATTGAGTGTGGGATGACCGAATGCAGCCCAATGAGCGTGTAACAACAATGAGCCTGGTTTCATCCTGCAGATGAATACACCGCCTGATCGGAACCATTTAGTCGGCAGTCGGGCATTCTTGACAAATTGCTGTTGTACGTGAGCTCTGCAGCACGCCGCCACCCTAGTCGCCTCGTGGTAGTATTTCAAATATTCCAAATCGGGTTGGCGCTAGGCGCACCTTCCCGAAACCAACCCAGCCATCGACCCATCGCAGTCATGCATGCACTCAGATCTCGTCTACGCTTCATGTCCAAACAAGGCTTGACATATCTTCCGACCAATGTCGACGCGACATGACACTGTTCTGGCTCCACCTACACTCCGCTCACGCTCGCTTACGCGCCCCTCCTAATTGCGTTATTGAACCGCTTCCAACAAAGAGGCCTCGAAGGAGACCCAAGAAGTCGTTAGACGGGATGGTTGCATCTGACGGCTCATACAAACCTCCACCTGTAGTCAAGCGTCGGACTCATGAGATGAGCATTCAGCGGAAGCTGCAAATCATCACGTATATCCTCAACACTACCGTGTATGACAAAGAGTATGCCAAAGGCGGGTTAAAGCAGAGGTGTATGGAGGGGTTAGAATCCAAAGGATACTACAGGCTTCATACCCTTGAGCACCTAAGTGAATAACGTAGGTGCATAGCGAGCGGCGCACTTTTGCCAAGACCACACCAAACCTCCCTTTCTACACCAATGCCTCAGCAACAACCAAAAATCAACGCGTTAAAAGAGCGTCAGATTCAGCTTGCGCTCCAGGCCCTTGAAAAAGACGCGAAGCTCTCTGTACGACGCGCTGCAGCTATCTACAGCACCTCTGAAACCACACTTCGCGCAAGACGCGCTGGACGACCTTCACGGGTTGATACTATGGCCAACTCACGGAACCTGACCAACAATGAGGAGCAGGTGATTGTTACGTACATACTTGAGCTGGTCGCGCGAGGAGAGCCCCCGCAGCTCGCCGCTGTGACTGATATGGCCAATTCTCTGCGAAATGAGCGCGGTCTAGCCCCTGTTGGCCCAAAATGGGCCAGTACGTTCGTTTCGCGTCAGGAGGAGCTCAAAGTGGTCTTCAATCGCAAGTACGACTACAGGCGAGCCCTCTGCGAGGATCCTAAGGTAATCCAGGGCTGGTTCAGCCTTGTAGCCAACATCAAAGCCAAGTATGGCATCCTGGACAACGACACGTATAACTTCGACGAGACAGGCTTCATGATGGGCCAGATATCCACTAGAGTCGTTGTTACAGATGCAGGGAAGCCAGGACGAGCAAAGCAGGTCCAGCCAGGCAACCGGGAGTGGGTAACAGTCATTGAGGGCATCAATGCCACAGGATGGGCCATTCCGCCCTACATCATCTTCAAAGCCCGCCAACACCAGTCTAGCTGGTACGAGGACGACAACCTGCCCCAAGATTGGACTATTGCTATCTCTGAGAACGGCTGGACTACCAATGAGCTTGGTTTTGACTGGTTGAAGCACTTTAACAGGCATACAAAGACGCGTACTGTTAGTACCTCCCGCATGCTAATTATTAACGGTCATGGGAGCCACAACTCTGCAGAATTCACGCAATACTGCAAGGATTAGAAGATTGTAACCCTATGCATGCCTGCGCACTTGTCGCACCTCCTGCAGCCACTTGACGTGGGTTGTTTTGGCCCTCTGAAGAAGGCGTACGGAGTTGAGGTGAATGAGCTTATGCGCAACCGGACTAACCACATCACAAAGCAGGAGTTCCTGCCATGCTTTAAAGCAGCTCATAAGAAAGCTATTACCCCTAGCAACATCCAGGGAGGGTTCCGAGGCGCAGGACTGGTCCCTTTTGACCCAGAACGGGTCATATCAACCCTTGATGTGAAGCTGCGCACTCTATCACCACCACTCCCTACAAACAACGAGCCCTGGCAGTCGCAAACCCCAAGCAATACCCTAGAATTTAGGTCGCAATCAACTTTAATTCAAGAGAAGTATAAGAAGTAGCAGGGCAGCTCACCAAACTCTGTGCTAAGCGCGCTTGAGCACTACGCAAAGGGGGCAGCAACTGTTGCGCACAAGCTGGTTTTAGCACAACAAGAGAACGCTGAGCTTCGAGCAGCCAATGAAGCCGCCACGCGACGTAAATCGCACAAAAGAAAGCGTATTCAAGCTAAGGGAAGCCTTGCAGTCGAAGAAGGCCAGCGGTTGACTGCTCTACAGGAGTTTGGCGCGCGTGGTGATGGTAAGAAGGCAAAGAAGCAGGTGCGCGCTGAAGGAGGTGAACCATCCCAACGACGCTGTGGACGGTGCGGAGAGAGTGGGCACAACGCGCGAACGTGCAAGAATGCTGTAGAAGAGGTCTCTGAGTAATATTACAGCTTGTTTCATCCTATACAGGGCCAAAGTGTGGTGTTTTAGGCCATAATAGGGTGAGTTTTGGTGTGGTCTTGGCAAAAGTGCGCCGCTCGCCCTGGTGCGCCGCTCGCTATGCACCTACGTTACTTTAAAGTGTCTAAGTCTACACTGTCGGGTATATGGAGGAACAGACGAAAGATAATGGCATTGGAGGGCAAGCAAAGGCGATACACTGAAAGTACAAAATGACAGAGTCAAGGTTATTGGTTTGGCCCGAAACGCACGAAACGACAGGGTCTTGGGCATCAGCAAGCGTGCTGCTGAGGAGCGGAGAGGCGGTGACGGGGGTGAGGTGATTTGTGTCATTGCTGTATGCGTGATTATGATATGCGTGTTGCGCGTACTGGTTGACGATACTAGGTAATCAAAAGATTCCTGATGAATGAACTGCTAACAGTTGAGCCGCGAGAGATCCTGATGCTTGGCAAGAAAAGTGGATCTATGGCCTTTCTGGTTTTAGTGCAGATATAGTGCGTGCGCGCCAGATCTATTCCCGACCTGTGGACCTTTGGATACAGTGGCACTGCGTTCACTTCGAAAACCACTGATAGGGGTATAATATGCCCTCGTAAGCTGCAGGACGATTAAGGTGGGTCCTCTTAACTCACGTAGGTGTATGCTCTTCTGGGAATAGTGTTTCCAACTTGGACGAATTTCGCTGGGTCAGCTCAGACGTCGCTGCATCAACACGCTTCTGCATGCAGTTCGAGTAACATCCGGGTAACCTCCACTTCTTGACTGACTTGTCTCTCAACATACCTATCACGGTTTTGGCAGGTTTGTTGTGCCGCAGTAGTCTTTCCAAGACATCCACACGCCGCTCCATCAACGATGCCGTAGCTGTACACCGCATCCTTCGATCCTAGACCGCTTACATTGAGCACAGTGACAAATACTCACGATCTCCACCAATACTCCAAGCAAGCTGAGCCGCGCAACTTCATTCCGCCATCCACACATCTCAGGTCTCTCTGATGCGGCCACCGTGATAGCTCCACCAATATGCATCGCAGTACACGACTACTTTGAGGTTCTGAACACGTAATGTGGACACCTCGTATGGCCAAGAACAGAGATATTCCAAATACCTTTTGGCACAGCAACAGGTATATGCAAAAATCGGACTGCAGATAGCAAAGAACTGCAACAGCGAAAGAGAAGCAAACACGCAAGACATACGACGTCCATAACCACACCAGTCAGGATCTCTCCATCAATGGTCGATGTCCTTGTCTCCCTCGGGGTGTGCATGGCTGAATGTAGAGGAGTGTCCCAATCTTTCGGCCTTCTGGACAATCATCAGATACTTTTGCTATTCGTTTGGCAATTCCCTTTGGTTGTGTTGCAGAAGATTCGAGGGTGTTCCGAAAGCCATTGGAGCCATTGGAGCCATCCCTGTCCGGTGGAGCGATTTCGACAGGTTACATCTTCATTACGACTAATTCCTTGGCGACAAGCTTGCGAGATGTCAGCTCCGTGTTGCAACTATTCTCACTGCTTCTGTGACTACAAGCCATCAGGTCGATCGTCACGGGCACTTCTTTATCCGCGCCGGATCCAATGACGCTTTAACGTCATCACTGGGCTTTCTACGTCCAGAAATCAGTCAGCTACTACTTTCGAGTAGCATGCTCGCTCAACGAGGTTCTAATGGCTATGACAGCATACGGTCCCGCAACCAAACTTGACGGCCGTCTCGATGTTCTTAGTGCACATCGCTACCATTGCCGTTCGTGCTTCGTCACCATCACCCAACGTCTATCCTCAAAGATCGTTCCTGGCACCACAATAAAGACAGCACTTTTATAACAATGCTTTATCCGACTCACATGTGAAAGTCGAATACTGGGTCGAAAGCTGTTGCGTTGCTCCGTGAAGCCTCGCAACCTTTGTAGTCACAGCAACAACACCATTAGTGCGTACTGAGAGATGGTGCTCATCGTACGTTCCTTACATCACGTCAACCACACTTTGAGCTTTGGCGGCACGCTCCGAGCGGACCGTTGAGGCAGCCGTTGACTACAAAGCTGTCTGTGTCTTTCTGAAGGCTGCTCCACAGAACTCTGTGTCCCACACGTCTCACAAAGATATGCTCCCTGCTTGCTGATTCAAGCTTGGAGGATCCCATACCTACTTAATATGCAAATACATTCTCCGAGCTGGTTCGTCTTGTCGCAGAAGGCGACGGCGAACCTAGCGCAGTCAGCGCTCGTTCCGTCTCTTGTCTTCACGATCCTAGCTTTTCCAATCGTAGTGCTTCGGTGGGTTAGCAGATCGTGCCTTACACCAGGCTCATGTTATATAGAAGACCTTTTCGTCACGTCAGCCATGGTGTGTAGGCTCTCCACCTCCGAAGACAATGGGACTGATCTCGGTTTAGCTTATGTCGATTGGAATGACTGCTGTCGTTGGCGCAGGTCAGCTCACATCCAATCAGATCACGGTCGCAACATACTGATAATCTGCTAGAGTACAGTCTGGACATATCTTCCGCCGTCGATGAGCAAGCTGCACTGCGGCGCCTCTCGAGTATGCTCAAGGTATGAGACCCGCCACTACATGTTACTTTCCTTCTAACGACCCCCCAGCTCGTCTTCGCCCAATCTCTCCTCTATCAGCTTGCCGTCAACCTTGTCAAAGCCACATTCGTAGCTCAATATCTGCGCATCTTCTCGCACCTCCTCTACCCAAAGTACTACTGCTTCCTACTCAATTTCCTCATCATCGGCGCGACTGCCTGGGGTGTGTTTGGCATCATATTCCTCTGCGACCCTGTTAAGACATACTGGAATGTAAGGGTCGATGGGCGATGTATGAATGCTGAACATCACTTCTGGTCGACCAGTATCATCGGTATAGTCATCGACTGGGCGATATGGATACTACCTATGCCAATCGTGGGGAAGCTGAGATTGCCGAGAAGACAGAAATGGGGACTTTTGGGCGTATTTGGATTAGGCGCATTGTAGGCCAACCATTGTCCCCTTTCCTCAACCTTGCTCTTATGCTGATGGTGACAGTGTTTGTATTGTCAGTATACTGAGGCTGGTCTTGGTACATCAGGCTACGCATGAGGGAAAGATGACCAGTAAGCTCCCACTAAAGCCCTTGTGGTTGTGGTATTGCTGACTTGTACAGAATCGGGCACATACGCAGTCATATGGTCCACTATCGAGCTTAACGTGGCTATCATCTGTGCATCGTTGCTTGTGATGAAGCCATTGTTTGCTAAATTGATACCTTCGTTGATCTCAGAGCAGCCCATGACGGCGTCTGAAGACAGAAGGATTATGAGGCAACTGACAGGTCTTGTGCTTTTAACGGGAGATGTGGTCGATGAAGAGAAGATGACTGAGCAGACGCAGACCAGGCGTGACACTGGCGTTGCGGGAATTCACTCTGGTGGCAGTGGAGAACAAGATGTATCAGCGAAGCCGGAGGATAGATTCAAGTAGCCATGAATAGAAGCAATTCACTTTTCCCTCTGCCTCTTGGAGTTCCAGGGTCCGCTCTCTGTATCGATTCTGCTAAGCTTACCGAGGTTTCCGGCAGTCGACGTTGCAATACTCGTAGAATGGCCGCCCGAGAATGCAGGTCCCAGGTATCAGAACACGAACCCCTGCGTTTCTTGGGCGATTTAAGGCCCGCCTGTTGCGCTGTCGAAGCGCTTTTACCGGTATGACGTATGCCTCGTTCATTAGCAGCACTATAGCTCTTACAAGCGTGTGTCAGAGTCCACATGGGAGCTGAGAGTGCACACAGAGCGGCTTTGCATATGTACATTGTCTGAACTGCCAGACTCTTGTAACGCTTGAAAGGTTAGCTGTGAGCGGCATATGACGAACGTGCCTTCCGAGCTTGGGCCACGCACTAAGGACATCACGACCCGCCCGCCTGCCAGCTTCGACCTTGATGCTCAATCGACCTCGCCTCAACAAGCGACCCTCTCTTCTTGATTTGATTCAGAAGAAGAACATCTCGTATATCTCGTCCTTCTCGAGCAGCAGTAGCCGCCTGTTCGAAGACGACGTTGAGCCGCGCACCGTCCCGCTCCCAAGGAGCCCACCGATAACACCGCAGCGCGAAGACGTCAGCGACTCACCACCGCCGCCCATCGCATTGGACGAAGATTGCAACCAGGAACAACAAGATTCACCAGCAGCAAACATGGGTCCCGTAAGCTCTTCGAGAATGCAGTGCTGGCTCTGCGCAGGCAGCTAATTGGTCGGGTGGCAGAAACCAAAGAAGCAGCAGGAGAAGCCTCAGCAGTCGCAGGCTGAGGAGAAAGCAGATGGTGAGTGCCTATGAGAGCGAGTATCGTGATATTTTAGCAATTGTTAACACGCTGCAGGCCTCGTCTTTTCCGTCTCCGGGTAGGTCACCGCCTCGCACGGCTGCGCCGCCTACTGATCGCTTTAGTCCCGTCATCGTTGCCGAGAACATGATTGGTGTTGCCATGTACGAACTAGTATGTGGTTTGACAATGCGCTCTGAGGGCACTGTCTAATTGACGCAGGTCCGTGTCGGTCACGACAACCTTGTAGGAGAGGTCATTCGAATTCAGAACGACAAGGCCACCATTCAGGTCTACGAGGAGACTGGTATGCCAAGCGCAAGGAAGCTTGGTTGAAAACTATACTGACGTTACAAAGCTGGCGTCACTGTTGGCGACCCCGTCATTCGATCTGGACAGCCTCTCTCCGTCGAGCTCGGTCCTGGTCTCATGGAGACTATCTACGATGGTATCCAGCGTCCTCTGAAGGGCATCGCAGACGCCTCGAACTCGATCTACATTCCCCGTGGTATCGACTTACCCGCCCTCGACCGCAAGAAGAAGTGGGCATTCACTCCCGGCAACCTCAAGGTTGGCGACCACATCACCGGCGGAGATGTCTTCGGTACCGTCTTCGAGAACTCTCTGCTCAGCGAACACAAGATCCTCTTGCCTCCTCGTGCGCGTGGAACGATTACACGTATCGCCGAGAAGGGCGAGTACACTGTCGATGAGAAGATCTTGGAAATTGAGTTCAACGGCAACAAGACTGAGCACAGCATGATGCACCGCTGGCCTGTGCGAGTACCCCGTCCTTCCAATGAGAAGCTGTCCTCCGACCAGCCTCTCATTGTCGGCCAGCGTGTTTTGGACTCGCTCTTCCCCTCCGTTCAGGGCGGTACTGTCTGCATTCCAGGTGCTTTCGGTTGCGGAAAGACTGTCATTTCTCAGTCTCTATCCAAGTTTTCCAACTCCGACATTATTGTCTACGTCGGATGTAAGTGCCATGACCCAAAATCTTGAGATGTGACTAATCGGACGACAGGTGGTGAGCGCGGTAACGAGATGGCTGAAGTCTTGATGGATTTCCCTGAGCTGGCCATCGAGGTCAACGGCAAGAAGGAGCCCATCATGAAGCGAACCACGCTCATTGCCAACACCTCGAACATGCCCGTTGCTGCTCGTGAAGCCTCCATTTACACCGGCATCACTGTCGCAGAGGTTCGTATTGCCTGCTACATTCCAACGTCGCAAGCCAGCACTAACGCTTTGCCTTCAGTATTTCCGCGACCAGGGTAAGGACGTCGCCATGATGGCTGACTCTTCCTCGCGTTGGGCTGAGGCTCTTCGTGAAATTTCCGGTCGTCTCGGAGAGATGCCTGCTGATCAGGGTTTCCCTGCTTACCTCAGTGCTAAGCTCGCCTCCTTCTACGAGCGCGCCGGTCGTGTCACCGCACTTGGTAGCCCCGAGCGCCACGGATCCGTCTCCATCGTCGGTGCCGTCAGTCCTCCTGGTGGTGATTTCTCTGATCCCGTCACGACATCGACACTCAATATTGTGCAAGTGTTCTGGGGTCTTGATAAGAAGCTCGCCCAGCGAAAGCACTTCCCGTCCGTCAACACCTCGATCAGTTACTCGAAGTACACCACACCGCTCGACAAGTACTACGCCGAGAACAACCCGGATTTCCCTCGCCTTCGTGACCGCATCAAGGAGCTGCTTACAACCTCGGACGATCTCGACCAGGTCGTGCAGCTTGTCGGAAAGTCTGCACTGGGTGACTCCGACAAGATTACCCTTGACGTAGCCACATTGCTCAAGGAGGACTTTCTGCAACAGAACGGTTACTCCGACTACGATCAGTTCTGCCCGCTGTGGAAGACTGAATGGATGATGAAGAACATGATGGCGTTCCATGACGAGGCACAAAAGGCAGTGTCGCAGGGACACAGTTGGCCCAAGGTCCGCGATGCTACATCAGAGATCCAGAGCCAGCTGCGAAGCATGAAATTCGAGGTCCCTTCTGAGGGCGAGGAGGCTATCACAAAGAAGGTACGTTGTATCTCACCGCATTACCCATAGCTTGCGCTAACACTATTTGCAGTACGAGCAGCTTCTGCAGAAGCTAACAGAGAAGTTTGCCTCTGTCATTGACGAGTAGACATCTGTACAAGAAGATGGTGTTTGCATAGCGAAGTAGTTGCCAGTATATTGCTGAACATAGACTATGAATTGTAACAAATCCCAAATTCTGTCGCCTAAAAGCGCTGACGACGCATGCTCGTGCCTGGTGACCGCCAACATCGTCATATGCTTGGCTGAACACAATAAATTGGGCAGGAACGTGAGAGACATGGCCACAAAAGGCGATCTACTGAACTGCTGATGGCAATTGATGTGACGCGAGAAGCGACAAGAGATGATCTGGCGTCGTCAAGATGCTCGTTGAAGTGAAACTCGTCCAGGGTCTTTCAGCACGGTGACGGAGTGTGGCGCGCTCAGCCACAACGCCGCTAGCTCGGGGACATGTGCGTACGTTGACGAACAACCCATTCCCAAACACTCCCGCGCCGGTGCCCGAACGTGCAGCTTCCTTGTACCTACATATTCTCTGCCGTGCGCACATCAACTCTATAATCTATACCTCCGCGCACCTTCGCCCACCATGGCGACAAACCCTAATGCGTATGTTATGTGTTCGAGGGGCATTCTGGGGATGCGGTCTGGGGTTCAAAGCTAAGAAGTGACAGCATCAACGTCAACGACCCAAGCTTGATCACCCTCGTGAACAAGCTGCAAGACGTCTTTACCACAGTTGGCGTACGTTTTCATCTCTCAAACTCCGCAGAAAGCGCCTGCGCCGCCTTTTCTAGCCCTCAAAACGTACAAATCCGAGTACCCAATACTGATGCCTGTTGCAGGTACAAAACCCCATAGATTTGCCCCAGATTGCTGTCGTTGGATCGCAGTCTAGTGGAAAGAGTTCTGTGCTCGAGAACATTGTCGGCCGCGATTTGTGAGTACTTCAAGCTCCCTGCGCTCCGTCGCAGCTGTGCAACACCCTTATTAACTACCCGTACAGCTTGCCTCGCGGCTCCGGTATCGTTACTCGAAGGCCCCTTATCCTGCAGCTGATCAATCGCGCCGCGCAATCGAACGGTGTCAAGTCGGAGGAGCTCAAGACCAGCGATGCCGAGTCCAACGTCGACGAGTGGGGAGAGTTCCTGCACATTCCCGGCCAGAAGTTCCACGACTTCAACAAGATCAGGGAAGAGATCATTCGCGAGACAGAAGCAAAGACTGGACGCAACGCGGGCATTTCGCCAGCACCTATCAACCTGCGCATATACTCCCCGAACGTCCTGACCCTTACTCTCGTTGATTTGCCCGGTCTCACACGAGTGCCCGTTGGAGACCAGCCTAGGGACATCGAGCGCCAGATTCAGGAGATGGTTCTGAAGCAGATCAGCAAACCAAACGCCATTATCCTGGCCGTCACTGCTGCGAACACAGATTTGGCCAACTCGGACGGTCTGAAGCTGGCGCGAGAGGTCGATCCTGAGGGTCAGAGGACAATCGGTGTGTTGACAAAGGTCGACCTGATGGACGAGGGAACGGACGTCGTCGACATTCTTGCTGGGCGCATCATTCCTCTGCGATTGGGTTACGTCCCTGTTGTCAACCGAGGACAGAGGGATATCGAGAATAAGAAGGCGATCTCCCAAGCTCTTGAGCACGAGCGGTCGTTCTTCGAGAACCACAAGGCATACCGTAACAAGGCAGCGTACTGCGGCACACCGTACCTCGCGCGCAAGCTGAACTTGGTAGGCGCAAAACCTTATTCGCTCCACACGCAGTTCGCTAACAGGACCAGATCCTTATGATGCACATCAAGCAGACCCTCCCTGATATCAAGGCGCGCATTGCCTCATCACTACAGAAGTACCAGCTCGAGCTCGGCCAGCTTGGAAACTCCATGCTCGGCAATAGCTCGAACATCGTTCTTAACATGATCACAGAATTCACCAATGAGTACAGAGGTGTTCTCGACGGAAACAACCAAGAGCTTTCTGCGACCGAGCTCTCGGGTGGAGCACGTATCTCTTTCGTTTACCACGAGCTGTATGCCAACGGTGTCAAGGCTGTCGATCCTTTTGATCAGGTCAAGGACGTGGACATTAGGACTGTGCTGTACAACTCCTCTGGTTCATCGCCAGCACTTTTCGTTGGCACAACAGCTTTCGAGCTGATCGTCAAGCAGCAAATCAAGCGTCTGGAAGATCCCAGCTTGAAGTGTGTAAGCTTGGTCTACGACGAGTTGATCCGCATTCTTGGTCAGCTTTTGAACAAGCCAACATTCAGGCGTTACCCGGCCCTGAAGGAGAAGCTGTACGCAGTTGTCGTGCAATTCCTTAAGAAGGCTATGGACCCCACCAATAAGCTTGTCCGTGATCTCGTCGGTATGGAGGCTGTGTACATCAACACTGGCCATCCCGATTTCATCAACGGATCGCGTGCCATGGCCATTGTACACGAGCGCCATAACGGTGCCAAGCCACAGCAGGTTGATCCTAAGACGGGCAAGCCTCTGGCGCCTCAAGTACCACCACGGTCGATGTCCCCATCTCTTGGAGGTGCTGACGAGAGCGGTGGTTTCTTTGGCTCTTTCTTTGCCAGCAAGAACAAGAAGAAGATGGCGGCTATGGAGCCCCCTCCACCAACACTGAAAGCTTCCGGAACTCTCTCGGAGAAGGAAGCTCAAGAAGTCGAGGTCATCAGTGAGTAGTCTCGAATGGACCTCTTTGAGTCGATGCTAATCTTGGACAGAACTCCTCATCACATCCTACTTCAACATCGTACGCCGCACAATGATTGACATGGTCCCCAAGGCCATCATGCTGAATCTTGTCTCGTGGTCAAGAGAGAATATGCAGAGCGAATTGCTCACCAACATGTACAAGACCGACGAGCTTGAAGAGCTGCTTAAGGAGTCGGAATACACAGTCAGGAGGCGGAAGGATTGCCAGCAGATGGTGGAGAGTCTGACGAAAGCGCAGGAGATTGTCAACCAGGTGCAGTAGGTAGAGAGATGGGGCGGTTAGATTTCTGCTACTCTCTGGGCTGGCATCTTCTGTAGGGTGTTTTGGCGCTACATTCGTGTGAAGTCAATTGAGCGCGATTATATCCACAATGAGCGGGGACAGTGCAATAGTGATTGTTTTACCATAGTGCATACAAGAACATGCTTGAGTTCACTGCCACAAGACTGAGCTTCTATTGCGATAACATGACCACAAGATTGAATGAAGACTTTCCTGCCAGCCAATAGTACGAGGGTCAAGCATATGTACTTCAAGACTCCAGTCTCCACGCGCTGCCGAGATGGTACCATGCGTGGTCCAACCTGGCCAGGCTACTTCGTAGACCTCTGCGTTGTGGTTAGAGCGACTTGGGTCGAGGCGAATCTGCCTCTTCGAAAAGTAATCCGTGTGGAGCCAATCAGAGCTCGTACTCCATAGATCGCCGAAAGTGGGGCATGCGGCTGCCTCGGCCAGCCGACTCTGTGGGCATCCTTGCACTAGCACTTAGTCTTTGCTCTCGTGACCGTTGGAGGAGCCACCACGGAAGACATTTTGCGCTCCTGAAGAGATGCAACAGCCGTGCGCTTGAAGAGCTTGGGAAGCATGGATCCTGATCTGGCACTAATACTGCGTCATGGCGACAACACATAAGCGAACCCGAACCGGTTGCTGGACATGCAGAGAAGCTGGATACAAGTGTGACGAGCATAAGCCTTTCTGCCAGCGGTGCACTCGACTTCAAATCACGTGCAAAGGATACGGAGTTCGACTCAAGTGGCAAGATCAACCTGCTGGAGCCTTAGTGAAGAAGCCTCGCTCGTCAAGAAAGAAGAAAGTACAGGACACCGGTAGCATCTCAACCCCAGCGAGCACTACCAGCGATATATCGACATACTCTCCGACCACAGGCTCGACAGATACCCTCCAATCACCAAGTTCAGTTGTCAGCGTCCCGCGCACACCAACGCTTGGCATAGGTCTCGGGTCAGAAACGTCTGCTGGCGACAGGAGACTCTTTCACTACTGGATTGATCAACTCTCTACATTGATCTCAGTTGCTCCACGCAATGGCAAGCCGTCGCCGTTCCAGCTTCATCTTACTTCAATGGTTTGCGACTCGGCTGCTCTTCGGTCAACTGTACTGTCCATGGCTGCGAACCATCTAGCCCTGCAAACAGCAGATTCATCACTTCGTGTACAAGTGTATCGGCACCAGCGCGATGCTATCCATCTGCTGCAAGCTCTTATTCAAGATCCGCGACAAGCCTGTTCCGAGTCTGCACTGGCCACTGTTCTGATGATGCAGATCTCAGCCCGCCTCTTCGGCGACGATGACGAGGCTAATATTGCCAATCACTTGATGGGCGCGAAGGCCATGATTTCTCGACGTGGAATGGGTGACTGGCTCAACTCCTCGAGCGCACGTTTTCTCCTCAGTCTTTTCGCCTACCACGACATCCTCTCCTCTGTGTCACGAGCCCATCGACCCTTGTTCGACCATGACGCCGACTTTGAAGCCGTGGAAGGCGCACAAGATATGCGTGGTATAGCCGACGTGCTCTTGCTTGTGTCACGCACGTCGCAGCTGCAGCATACGATTAAGAGCCGACAAGAAGGTAGTGGAGAAAGCGCGCTGACCGAAGAGGAAGATGCCGTGGGACGGAACCTCCAAAAAAAGCTATTGGATATGCGATTCGATGCACAGCGGACCGGATCTCATGTCAATCTCGACATAATCTATACGACTGAAGCCTACCGCCACGCAGCCTTCATCTACCTGTACAGAACCTGGCTCGGTGTAGGCGCCCCGAATCCCATCAGCGTTGAGCATATTCAGATCTGCTTGGCCTACTTATCAAAAGTTGATGTCACCTCGCCACTCATATCGTCTCACGTCTGGCCTTTATTCAGCGCCGGCTGTGAGGCCGTCGACCCTGTTCAGCGTCGGTTTGTACGTGAGAGATTCCAGAACATGTACACGTTGAAGTTGTTTCCGAGTTGGAAGAGGGTCATGCGGGATATTGAAGAAGTTTGGTTAGCAAAGGATTATGAAGAGAGGAAAATGGGCCAAGCCGGGGCAGAGAAGGTAGACTGCATTCAGGTCATCTTGAGAAGGAGGGGAAGAGAGGTCGACTTTTCGTAGTGAATGCAAACAAACCTTATCATTGATCACCAAACCTGCACATTCTGCTTCCAGTGGCACAACATCATACACATAGAGGGTATTTCCTTATGCCATGGGCTTTCCATGAGCTGAGCTCGAGCCAATGTGGGAAGATGAATTTTTGTCATTGTACATGCTCCTGTCCGTTAACAAAAATTGCATCACACAACACCGTAAAACATCAAGGTCAAAAACATCCAGATGGTCTTGACAAATTCGTGTCGATGCTCTTGATTGTGACAACAGACACACAACGAAGCCACAATCTCGCTGTTGCTTGATGTGTAGGCTTGAGGCTCGAGGCCTGACACTGACGACTACTGTATTGCACACGCGTGCGCGCATTTGTAGGACAAAATGAACACTCCGCAACAAGCAGCGACATGCGAGTCCCACAGGAAACTCGCTCACAACATCAAATCATCACAACAATGCATGGTAATAATTGGTATGTACAGCCCCTATGACACCGCCTGCGCAACAGTGAAAAATGCGCAGCCAGCTCTAATGGTGCTCGATAGCTTCCCTCTCCGCAGCGCTGAATCGCAACCGCCCAATAGGTGAACTCGATAGCGCTCGAACAAAACGTAAGAGGCTGATGAGATAGGCGGATGAACTGTCTGATGGTGCGTTGGAGAAGCGAAGGGTCTGGTGCGGCGAGAATTTTATTGAGATGCGGCCGTTAGTCAGCGAAGCTAGGTAATCGATAAGAAAAGAGCAACGCGAGTGCTCGGACGAAAAGTCAAGGTAGACGTGACGCGACGTAAAGGATGCGAAATCCATTGTTTTCGACGCTTTAGACATCCTAGAAGCTGGCCTTAGTAACGCGCTGCGGATTCGGTTGCTGTGACTGCCGTGGCGCAGGATCTAAGCATGATTACAAAGCTGCTCCCCGTTTGGCTACACTCTCCAGTTGCACACTACGTCGTCATTCAGTTGCTGACTTTCGTCGTTTCGATGTATCTCCTCCGTGGATTATTTCTCGCGCTGCATTGTTGCTTGCATGAGGCGCTGACTGCGATTTCTCAATGGCCCAATCCCCTGTCCTGTGTTGCATGCACCCTCGTCCTGCCCCGCCTGTCCTGAGATCGCCTCAATCATGGAACAGGTCGAAAGCTGATAGCATAAGCGTTGCTGTTCAACATTTTGGAGGGCAACATCATATATATGATGCCATTTGGCGCAGTCTGAAGGCAAACAAAAAATCAGTCTACGCACGTCCTGCAATGGATCCATCCTTTAAACCCAGCTTCAACTTTGTGAATCTCAAACACCCTGACGACCTGAAGGATGAGGAAACGCAACTCCGCATAAGAAGACTTGCGATGACGGAAGTTGGCAAGGCCCGCCGCAGACCGAAGAATAAGCGGGGACGGAGCGAGATCGTTCTCGAGCTTCGCAATACGGCGCGAAGGGAGCCTGGCATTGAACATTTGGGCAGTGGTCGTATTGACCCATTTGTGCGGTTCCCCATCGAGCTTGATAATGAGGCACGAGCCCTGGTTGCGAACAGTGAGTTGACTGGTAAAGTTGGTTGGATCGATCGCTGATCGTAGCTAGTCTGGAATCCAAACAGCACGCATGCCAGCATGTTGAGGGGATCATGGTTTCCAGTGGGCCTCGACAGCCCGCCAGCTTTCCACAACACCTTGGCAAACTCTCAGAATTTTGTCTTTCAAAAAATGCGTGGAGCGTTTCCGTCACAAGATAATGCTGAAGCCCTAATCTATCACCAGAAAGCGCTTCGTCTGGCGAGGGAGCTGCTGAGCGATTCGACCAAGCATACAAGTAACGAGGCACTAGGCACTGTTGTTTCATTCACCTGCCACCATGTGAGTGGATCTGTCCAGTGTGAGGATTGAAGCTTACGGGCTTAGGCTCTTCTGGGAAGCTTTGCTGGCGGCGAGTGGAAACAGCATCAAGATGCTCTTCTTAAACTCATTCAGTTGAGGGGTGGCTTTGATACGATCGACCAGGACTACCTTCGGATCACGATATCTTGGTACGTAAAATATATGTACTTGGGTGCGGCAAGTGTATTGCCATGAGTACTGATAGTTCGTAGGGGCGATCTCATGGGGTCTTTTGCACAAGACATCCCGCCTTCGGTGCCCTTACCTCGGACATGGGAGGCCGACTCAAAATCACCGGCTGGAACGCCTCGACCGCACAACGCCATCACGCTCGCTTGGAAACAACAACTCCCTATGCAGCTGGATTGGGTCACCATTTTCGACGACGTGGCTCAGCTGATATCGCTGGATCGCGCTTTTAATGAGCGACAGCAAGAACTGGCCGTCACGAGTGGTAGCTGGATGGAGCCTACTATGTACCGCCTGCTTGCGATACGACCCTTATTGATGGGTGATGGACGAGAGTACGTGCTTGAGGAGGTTTGTCGGCTCGGTACACTGCTCTTTTTAGCCCCGTTCTGGCGAGTGTTGGGACATAATCCGGTGTGGACTGCAGCCATATCCAAAAATCTTCAGCTCGTTCTCTTGCAGTACAAGACAGAGTGGCGTGGCCTCAAGCCTCTTCTTGTCTGGACATTATACTTCGCAGCAGTCGAAACAAGCGACCTTGCTGAACGCAGTCAGTTCGTTTTCATGTTGGCAATTGTGATGATCGGCATGCAGCTTTATAGCTGGGGCGAACTGATGGATGTCGTCAAGGGCGTGTTGTGGGTTGACAGCGTTTTCGCTGGCAGTGACGAGCTGATCAGCGACGAGGTAATGCAGATTATCGGGCAGAAGTCTGCTGTACTTGTCACAGAGGAGGCGCCGTTTTCTCTATTTGATAGTATTACCGGAATATACTAGACTTTCTAACTGTCTTAGGAAAGTCTCCCATCCCTGCGTGCATTAGCGTCGTGCAAGCTTACTGTTCGTCTCCACCAGATCGAACAACTGCGAAGCTGAATGGTACCTTTCGAGCCATGTACGGCTTGGAAGGTCCTTCTCAACGTATCGTTGAATACAGTGGGGTACACTGCCGAGCACATGGACGCTTACCAACACCTGGCATCTCGGTACAGGCCGCTTCCGAAGCCTGAGGTCGAGGATAAATACAGTAAGCAGAACCCGTTTCTTTGATATCTCACCCTGTCATTGACTAGTTGATACCTGACTTCTGATTTAACATCCTCCCCTACGTTGGATTGAGAGATATAATTTACAGCAATGGAGAACCTTCCGGTGGACCATTTCGTTAAGAGCATGCAGTTCACTGCAAGAACTCACCGAGACGTCTATGCTGCGATTGATCCCACTCAGGCTGTGCTATCTCAGAAGGGCAAAGTGGTAGTCATCACTGGCGCCAGCCAAGGCATCGGCGCTCGAGGCTTTGTACCCTCGTTCGCTGCTGCTGATCCCAAGGCCATCGTTCTCGTAGCTCGTAGGGCCGAAAAGCTCCAGGAGGTGGCTGATGATATTGCAAAGTCGCACCCGACCGTCGAGGCTCTTATAGTGCCGACCGATATTGGAGATGCAGCCGCCGTACAGGCCCTCTTCGAGAAAGTGAGAGAGAGATACGGCCACGCGGATGTGCTCGTCAACAACGCGGCTGTGTTCAAAGAAGAGAAGACTGTTAGAGATGCCGATCATCTGGTCTGGTGGGAGGAGATGGTGCGCTCATTCAAGTCTCTTGTTAGATCCTTGCTAACATAGTTCAGACGCTGAACATTCGAGGCACATTCTTGGTCACTCAGCAATTCCTGAAGCAGCTACCTTCTCCGGATACTCCAGCGAGGATCGTCACTTTGACAACGGCTGCGGCCTACCTTGTTTTTCCTACGCTGAGCGCGTATGGCATCTCGAAACTTGCCATTCTTGAGCTCATGGCTTATGTTGCGGCGGAAAATCCGAACGTGGTCGCGACGGCGCTACATCCAGGCATCGTGTCGACCGATATGACCAAGGAAGACTTCATGAGATTCGCTCTCGACACTCCGGAGTTGGTCGGTGGTATAGGAGTCTGGCTTGCGGGTTGGGAAGGTCTGGATCGAAGCTTCCTCAGCGGTAGATACGTCAACTCCAACTGGGACGTCGAGGACTTGGTGAGTAGGAAAGACGAGATCTTAGAGAAAGATCTTTTGAAGATTGACTTGAATGCGAAGCTGGGGGCAGAGCAATTCCAATAGTCTTAGGAATACCGAGCATCCCGACACTGCTGCTGTGCGGCGTGCAGTGCAACAAGAATGTGACATATGCTGTAAATCCTTTGCGCAAGCGCAAGCTGCGAGCTGGAGACCCACAACTAATGGTTTTGTTGGCCAGAACCTTGTTTCGATCATGTTCACACTATACGTTTTCGGCGTTCCGAAATCCGCTCGATCATAGTGTGAACCAGTGATGATAATTCACCAGCTGAGTTCTGGGTAACAAGGAATGAGACGCGTATGTCCTGCGGCTGACGTTCTAATATAGTGATGTGGTGTAAGATTGATAATTAGGTCCCAGCGCTGGAGCGCCCGTTTTACCGACCGATCTGACGCTTCCGTTGCGAGCATCACCACGACTTTACAATGAGCGGCCGTCGCTTCTCCACACAATCAAGCATTCTCGTACTTCTCGATCCCTGATCACATCTGCAGAATGAAAGCTTCTGTCGGAGGATTTACACGACAGGATGACGCACGCAGCACATGACTGACAGATGCAGGCGCGGTGCTTCCTGAAGATCATCCTCCGCGTTTCTCCCCCACCCCATTGTCCGATATCCACATCCACCACTGAACAACCAATGCCTTGATACAAGTCGGTTGACGAGTCCAATTAGATTCGTTTTTACTTCGTGGCTGTCTCACACAGCCTCTTGCGCATATCCCTCCACCATCGCTTCTGACGCTTTAGACTCGGCAATCCACCTGCGTTGTCCATAGGGCTGAGGTCCTGCAGCATTCTAGCGACTGATTACCCAGCCTTCCAACGCGTCAGCTCGGGCACGTCATGCCCTTACCATGCGAGGATCGATGAGATGAGCCTCGCGGGACCCCTCCGGACTCTATGATGGTCTGCGGGTCAGCGAAACGCGTCCAATGATTTTTTGGGCCGCGTATGTAACGTTTGTGTATTTGAAGGCATGTATGTCGCGTGGAAACCTTTTTTGTTTGGCACAGATATCAAAGTCTACCATCACACCAGCAATATTTCAACCAGCACAAGACAAAGCCATCAGAGAACCGTCACGACTAAGCACCAACACCATGAAGTTCGGATTCGCGGCACTTGCAGCACTTGCTGTACCTGTATTCTCACAATCCACAACAGCTGGGCCTGTGACACCTGTCGTTACACCTCCGTGGGCAACCTCAGATCTGCCTAGGTGGTCTTCGTTCTACAACTCGCTCCTGTCCGCCGGAAAAATCCCCTCAACTTTGACCGCTGTACCCTGGCCCACTGGTGGATATGGCCCTGGATCGGGACCATGGGGTCCGGGCAACCACAACGGCAACAATGATAATGACGGTCCCAGACGCTGGGGAGGTACGTCTCAATATACAAATCGGACATGACGACCTGATTGCTGACATGAAATAGGACCCGGTGGACCCGGTCCTTGGGGAACAGGCGGCTACGGCCCCTGGAGCGATTGGGAGACAAAGTCCGACTGGCGCTCGGCACCATGGACCGCGTGGTGGGGTGGCAGCGCATGCCCGCCTTCAGACTGGCCAGGTTGGACCGCTGGGCCTTGGAGCACTGCCGCGCCATGGACGACATGGTCAGGATGCACTGCAAGCACAACAGCGACCAGCGTTGGGACTGCTACTGTGAACGGAACTACTACGCCAACCACGGCGTACGGCCTGCAAGTTGCTGCTGCAAGTGGCTCAGCCGTGGCTACTACGGGGAACACTGGTAGTGCTGATGCGAGGACCGCGAGTTTAGGACTTGCGGTCGGTGCTGCCGTGCTTGGGTTGGCGGTCGGTCTTTAAGAGTTGATAACCGACAACACCAGAGCAGCCCCAAGCAGGAACTCGACGTGATCATTGTGATTCTGCGTTGTTACTGGCCGTTGGGGAAGCATGGGTTATTGATACCCTATACACTCGTTGATGTGGCGAACTACTCTGCCGTAAAATTGCAAATACTTATAACATTCTTCGCTTGTGGTATTTCGACGAAGGAATGTAGCTCAATTGCATATTCTAGCACTTCCAAAGAGGGCAACCATGCTTGCGCAGCCATTTGACCATTGCCCGCAATCCATATTCTCTTGAAAATCTTCCCGCAATCACCGTGTCACATAATTGACTAGACTGCGATCAGGTAATGGAGGGTTATTTACCGTAAAAACCAAATGAACTTCAACACACGCAATGTAGTTCGTCAGGTCTCATCACCAGCGCCTTGGTCTCCACGGCTTCGGCCATTGGTGTCGATTCGCTCCCCACTGGAGTGCGGACCGACCTAAAGTCACTTCAGGATCTGCGAGTAAATTTACAGCTATTAAGTTGGAGGGATTTGGTAGTACTGGGAGGGCGTAGGCGAGGGCCACAGAGCAGAGGAAGGAACGCAAGGGGTTTCCGAGGTTGAAGTCGAAATGCTACTGCTGAATGTTGACTATGGTGTTCCATATATATTATCTGCCATACACCGTTAGGGCATTCTGATTGATAAAATCAATACCCTCCTTCCGCCACGTATCCGCCTCCACCCTACTCGTCCTATTGACCTCGAACACAAAGTCCTCGGGGTTCTGCAGGTTATACTTGGGCCACGCGGGCACACTCGCATTCCTCCCCTTCCAGGCATTCGGATCCAAGTCATGCACAAAGCTGACCCAAGTCCTGCTCACGAACTCAGCGAGATCGACGTAGCGCTGCGGCTTGCCCGCGAACGGCTTGATGTCCGGCCTGTATCCGACGCCTGCGATGTTGTTGAAGACGAAACCGATTTCCTTAAAGTGGCTGACTGCAAGCTCGGGCTCAAAACCGGCTTGATCCGCGTTGAAGCGGTATGCGTAGGCTGTGACGTTGTGCTGTGCCCAGCGGGCGGCTGTCTGTCGCCGCGGCGCAATGAAGAGCTGGTCCCCCGTGTACGTCGCTGCGCGGCGGAACTGTTGTCCGAAATGTGCGGCAGGCCGTTGGTATCCCAGTGCTTGTATAACATTGGTAGTCAGATCATCTGGGTAGGCTTGCAGCAGGATGTTCTGCACCTCTACAGGAAGGCCGTTTGCGGCAAGTGCGGCTTGGAACTGAGCTGTGGTATTTATGCCGTAAGGCGCGAAGGAGGCGCCTTCATCGCTGTTCGCGCCGACGATGATCGGAACCTTTACGAATTCGCCTCTCGAGAGCTGGACTGAGCCGTAATCTTGGATGAAGTCGCCGTCTGTAACAGGAGTCCAGCCACCGGTTGATGAGAGTGTGCCATTCATTGTCGCATTGAGGGTTGCGAATGGCGTTTCGCGAAGACATTGGACCTTGTTGGACGCTGAAGAACAACCGACCTGTGAGACTATGGTGTTGAAAGTGACTTGGGAAGCATTTGAGCCGGGTTGGTTGCCGAACAAGATCGGATTACCAGACTGCAGGATTGCGGAGCGGAAGAGGTGATCGTCTCGTCCGCGGTAGGCAGTGAGCTGGAGGAAGTCAGAAGAGGTCATTGCCGAAGTCAGTGTCTTCAGCACGTACCTGCAATCCAACACCAGCTGCACCAGCTGATTGGCCGAAGATTGTGACTTTCTTCGGATCACCACCAAACGCTTTGATGTTCTCTTGCACCCAGTGCAGCGCTAATCGCTGATCCTTCAGCCCGATATTCAGAAGGCCTTCGCTTGCAAGCTCATTCGAGCTTGTGAAGCCCCAGACACCCAGGCGGTAATTGATGGACACACCAATGATTGGTTTGCCAATCTTGACGGATTGTTGAACGATAAAAGACAAGTTGTAACGCTGGTCTGCACCACCACCTGCAGAGAGAAGTAAGTTCCTGTCACCAATGTGATCCCTGTTCACATACCGTTGATGTATGATCCACCATGGATCCAGAAGGCCACCGGAAGCTTGTCATTCTCGTGGCCGGATGGCCGGACAACGTTGAGGTATAAACAGTCCTCCGAAGCCTTGTAAAAGGTTTGATCGAGCTAGATGGTCAGCAGGAAGATCATCGGAAGATTGGGATCATCTATGTACCCCATAGCCTACGCAGTGAGGGGCGTACTCCTTGGCATCTCTTTTGCCTTTCCAAGTCGTATTCAACGATTGAGCCTGTCTGAAACGGAGGTCACCGAGCGGCGGCTGAGCAAAGGGCACACCGAGAAAGTGGTCTTGGTTATAGGTCGATGAGTGTACACCTGCGATGGTACCGTTCTTGATGCTGACTGTCGGCGAGGCATTCTCGGATGGTGCTGCAAGGACAGCCGCCGAAAGTGCAAACAGTATTGTCGACAAGGACCACATGGTTTAACACTGCCACCTTCGTCTCGACGCAGTCATCGAAAGCAAATATCGATACTCTGCGCGCTGTTTATACTTACGCGTGTTGCTCCTCATCTCGGCAGTCGATAACCGCCGATGACGCCATTCGGCTCAATGCTCGAACAGGTAAGAACAGCTTTCCGCGGCCAGGGGAGCACACCGCTTACAGGAAAACGTGCGAAAGCCAAGCTGTATGTAGCATCGTGCGCTTGTAGAGGCGGAAGTCGCATGGCTGAAGGTGATTTAGTGTGACTTTGTCTAGGCTGCGGGCGGAAAATCTAGTATGTATTCCGCCAGAAGCTATCAGTAAGGACACTGTATTCGCGTCAGTAGTTTTGCAGGATCTCGGGTGTTGGAAGTGTAGCAAAGTATGTACCGCTCAGCTCGTTGCAGTGTGTCTGGCCGATGTCGTGTCGCTGGATGACTACCTCACTAACTTCTGTTCATGGAGTGAAGCGTTCGTCTGGTGCGCGTGGATCATCGTTTCATTTGATGCATCTATCGTCAAGCGTCTCCATTTTCTTAAGCCACATCCGGTAAACGGACCGCGATGTCGCCAGATTGAGTGATGTATCGTACCCAGGGCAAAGAGGGATATTGCAGCTGCATTCTCGTCAGTAATAGCGAGCTTGCAGGCGTGCGGAAACTGACCTTGGGCTCAATGATCTTCAGGTACCGAACCTGAATACCACTTGTTGTGAAGTACGGAATCTCAAACTTGACGTTGATCGGCCTCTTCGCCTTTCCACCTCCAACACCACCCATGCTGCCACCGAAACCACCCATCATACCGCCACCCTTCTCGTCATCTCCTCGTACGGAAGGCAGGCCGAGTTCAGCGCGCATCAGGAACTCCTTGCTTCCTCCGAACTGCTTGATCTTCCATACTATCGAGGATGTCTCGGGTGCGTAGTGTACGGTACCGATATTTGTACGGAATCGCGGAGTATCTGCGTCTTCGGGTACGGGGATCGAGATTTGAACGTTGTTTGCTGTGCTTCTTCGCTTGAACTGTGCTTTCGCCTGCAACGTGTTAGCTCCATAGCTGAAATAGGAATGACTTGTACGCACCTTTAACATGTACTCTATCCTGCTGCCGGAGTGGCTTTCGACTATACACTCGACCCAGATCAATGGCTTGACTTGTGTGTTGAGTCGGTAGCTCATAAGCTCGAATTCGCCATCTGGCGGAATGAAACTGATCGTCCTGTCGTTCTCGAATCTCGACAAGCGCACGCACTGGTGAAACTTGACGTCTTCCATCTCGACCGCTTTTCCTCTTGTAGCTCTTCCGGTTGTCTCGAACATGACCTTGTCATTAAGTCCCAAACGCAGCTCAGGCATACCTGACAAGTAGCACTTCATCTTGATCGCGCCCAGAATCTCAGACCGCAGTACGTTCCCGTTCGCAGATACAAGCAGATTGAGCGACTCAACAACATCGAGGAACACCTCGTTCTTGCGATAACGGATACCTTCACTTCGCCAACTGACAGCGTTTGTGACTGCAATGGGTGGCCGTGCTTGTACCTCCAGTTTGTGTGACTCTTGTGTAATGTACTCCTGCAGAATCTTTGTCTCGGTGGTTTGTGGGTAGCCAAAGTCCATCATCTCGTCCAGCAATTCGTAAATGACGACAAAGTTGTCTCGTATACTCTCTTCTTCGAGCTCTTTGAAGTACTCTGTGAAGACCTCAACGATCTTGTGAAGGAAGAGAAGGATCTCGGCGGCATTGGTGTTGCGCTTGGTGAGGGCGAGGAGGTACAAGTTGTTATGGCGGATATAGAGGTAGTTGATGCCTTCGTTCGAGAAGCATGGTGGGACGGCGGAACTTTCTTCTTCGGCCTCGCTGAGCAGTACAGGAAATTTCTCGACCGCTGACATGGGAATATCGCCACGGTAGTTGCGCGCCAGCAGGGTCTGTATGTGCCTGTTAGCAGGCAGTGTCTCCACGGCGGGTACCCCACGAGCGTACCTTGCCCTTCAGGTCCAGAAAGAACACCGCCGACGCCATGCTGCAGATTTATGTTGTGATTGTGGAGATCGCTGGTGCGTTTCGCTCACGCAGTCATCATGCGGCTGGAAGAAAACAAGGTGGGCGGTGCTGGCGATGTGTTGTTGCTGTTGTACCCTGAATTCATCGAACTGCTGGCCTTCCGCTCGGGAGCCCGCAAGCTTGGCACGGCGCCTGCACGGTCCGCGAACATCACGCCTGCCTAATGGCGCTGCCCACAACACCATTGCACACAACACACATTTGCTATAACGTGTTTTATCACCGAGCGGGCCACCATCACCGAGTGGGCCGCCCTTACCAACATCACGTCTGTTACACGTCTATTACACTTAACCACAACACTGCGCAAATATATTATCTATCTTATGTTATTCTTCAGAAGCGTTGCTATTATCTGACTCTACAATCTCAACAGTGCAGGTGCGCGTGTTGTGGCCAGTCTTGCCACAACGTCCACAGTGCCTCTCTTTGCGCACCCGCTTTGCATGCTGTTCGGCTGCCTCCTTACCGCCACCGTCCTTCCCAGCCATTAAGTCCTGTACGTCACCCACTGTAAGACTCTCCTCTGTCCGAATATACCTTCTTTTGCGACTGCGCTGCTCTGTTAACGCGTTAATTGACTTCCGAAGCCCTGCCAGTTCCCGAGCCTGCAACACCGAATTATGACCTATAATAGCCATGCCTTTTGCAAGCGAGTCAACTGCTTGCAGAAGAGGAGAGATAGGTGATTCTCTGTGCCTTTGTATGCGCTCACGAACTAGCGTTGATTGCGCCTCTATCTCTTTTATTGTAGCTGGTGTTTTAGACTCCCATGGGGTGGCCTCTGGTGGTGGAGGTGTTGGCGTGCGAACCACCACATCAAGCTTTGATAGCACTCGCTCTGGATCGTAAGGAACTAAACCAGCGCCTCTGAAGCTTGCCAGGATATTTTCTGTTGTAATTGCCTTGTCGAAAGCAATGCGAAAGGCTGGCAAGAACGTCTCTTTCTTAACTTGCGTGACAGAGTACCTTGTCCAGCTGTCGATCTCAGCGTAGTACGCCCGCTTCAAGGGGGCAAAACAGCCCACGTCAAGCGGCTGCAACAGGTGCGACGAGTGTGGGGGCATACACAAGGTAATAATCTTGTGTTCTGTGCAATATTGATGAAATGCAGCAGAGTTGTGGCTCTCGTGGCCGTCTACAATTAGTAGACGGTACGCACCCACAGTACGCTCCTTTGTATGCGCGTCAAAGTGCTTCAACCACTTTAGACCAAGTTCATTTGTTGTCCAGCCGTTGGCGCTTGTTTCAATTACCCATTCCCGAGGCAGGCCTGGGTACCAGCTTGATATAAGGACCTTGCCACCAAAGATAATGAAGGGCGGGATAGCCCAGCCAGCAGCGCAGATGCCCTGGATGATTGTGACCCAGTCACGGTTGCCTGGCTGTATCTTCTTTGGATTGGTACGCTTCTCAGAGCCTGTAAAGACCATCTGAGCGCATATTATGCCCATCATGAACCCAGACTCATCAAAATTGTATGTGTCTTTATCAAGGATGCCGTACTTCTCCTTTGTCTTCCTCACCAGCTCGAACCAGGGCGTTATGACGCGTGCGTCTTCGTTCAGAGCTCGCTGTCGATCGTATGGACGGCTGCGCCGAAGCTTGACTTCTTTGGTACGCGTTCTGAACCTGTCTACCCAGCACTTGCCAACAGGTCCTTCACCGCGCGCAGCAAGTAGATCATTGGCCATTTCTTCCACCATAGTCCTTGTAGCGCCTATCCCTCGCTCGTCCAGCTCAAGTATACGTCTCACTATTGCCTCCTCCTCTGTCTTCTTTAGCTTCTTTGAGTTGGGCTCGGTATCGCGTCGTGAAGGCTTTCCGTCGCGTCGTCGTTGGAGCGTTGTTCGGGGGACGTCAAATGCTTTAGACGCGTGTCTTGTACTATTAGGCACAGGACCTTTTGTAGCCTGGATGGCAAGGTATAGTGTGCCTTCGTTGTAGGTTAATTGCGCGTTGTGTTGTGGTGACATGACTGTAATAGACGGTAAGAGACGCGATGTTGGTGAGGGCGGCCCACTCGGTGATAGTGGCCCGCTCGGTGATAAAACACGTTATAGCTAAGAAAAATACGTTATGACCCTTTCTCTATCTGCAACCAACAACTGTCCCCATTGCCTTCCGCTACAATGACGTCATCTATGGCATATGGAAAGCCTCGTCTTCGATGTTATCCTTGAGACACCACGAGTGCAGCTTGCTGCAGCCGAGCTTCAGGCAGCTCCAGCGACATCGCCATCAGCACAAGCCGGCAGCCTTGCTCTGCCCCCGTTTCGGTGGATTTTCTGTGATTCGTCGATCTGCAGCCCTGTGAAGCTTGCTTGGCCGCCGGCCGTCTTGCTAGCTTTGACAGTGCTTGTCTCAACCTAGACTGCTCACACGAACATCACGCCGAGCTCCTGAATAACTCGTCCTTTGGATCTGCGAAAGGCTATGTACCATGCGCATCTCATCTCTAATTGCGGCCCAAAACCGACAGAGGATCTTTTTGCCATGATGGGACAGCTCTAACACCCGTCGACTGTACGAAGGTTCCAAATACACACCGACTCACAAGACCCTTGCATCATCGTCGTTGCAGCACGGCTCCCATGCGCGGCGGAGGGGACGGCTCACCTTGGCAGGAAAATAGGTCCAAAATGTGAGGATCCCGTAACAACGTTCTGCATCTTGCGAGATTCTCTCCGAAGTGTGGAGACGACGTTTTCTTGAAGCAAATCACACGCGGTCTGCTGTCAGATGTCCCCAGATCTTGGGATCGCCGTTGTCGATCCGGCCTAAAGCGCGGGGAAGCCAAAAAGGTTGACAGCAGCCGCTTTCACGACCTTCGAATACGACCAATGGCGCCGAGCGTGTAACGCAGTATTTCACCATGACGGGAGAGCATCAGAATGCTAGTCGAGGCTCGCGTGCTTCGTAGAAATAGCACAGGCAATTCGGAGTAAAATGCCTTGTACGCTCGTGAAGTTATTCTATGTTCCAACTGCATTGACTTCATAAACATACAAAGGCCGAAGACCAGAAAGAGGTTGGGTAAAGGCTCTGGAAAGCCATACTTTGGCCTGACAGGCAAATGGCTTACATTTTGGGTGACCGTAGCATGTGCTACTGACATGGTGAGCGTCTACGACAGATCTGTGAATGTGCAACTGACTTGCAAGTAGACCCTCTTTGGCTATGATCAAGGTGTCTTCGGTAAGATCACTGAACGATTGAATGCAACACGCAACTGATCGGTTTTTAGGTGGTGTTGTCGTTACGCCGGACTTTCTCGACCAGCTCAATCTGAATGGCAACCCATCACTCATCAGCACAGTCACAGCTATTTATGCCATTGGATGCTTCTTCGGTGCCATCTCATTCTGCGCCATCGGTGACCCGCTCTGAAGAAAGAAATGCGTTCTCTTGGGCACGACAATCATGAGCATCGGCGCTATTCTTCAAATTGCCTCGTTCGGTGTACCCCAGATGATTGTTGGACATTCAGTAAATTATAATTGCTTTCCAGGCCTTACTCGCTGACTCCAACAGAATCGTTGCTGGCATTGGGAATGGGATCAACACATCGACAGGTAAGAGCAGGCTACCTGCGAAAATGACGTTAGTTAACAACATTAGCACCCGTTTGGCAAGGAGAGACATCCAAAGCCAGTTGGCGCGGCAAATTAATTGTCATCGAGATGATCATGAATATTGCTGGCTTTTCATTGTCCAATTGGGTCACATACGGCTTCTCGTACGCTTCACCATCACTGACCATACGAAAGATACCCACTGACTTCTCGCAGATTTGTCGCTGGAAGCCCTTCCTGGCGTTTCCCTTTGGCCTTCCAGTTTTTGTTCATCTTCATTCTCTACGCGACTGTCCCGTGGCTACCAGAGTACGTTCTTCCATCTTGGCACATGCTTGAGTCACGACTGACAATGTACAGGTCACCCAGATGGCTCATGGCCAAAGGTCAGGTTGAAGAAGCCGAGAGTATTCTTGCTGACCTTGAAGCCACTGATGTTGATGACCCATTCATCATGACCCAGTCGAAAGACATCCAATGGGCTGTGCAGTATGAGAAGGATCACGCTGTGCGTTGGCGGGACCTGCTACGAGGCCGCTCCGGAGACCGAGGTGGTACGCATACGATCAGACGTGTCGTTCTCGGCATGGGCGCCCAAGCCATGCAACAGCTTTGTAAGCTTAACATTGAAGATACTAAGAAGCCGGCTAACAACACATCAGCGGGTATCAACGTCACGTCTTACTACTTGCCAACGGTATTGATCGAATCGGTTGGCCTGACCAACAACCTCGCCCGACTCCTGGCAGCTTGCAACTCAGTCTCTTACCTCCTCCTCTCGCTCATTGGCATTCCCAATGTTGAGCGCTGGGATCATCGCAAGATGATGTACGCCGCAGCCGACCAATTCTTCTGCTATTGCATTATCACGATCTGCATTCGATACAACGAAGACGACCAACTTTCCCGCACAACGCAAGAGCCCTGGGCAAAAGGCTCGATTGCGTTCTTTTTCCTGTACTACGTCTTCTTCGGCATTGGTTGGCAAGGAGTGCCATAGGTATGTTCTTCTATTATGACTTCGATGCACCCGCTTACCATATCCAGCTCTATCCAACCGAAATCAACTCCATGGCCATGCGGACGAAAGGTGCTGCATTGGGAACAGCAACGAACTGGTGCGTCTGTCACTGACGACTACTGAGACATCTGCTGACAAGCCAGGATCTTCAACTTCATGGTCGTCGAGATCACGCCGCCGGGTATCAGCAGCCTCCATTGGAAGTTCTACATCATCTGGTGTGTCTTCAACTTTGCATTCATTCCCATCGGTGAGTCGAGTCCCTCCCCTCTTACGTCCTTCCTACGAGTGCGCCTCTACCATCTGATCCGCCCCGTCTAACACCCGCAGTCTACTTCTTCTACCCGGAGACCGCAGGCCGCACGCTCGAGGATCTAGACCGCTACTTTGCCGGCGACGCTCCACTGCTTGTGTTCCGCGACAAAGAAGTCATCGCCTCCAAACGGCCTGAGCGATTCTTGCAAAACGAGGAGGAGGAGGTGAGGAGACGTAGCAGTGTCGCCGCTGGTCACGTGCAGGCGGCGAACGAGACTTACCAGCGGAAGGAGGCCGAGGGTGCTGAGTTCCATGATGGCGTGTAGGAACGTCTAGCCATATTGTGAGAGTGCTCGACCTGCGCGATGCTCGGCTATGGGGTGCAGTTGACTGGACTGCGAGGCTCTGCTGGGCAGTTACCTCATCCCGAGTACTGTACACAGTAACATTGTGTACGTAGTGCCATAATAGCCTCTGATGTAATTTGTTATCGGACATGCTCCTGTCGGCAAGACATTTGCGAGATTCGGTTCACGCGATCGAATCTAGAAATGTCCATCAAATCTCTTTGTCGAGTGACTCTAGTAATTGCATGCTCTACTTTCATCATACCGACCTTTTGTCACACCACGACATTTCAAAGTGGTAAGCACACCCGACAACGCTTCCAGTTCCCTTGCACTCGAAGATCATCTGGAGAAGTGTGGAGACAAGGTGGGTTCACGAAGAGCGAACGGGGACTGCCGCGTGTGGTTCCGAAATGACAAGCCTCACGTCCAGTGCCGAACTCGAGCTCCGTGAGTCCCGTGAAAACCTCTGACTCGTGAGTTACAAGTACCGTGAGTACCTCCGAGCTACAAGTAACAAGCACCTTGTCTCAGGCACAATATGTCCGTGCTGCCCAATCACAAACCCAACAATGCCGCTGACACAGCCGCACGTGAGACAGCCACACCAGACACGCAATCGCCCGCCCGCAATGTCGTGATCACCTGCTCGCAAACGTCCCCACGCAGCGCCTACCTCTGACGTCGAGCAGCCAACTGCAACAAGTAGCGGCGGACTATCCCTCAGCTGCTTTGTCGCGCTGGAGTCACAATGGCACGAGTGTGGGCTGACCCGGTCTTGGACGCGGGAATTGTTGCGTAGCGGAAGTGGGCGGTTACCCCACATATTCCGAATGCAGTACGATAAATAACCCAGCGTCTGTCGATGCGAGGGGTGCGAAGCATTCTCCCGGGTGAGGTTTGTCAGAATAGATGCTTGGCGAGTGATGGATCAGCGCGGGTTTATTAGGATTTCGGATTTAGAAGGCGGCAGAGAAGTTGCTGGGTGGGTAGGATAAAGAGGAGCTCCTCCTCCCAGCATATGTCTGAGCCCTACGAGCCTGGAACAAGGATTCCTTTGCATGATCGTCGCGCTAGCTAGAACGCGAGTACCGCGGTTTCGATATAAAGTAGCTTCTGCCGTTGCGCAAGGTGTTTTGTGTCTATTCTTTCAGCCTCTCTGACCGCGAAGCCACAGCCCCAAACACAGCTGCCTAGCCCCACCGCCGCATACTACAAGAACACTCGCCCGGCCGACGCGAGACTGACCTGATCATTCGAATATCTCAACAAATCAGAATGGCACTCTCGACACACGCACTCTCCTCTATCCGCAGGTACTCGACCTCCCTCCCGCGCGACCCGCACTACCGGCTCAAAGCCACGCTTGCGACGGGCTATGTTGTGTCGGCGCTTGCGCTGCCGTTTGTGCCGCCGCTGCTGGAGACTAGGCGGGCAAAGGCAGATGGGAGCTATATGACGAGGTGAGTGCCGCTCTGTGGTGTGTACAGATGAGGCTGTCTGCCTGTCTGTGTGTCTGGCCGGAGAAAGGCTTATCCGGCCAATCAACAGCTCCGGGTCGTGCCGTGGATGCAGGAACAAGCTGACGGGTTGCAGGGAGAATGTGTATTGCTCGAGTCAGTTTCATCAATGCGCGCGATGAAAAGCTACGAGTGAGTTGAGTCTGCGGTTTTTTTTGTGGTAGTGCTGATGTTGCTTTGAAGGTTTGCGTCTGGGCTCGTTGATTTCTACCTCCACCGCTTCAGCATCGATTGCTCTATCTTACACGGCATGTTTGGGGCAGGCGTTTGCAAGGCTTTGGGAGTCCGCATGGATGGCGTTTCGGAATCTTGGGTACTGGTGTGGTCATGTCTGCTTGTGTAAAGCAATATCTTGACTATATCTTCTTGATTGCTTCAGTTTGCTGCACTGTCAATGGACTGATTACGTGAACAAAGTGAAGGGTGCTCACGAACTGCAGCATACGTCATTGGCCTGTGCACCTTACCCTTCCCCACATGAAAAGTTCCGCCCCACCACTCCACGATGGTCAACGCGACAGCACGCGCAACAGACTCAACCAGCGACCATGGCCTCAACCCTGCTTGGCAGCATCGACCATCGGCTGCCCAACGAATTGACACTCAGCGTCGTCCAGCAACTCGCCAGCGACAACCACACGCTATGCAACCTCGCGCGAACATGCCGCGGCTTCCAGCACCTCGCCGAAGAGCACCTGTACAAGACGATCAAGCTGCGCTCGGTCAAGGACCTCCAGCACATCATCTCGGCCTTCGTCGCGCGCGCTGACCGCGTCCGCGCCGTGCACACTCTCAAGATCCTGTACCGGCACAGCGAGAAGCTGCAGGTGAGCGTGGAGCGGCGCAACAAGTTCAACGAGTGCGTGGCGCAGATGGTCAACCTGCGCGAGTGGCACGTCGAGAGCCCGTACGACAACTTCAAGTGGGAGAAGCACGGCCACGAGTGGGTCGAAGGCGACATGGAGCGCTTCCGGCAGGCGCTGGAGCGGGCGTGTGTGGCCGGCGCGCAGGAGAAGAAGCGATTCGCGCAGGAGCGCGCTCTGCATCGGAGTCTGCAGCGGACCGTGGGGTTGGCGCAGCTGGAGAGACTCACGATCCACTCGCACGGCGCGCACGCCGACTTCTGGGACCTCGACGGGTTCCACTGCCTCTTCCGCCACCCTAGTCTGCGGTACCTGCACGTCTCCTGCGTCACGTTCCCGCCGTCGCTGGAGGTGCTCGAACCGCACGCGAAGACGACGCCGCTCGCGACGCTGATCTTCGACGAGTGCTATCTCGAGACGACGAGCCTGCGGCAGATGCTCAGCACGCCGGAGAAGCTAACGCACCTCACGCTCGGCGAAAACACATTCAACATCCACCACTCCCACGAGCTCTTCCCCAAACTATCCCCCGACCCCGTCGCCGCCCTCGCCGCCCTCGCCCCCGTCGCGCACTCGCTCGAAACCCTAATCCACCTCGACTCCAAATGGCGCCTCGCCCCAACAGACGCGCACATCCCCCGCATCCGCATCGCAGGCGACGGCATGCGCCACTTCCACTCCCTCCACACGCTCGAATGCGACACATGCTCCTTCCTCCACTCAACCATCATAACGCACCCCGCCCTCTCCCCCCCAAACCTCGCCACGCTGCTCATCCGCCGCCACTTCGAAGTCAGCGAGAACCTGTTCGACGTCCTGCCCGACATCAGCATCTACACGACCCTCCCGTCGCTGCAGACGCTCGAATTCAAACAGGCGGCTGTGTCGTTTAGCGAGACGGCGACGGCCGAGTATATTTGTGCTCCCGAGCGTCTGCGCGCGCGGCACGCGTACGCGTTTACGCTGCACCAGCACAACATCAACCTGAAGGTCAGCATCGAGCTGGGTCGCGGGTCGTCGCTGATCCCGCCGTATTTGTACGGCGAGCCCGCGCCGGAAACGCGCTGTGTGTATGATGCCGCCGAAGTAGGGTTCACGCACGGGGACGAGGACGCTGTTGGTATTGCACACCACGACCCCCTGTACGAGCCACGACACGTGCTCACGCCGTTCCACCCCTTTGCCCCTGCGCCTGCGCCTGCGCCTGCGCCTCCGCCTGCGCCTGCGCCTCCCGCGGCGTTGCGTCCAGAGACCCCGCTTCTCTCGGCGGCGGACACAGCGCGTCTGGCAAACTCGTGCGCGCGCCTCCTCGCCCGCGCCAAGGCAAGGTTCAGGCACCACATCATGCCCACATCTCGCTCTCTCTCTGATGGTTTTTCCAACGATGACGACGACGATTTCTCCGGCACTGATGTGGATGATTTCTCGGGCGAAGACAGTGAGGCTGATAGCGAGCTAGACACCATGCTGGCGGATCTGCACAACGACGGGGACGAGGCGAGTTTCTTGGCGTTTATTGCGCACGTGCAGGGGCAGGGGTTTGAGGTTGCATTCGAGGGGGATGATGATGAGGAGGAGGGGGAGGGAGAGGAGTGGGTGGATGCGGAGGAGGATCAGGACTTGGAGTGGGGGGAGGAGGGCGGTGAGGAGGACGTGGGGTATGAGCATGTTGATTAGTTGGGCGCGAGGGATGGGGTAGGTTGAGTTGTTGGTGCGTGTGGTGCGCATCTTCATCATAGAGAGAGGGGGGGACACTCGACATCGATTCACATGGTTGATTGTCAAGAATCTAAACATACGCCAGAGTGTGGTCGTCACGGATCGTCGCGTTGAAGCCCAGCGCCGCCTCGCCCCCGGCAACAGACGAGCCTGTCACCACCAGCTCGCCGACGGTCTGCTCCTCAGTCGTGCGCAGCGTGGGCGTGTCCTTGAGCTTGACCTCGAGACTGCTCAGCGGGACGCCAAAATGGCTGTGCTTTGTCGACGACGCGAGTCGGTAGTCGTACATGTTGGTCTGGGCGACGGCGCCTGCGACCTTTGCGGCGGTCAGGGCGTAGACGATGCGGGCTTGCGTGTATATGCGCAGGTCGGACAGGTCGGCTGGGCTGAGCGGCGGGGTGTTGAGGCCGGCGCGCTCCGAGACAAAGAGCAGGCGCAGTTTGCCGGGGGTGCTGCCGATGGATGCGCGTGCGGGGGTGAGGAGACTGCTGGTGGGGAGGCGGCCGGAGGCCAGGACGCGGGACTCGAGGTAGTGGGCGAACTGCTTCAGAGCGCCTACTGCAGACGCGGCCGTGGTGCTGTGGACTTTTGCGGCCGTCTCGGCAGAGACGACGACGATGGTGGGGGCCAGGGAACGGGTGGCCAGGGTCAGGTCGACGCCGGGGCCGGCAACCGAGTTGATGATGACGGTGGAGTGGGAGAAGAGGGCCGCGAGGGTGAGACAGAGGCAGTACGAGTTTGTGAATGCATCGGCGGGCAGGAAGGTGTCCGAGGCCGAGAAGCGCTGTATGGTGGGTAGTGACGTGATGAGCGAGCCCACGGCCGCAGCGATGTTCTGAACAGTTAGTAAGCGTGGTCATGGAAGAGGGCTACGGTGAGACGAGGGCTGCCTACCTGCTGGGTGAACTCGACAATCTCGGCTGGCTTGCCCACGGCCTCCTGCCAGAGAAATACCACACCAGGTGCTTTTCCAGCATCAGAAGGCAGAGCATGCTCCGTGTGCTTGGAGTCCTGCACAAGCTCGTGCCACACCGCGACGTCGACCTTGCCGCCAATGCCCTCGGGGACGTCGCTCCAGTCCATGTGCCTGCTCGTCTTCTCGACGGTCCACACGATCTGGCGGAGGCCGGGCACGCTGCGGGTGACGTCGGCCAGCGGGACGGAGCCAGCCTGGGCGACGAGCGCGTCGGCCTTTGTGGCCTGGAGCAGCTCGACGAGAGTAGAGTGCGGCTGGTTGTAGGGAATGAGGACGGGCGTGAAGCCGTAAAAGGCACCGGCGAACAGCACCGCCAGGAACTCGAGGCTGTTGGGCAGGTAGACGGCGACTCGCGTGGCGCCGTGCTCGTGCAGGTGCTTGCCGACGATGGCAATCTCCTGGGAGACGCCTGGGATGTTGTGTTCCGACAGCTCCTCCTTGCCCAGGACCGTCATGATGGTGGCGGTGCCGCTGGAGCTGGCCTTCTTCTCCAGCGGGATCTCGCCCGTGACGCGGCGCCACATGTCCCTGAGGTCGCCGTCCCTGCCGGCCGAGTACATGGGCGCGCCCGGCGGCTTGACGGCGAGGCCGGTGCGGAGGGGGTCTGGCGGTGCGGTTAGCGGAAAGCGCATGTGCAGGTGGACGTCGACCTACAGCCGTGCGGCGTCTCGGGCGACCTGAAGACGGCCGACTCGCCCGGCTGCCTCACGTACGACGCCTGGGCCTGGCGCGCGAGCAACAGCGGGTGCGTGTCAGCGTCGGCGTTGCTGGCGACGACCCAGCCGAGGAAGGCCAGGATGCCGACGACGAGGGCGGACGAGTAGCCATTCCAGCCGCGGAACAGGTCGGAGAGGGCGGCGTCGAGCTGCTCCAAGAGGCCGGACATGTTGCAACAAGAGCGCAGAGCGTGAGGGAAGAGTGCAGAAGCAGTGCGGAAGCAGTCAGAAGAGCCGTGACGCTGGCTGACGCTGGCGGACGCTGGCTGACGCTGGCGGACGCTGGCTGACAGCTGCCGTGGACCCCGCGGGTGCTTAGCGCCTAGCAAGGCAAGCCAGTGGGCGGAGCCGGCGGGAGGCGGGCAAGAAAGCTCCGGCCGACGCGCATGGATTGTTTACCCTCGCAGTGACAGCACCAGCAACCCGCGACCAGCCCGCACCAGCAGCCCGCACCAGCAGCCCGCACCAGCAGCCCGCACCAGCAACCCGCGATGCGATAGCCACGCCGACCTTCACGACGGACTCTGCTTACTAACACAGGATTGACGGAAATAGGAGGAAATTGACGGATACCACCACCAATACAGGTGTCGACACAAAATGTCCCTCATGGCTGCGCCGGCGACGCCCAAGACGCAAACACCGCAGTCACGCCCAGCGCCGCAGCTGCACACGCCCAGCGGCACCTGGAAGCACCCCAAGTTCGACGAAATCACCCGCCGCCAGTACGCCACCACCTTTGACGACACCAATGTGCGCATCCTCGTCGCCAACGGCGCCCTCCTGACGGCCTCGTTCTTCGCCGACGCAGTCACCTCCAAGGTCAAGCTGCTGGAGTATGCTGTGTACGCTTCTTAGACACCCCCATATATACACACAAACGACAGTCAGAGCTAATTGTATCAGCACCCCCCTCACCGCCCTCATCCACCACACCCCCTACAGCGCCTGGGGCATCCTCGCCGTCCGCCTCTTCTTCTGCGTCAACATGCTCGCCGCCCTGGCCCCCCTCGTGCGCCGCTACTACCCTGACGACCTCGCCGACATCCCCCTCACCCCCTCCCAGCCCACCTCCATGGGCCTGAAGCCCGCCTCGGGCCCCGCCTACGCCTCGCCCGCCTCCGCCTACGTCACCCCGCCGCGCTACAGCCGCTCCACCCCGCGCAGCAGCTTCAGCAACCACAGCGACCGTCCGCTGCTGGGCTCGGGGAGTCCTGCGCAGAGTCTGAACCGCAGCGCGAGCGGCACGGGCTACTCGCCGGGCCTGGGCAGCAGCGCCAACAAGCGCGCCAGCTTTGGCGGCGCGAGTCCGTTTGAGAGCAGTCTGTTCAGGGAAAGCACGAGCAGTGGTCCGGGCACGCCCACGCCGGCCACGGGCAAGGCGAGCGTTGGACTAAATAACAAGTGGCTGTACGAGAAGCGGAGAGACAGTCGGAGCGGCATGTTTGCGTAGGGTGTGGATATGATATAGGCTCTTAAATAATTGTGCTGCACTGAAATGAGTCCTGCTACACACTCTCGAATAAACAATGCATCATCATCGTCCTGCAGTCTTCATCTTTCACACACCAACCTCACCACCATTATATATCGTGACAACTTGACACTCCAACACTCATACTCATACACATCGTGCCTCTGCATCCCCACACCCAGCTATCCCCATCCTCCCTACGAAAACCGATCCCCCTTCCGACTCCTAAACACAGCACTAGCCTCATACTTGCCCTCCCCTGCATGTCCCGTCGCCGCCGGATCCCTCCCCGCCTCCACACTCGGACTCGCCTCCCTTTGACCCCCCAGCTCCTCCCTCACAACCGTATCCGCCTTCCCTTCACCCCCCACCACCTTATTCACGCCCACCCTCGGATTCGCCGCCGCGCCGCCATGCAAGCCGTGCGACTCCTCCAAAGCGTATAGGCGTGCGCGCTTGGCGCGTTCCGCTTCGGCCTTTTGCGCCCGGTCCGCGTTGATGCTCTTCTTGGCAAAGTAGTATGCGCCCCCGCCCGCGGCTATCAGGGTCGCCCAGCCGTAGCTTCGACTGTTAGTATACGTGAGGAGGGGTGGGGAATGGGGCGCGGACTAGACGGATTTGACCTGTGCGATTACGTCAGTTTTGGATGGTTGTTGAGGGAGGGGGACGGACGGTGTTCATGCTGAATGTATGTGTCGATGGCCCAGAGAGAGATGGGGGATTTGGTGGGCGGGTTTACTGTTTGGGTGCGAGTGTAAGAGAAAGTCAGGTTCTGTGCTTGGTGTGCTGCGGTGGAAAGTGGTCTGATGTTGTAGGGCTGGGGCGCTGATTGGTTGTTGAAGACCTCCGCTTCAGCGTCATTACGACTGTATCTACATGGTGACTTCAGAACATCAACCTGATGCCGTGACGGTTTCTACCTTCTGCGCAGCTAGGCTTGCATGCTCGAATGTAGGCGATGAGACATCGCATAAGTAATGCTTGACGGCTCAAGCATTGCGTAATAAGCCTCCACACATTCTCAGCTGCTGCACTTGCCGTCACTTGAGCCTCAAAACGCCGCCTCACCTCCCACAGCGCTGCCTCAAACACCGTTGCCAAACGTTGCCAAACGTTGCCAAACGTTGCCAAACGGCCTGCCTCAAACGGCAACCCGGCTGATGCCTCAATCCCATCTCCAAAATACTCTCCCAGCCTGACACACCGCCCCACCGACATGTCTCGCATAAGCCCCACCCCACCGTCTCAACTCACCACCCATTCCCAAGGCTAATCCAACCTCATCGCTCACCACTCGCAGCCTGTTTGACGCTCGCATCGCCAAGACCCGGTACATGTCCGCATCGGCAGCTGTCGTGTTTCGACAGGGCCTGTGACTGTCGCTTCGAAACTTGACACGATATTTCTAAACTCGCACCGCCTCAGCGCTGGGCAAACACATGGAAGACTTCTTGGCATCGACGTCCTGGAAGACCTCTTGGCGACGACGTCCGCTCACTGCGGTGGCGTGACGGGGTCGGTACGCGCTCCCAAGTTTGAGGCTGCCGGGTGTAGCCTCGTCGTGGCTGCTGCCGCCGAGGGATCCCGAGAGAATGCTGGCTTTGACTCGCCACTCAGCGTGTCAGATGCAACGTCACCCAGCAGAGACCCTCTTCAAGGGGCCAGGAGCCTCAGGCTGCCGACTGCGCATCCTTCACGACACCATGGTGGTACTGCGTCTCGTGGGAGTGGGCACCGCATGGGCCTGAGCAAATTCGATGCTTGTCAGGGTTGGGCCTTGCCTTCAGGTTGCGAATATATAGGTCTACATCACTTCCGCTGTATACATCCATCACTGGTCAACACTTCTTCACTCGGTCGTTCTCTTCGCTCTTTCTTGCTACTTTTTATTCGACGCGCAGGTCGCCAATCTATTAACCCATCAATCATTATGTATTACTCTGCTTCTTCCATTGCGCTAGTCGCTTTCGCCGCCACTGTCCAGGCCCACGGTGTCATTCTCCAGGCTGTGGGAGAACAGGGCCAGAGTCAGGGTTTCTTGGGTGAGTATCTCGACACCACACGCCAACTGTCTACTGACGACCACAGTCGATCAGAACCTTGCTCGCAACTGCACCACCATCTCGCCTTGCCAGCAGGATTCTACCATCATCCGCGACTCGGAGATCACGCAAAACATCGTCAACTCGTGCGGACGCACCGAGATCAACGGCAACATCGATGTCGGCGAGCAGACTGAGAACGAGCTGGCCGCCGGCCGCGTGACTTCGGTCAAGGCAGGCACTGTCATGACCGTCACCATCCACCAGGTCAACGCTGACGGCGCCGGCCCCTACGAGTGTGATCTCGACGAGACCAGCAACGCTGCCACCAAGTTCACAAAGCTCAAGGTCGCCAACAACGTCCCTGGTGCGAATGGTCTGTCCCAGGCCAAGGAGCAGGACTTTACTATTAGTGTCGCCATGCCCGACAAGCTCAACTGCATCGGCGCCTCAACCGGTAACATCTGCACTGTGCGCTGTCGCAACACCGCTGTCGCCGGACCCTTCGGTGGCTGCTTCGCTGTCCAGCAGACCGACGGCCAGGGTCGTCAAGACAGCACTGCTGCCGGTAAGTCTTCTCCCAGCACAGCCCAGTACATAGACTCACCCCGGTAGGCGTCGACACCGCGCAGACGCTGCAGGGCATCTCCGCGCAGATCCTGCAGAACCAGAAAGACCTTCCTGTTGCCATTGCAGCGAACCAGGCCGCTGGCGCTGCGGGCGGTAATGAAGGCGCAAGCGCTATTTCTGGTCCGTCTCACCGTCTCGTTGTCGTTGGAGAGTAGTTGCTGACAGATTCTAGCTCTCATTTCTGCCACGGCTGCGCCGCAGGCGGGTGCTACGCAGACTGCTGCGGCGGGTAATGGGCAGGGGCAGAACCAGAATCAGAATCAGAATGCTGGCGGCAACAACAACAACAACAACAACAACAACCAGAATCAGAACACTGGCAACAACCAGAACCAGAACCAGAACCAGAACGCTGGCAGCAACCAGAATCAGAACGCTGGCGGCAACAACCAGAACGCTGGCAACAACCGCGGACAGGGCCAGGGCAACAACCGTGGCGGCAACCAGAATACTGGAAACGGTAACGGCCAAAACGCTGCCAACGCCGGTAATGCTAATGTCGGCAACGGAAACGGAGGCGGCGCCAATGCTGGAGGCAACGGTCGCGCAAACCAGAGACGCGCTTCCAACGTCAAGTTTCTCCGCAGGTTCCTCGCATGAGAGATGAACACGCATAACGCGACATTGACATGAGTGTTACATATCATCACGGGCAAACTTGCCCTTCTGCAAGTGCTCTGGCAGGCTTGCTCCTTTCTCTTTGTACTGTTTTATAGAAATGTATATACCCTAGGCAAGATGTTTCTATAGCGCATAATACCTGATTGACATCCTTGGTCATGATCCTAACCCCTACAAGATCTTCGTCAGTCTTGCCTTCCAGCCAGCTTTCTCTCCCATGCCTTCCTCACCACTGCCACTGCCCTGGAGAGAGACCCCGTCCACAACACCCTGCTGCTCGTAAATCTCATCTGGCAACACCGCCTTGTCAATAAATGTCTCCCTCTGCGGCGCAACATACACGCTAAGCACAACATACACTACGCTCGTCGCCACGAACCCTAAATGCCACCCAAAATGATACGGCTGATCCCCCACGCCAACCTCAATACTCGGATTAATCGAGTGCATCAGCCCCGGCAAATTCGGCACTACCCCCGCCAGAAACGCAGCAATAGCCCGCCAATTCCACCCCCGCGAGTACCTGTATATCCCCCTGGGCTGATACAGCGCCAGCGTATCGTACCGGCGCTTATGCACGAGCCAAAAATCCCACACCATAATCGCCGCAATCGGGCCCAGAAACACGGCATACGCGACCATGAAATTGAGAAACGCGCCTGCGCTCGCGAGAATGCGCCACGGGACCAGCGCCCACGCGAGCACCGCGCACGCGAGCTGGCCGCGGCGGATGTTGATGTGCCGCGGGAACAGCGCGGTGAGGTCGTTGGCTGCGCTGAGCGAGTTGGCGCTGATGTTTACGCCGAGGGCGGCGAGCGCGAAGCTGAGGGCGCCGAAGAAGCGGCAGGCCCGGTTGGGCCAGTGGGATATGAGGGCTATGGGGTCCCAGTTTAATTCGCCGTATTTGACGGCGCCGGCCGAGGACGCGGCGATGCCGATGAAGGCGATGAAGGTAAAGACTAGCGGGAGGAAGGGGACGTAGATGATTTGCCATTTTACGCTGACGCGGGAGTAGCGGGAGAAATCCGCCTGGATGGATGACAGGATTAGTATTGTTTCTGTGTGTGTGGGGTGGGTGTGGAGACGAACCTGGTTCACAGACAGCGTGGCATAGTTCCCAATCACGCTCGTCAGGCTCGACAGAAACGCCCACGAGTACGCAGACCCCGACAGGCTCGCTTTCTGCGCCCACATGTCCCCCCCGTCCGTCGACACAAACGCCCACACTAAAATCGCAATCCACGCCACCGGCACAATCGTGCTCTTCGCCATGAACAGCCACCGCAGATGATTCGGATGCATGCACAGAAACGGCAGCTGCAGGACCCAGAAGACAAAAAACGCAACCATGGTGTTGGTCTCGATGCCCTGGCTCTCAGGGATGGAATTGCGCAGCGTCAAGAACCCCGGCCAGATGGCCGCAATCATGCATTTCACGGCGTTGGCGCCGTTCATGTTCTGGATCGCGAACCAGAACACGGCCAGGATCGCGCGCGAGATAATGGCTACGTACGAGCCCCAGAAGCCCCATGATGCGCGGGCCAGTACGGGGAAGGGCGCGTGGTGGAGTACGCCGATGGCGCCGTTGAGCGCGATGACGAAGGAGATGGTGAAGAAGGCGAGGGCGACTATGGCGAGGGATTCGCGCCATGAGAGGCCTGGGGTTGTTAGCGTGGTGAAGGGGTCTGGAGGGATTGGTGGTGTACCGATTGCGATTATGCTCGAGGCGAATTGCCATGTCGCTGCGCTGAGGGGCCGTTAGTGCTTGGTCGTGATGATTGAGATCAAGTCGTACTTGAAAGCGTCCGAGATCCAGTATGCGAGGAAGCTTGTGACTCCCCACTTTCGCTCGTGTCTGGGCACTGGATCGAGGTCTTTGTTGGTCCTGAGATAGTCAGCTATGGACAACTGCTTCAAACAATCAGAGTGTAAAGTACCATCGCGCATTGCCCTCGGCAAACGTCGACTGCGCCTGCTCCACCTCGAGCGAGAAGTTAGGTCGCGCAATACCCAGCATCATGCAAGCCTGGTCGCAGACGTGACCTTTGCATACTACACACGGGGACCTGCCACATTTATTGACGTGCAGCCCGCCTGGCGAAGACTACAGCTATCAGTCCCAAGATAAGCCAGGTGCGGTGCTCCTTGTTCTGGATAGTCGGACACAGGCCCCGGTCCTTGGTACCAAGGCTCGACCACTCAGGCGCCGACACAAAGACTCCACCGCCATGGCGGGCGGTTGAGGCTTGGTTCTTGGTGCAGCGAGAGATAAGGACGATGGATGGTCGTTGTGTGTTATCGGTTGCACTTGCCCCGCTTGGGGAGGTTCTCCACGTTGTGGCGCCGTTGGCCCCACTTTGCAGGGTTGGGGCTGGGGTAGGTCTCCTAGTGCTTTGCCCATCGCGACCACGAATGCGTGCCATCACAACAGGTCTCACATTCTGGATGCGCGGGCGCTTCATTGCAGGGCGTGTGATTGCCGGACTATCAGGAAATATAGACACATCCATGCGCATCGCCGTCATGGCGCATTGACCGACCCCCTTAACTCGGAGCTTCAGAAGTCGACTTCCATGTCGTCAGGATTGCCCGTCTTGTGAGCTACCGCTAACGCCCTCAAGCTCGCCAGCGCCTCTTGTCTTTCTTGCTTGCTCGGCCAACGCATCTCCACGGTCTTAGCAGCACGTCCGTGTCCCAGCGTGCGCGGCACAGGTACATTGTTGCCCTCGTCGTCGACGAACCCGTAGAGCACAAAGTCCAGGTAGTATTTCTGCACATCCAAGCCCCTTCTGATGCCTTCTGTGATCACCATGTCCACGGCACTCTCCATTCTCTCCCCGTCCATATGCCAGCCTTCTCTCGACAGCAGCCCCCAATCTTCCTCCGGCACACCGTTGTCAATCTCATCGTCGAGCCATGGGTGCGTGTCCAGATCCAAGTCCTCGCTCAGGTAGGTGCGCACCAGTATATCCGTCACCGTGTCGTAATCCATCTCCATCTTGCCCGCCAACACCTTGTACAACATGCCGAGTCCCCTCTGCGTAAGCAGCATGTGACTCAGCTCTCCAATGCCATTCCCCAAGATCGGGTCTGAGAACCGCATATCCAGCTTGACCAGAAAGAGCTGGAAAACAACAATCTCCGCATCGCTCCAGATGGCCTTGTCCTGCAGAAACGCCTCCCGCACCCGACTCGTCTTGCACTCCATCACCCCCCAAAACTTGCACAGCACCGCAAACGCCAGCCGCGGCACCCGATGGCCCTCGACTGCGAGCCGCGTGAGGATACTCCGCACGACTCTCTGCCGGTGCAGCACCATGCCCACCCACCGGAACCCGGGCACGTCGCGCGCCAGCCACGCGCGCCCGTCCATTGGCCGCAGCATGGGGTCCGAGATGCACAGCTCCGGGTACAGGATCCACGCGAAGATCCTGCTCGCGACAGGCGCGTGGTACAGCGCGTACTCGTGGATCAGGCCGACGCTGTATTTGTTCAGCCGGTAGTGGAATTCCTTATCGATGGCGTAGAGCGCGACGATTGAGGCGTAGGGCAGCCGGATGCAGAACTGGAAGAAGAGGTTTGGGTGCCGGAGGAGCGATTTGTAGATGTTGAAAGTTGTGCGTGGGCCGCTGAAGGAGCGGTGGGATGCGGGTAGGTTTTTGTGAGATGCCGGCGGTGGAGCGGCTTCGACGCCCCAGACGGTCGCTGCGATGTTGCGACGGCGGTGGTGGTGACGGCGTAGAATCTGTGGGCCGTTGCTGTCTTGCGTGGAAGCTGGCACAAGGTAGGACGGTTCCGTGGGCGAGAAGTCGGCGCTGCGTTTCTGACCGTGAGGGTAGTCCATGGTATTATCAAGGATGTGAGTGCCAGTCCGAGCGTCCTGTCTGCTGAGTTGTGTTGCGGCGAAACTGTGGGCAGAAAGTTAGTGTCAAGTCGAGAAGCAAACGGGCGATGTTTAATTGTACCAGGCAGCAAGCGGTATAAGAGGTGAAAGAAGGAAGTAGTCGGTGGCCATGCGCAACGATTTCGTAGTTCGAGACATCTTCTCACGGCTACAAGCTAAAAAGCGCTGCGAAACAAGATCGGGGTTATGATTGGTTCTCAAAACAGAGACTCGAAGCGCAGAGAAAAGAGTAGAATGGAAGTGGAAGCCAGGTAAGAGTTCAGTTTTGATTGTTTGTATCCGGCTTTGTAGTCTTTGCCCTCCGTCAATGCACATGGCATTGTCTATCAAGATGATGGATGTCACTAACTATTCAGTGTGACTCATTCAGCCACAGTCTCAGACGAGCTCTGGACAGTCAGACTGCGCTTAAGGCTCGTTGGTGCAGGTCTTATCTCCGTCGATGATGACCTTTGTGTCACGCTTGAAGGGACCTTGCCACTCAGGCAGCGCCTTGATGAGGTCCTTCTCGTACTTGTCGATGGCCTCGTCCACCAACTTACGAGTACGGCAAGGATGGAACGCGTCCGTGACGGTGAAAAGGAATTGGTTCTGCTCATCGGCGCCCCACACCTGAACATACATGAAGTTGCCTAACCCTTCAGGGGGGAACAGGCGGTGAAGGTATCGGTCATATTCGTGAAACTTGCTCTTCTGTAGGTTGACCTAGAGAACATTAGTGTCGCAGTCCCAGTCAAGCTAGATGAGATCGCAGGGGATTTACGCGCACAAGCTCCGGCATGTTGCAGTAGATGCCGTCCCAGTCTTCGTTCTTGACCTCGTGAACGTCGTAGCAGTTGTAGCCAAAATCCTTACGCGCATAGGCCCGTAGCGTGTCAGCGGCCAACTGCATCAGCACGGTTCGGATCTCCTTGGAAGCCCAGCACGCGTGCACAGGTCGAACCCACACCTGACGCCGAGCGACTGTCCACTTGGGGTCGCCCTCGATGAGCGCGTTGGTCCAGAAGGATCCCCACAGATGGACGTCTTCATCTCCGCCACAACAGCCAGCGCCGGTGGGAAGTTGCAGGAAGGGAGTACACTTCTCGTCGAGGATCTTGAAGACTGGGTCTGACAGGTTGGCGCCGCGTGCGTCTCCAAAGTTGACGGGCTGACGCGAGTGTCCGCCGGTCCAGACCTCGGCCGTGGCGCGACCCTGCCATGACAACGAGGGATCCCACCCACGGGTAGTGACGACGTTGCTAAGAGACGGGTCTGTTTTTGTGTTAGCTGGGTTCGTCACGAAGGAGTGCGTTGACCCTACCATCAAAACCAGTGTGGTCTGATGCGCGGGGAGCCTGGAGGTCGTCGATGGGAGGCCAGAGCGCCGCGACCGCAAAGGCAGCAAGGCAGGACGCGACGACACCAAGGATAGCGAGCTTCATGTTGTTGGAGGTATCTCGCGGAGTCAATTGAATAAGTGGGTAATGTAGCTCAGTTGACCTGATGTACGCGTTGGTGACGGTGGAGATGACGAGCTGCTGTGGTGGGTACTTTATATAGCGCACAGGGTCGGGTGAAGGCAGACTACGTGGGGCAGGTGCACAGTGAAACACAAAAAAAATCTCGAGTTCTCAATGATGGGTGTGGCGTACAGATCTGTCGCGCATCCGTTAAAGGCGAGTGAAGGTAAAAGAAGAGTCGAGCAGTCTCCAGAAGATGACATGCTCTGTAGTCGTACTCAATGCCAGACACGTAGGTTCTCCAGGTCCTTTGGTGGAGTACCGACAATTGCAGAATTTTGCATCTCAATCAAAGAGCCATCGCAGGTGCGATCTTACTCACCGCGACGACCCCGTGTTCTGATATTGTTTGAGATCGCTTTTGAGCAAAATTTTCTGCAATACCTCGGTCTTGCCTGCTCCATACTGCCCAATACTGTCGAATGACTGTCTTGCAAGACTCCTCTTTACTTGGGCATATTCGAGTAATAGGTCAGGGTGGCTAAGCAACACCTGCTTGACAGCTAAGTGGTTGAGATATGATTCAGCTGTTGGTATGACGAGGTACACAGCGCGGCGAATGTCACCATCCTCGGTAGGCTTCGTTGCACCCGAGTCAAGCGCATGAGCAAGGTAGCGGAACGACATACGATCCATACTACCAGGCTCAGGCTTGAATACATAACCGCCGTAACCTTGAGCTAGAGTCAGCATTCGAGGTTTCGATCAGCCCTTTCACGTACTCAAAGCCGATGCTGCGACTGCATAATGCTCAGGAGCTACGACCACATCAATGTCAATGATGGGTTTGGCAGCAAGACCGGGCACAGAAGTGCTTCCCACATGCTCGATGTTGATAATGGGAACTTTTGCCAAAGCTGCTCGAAGCTCAGCCCTGATGCGCACAAAGTGTTCGGCCCATAAAGGGTCGTGGTCAAGCACGGCTATGCGTAACGCCATGTTGTCTGAAGGGCGGATAGGGGGATAATACTTTTGAGAGATGTCAGCATTTCAAGACCCGGACGATAAGCGAATTCGCGACCGCAACTTGTAATCACGTAAGCCTCGCGTAGCTTGGCCGTAGCCATGTAGACATGGGGGCTGGCCCGGTGATGGTTCCCGACCTGGGGCGCAGAGATAATCGCCTGAAGGCACACAATGCCAGCTTCCGTAAGCAGGAGACGTCTGATGAAAACTCGCAGCTCCCTCGATAAGCATCGAGTCTTTATTCATGACTACCCCATGTTATCTTGGCATGATCAGCCGGTGTTTAGTCGCACGATCAGAGACTGATCATTGGGTAGAAGGAGACGGTATAAGTCACAAAAGCAGAGGGGAATTCAATGATGTGTGAAGCGCCTTCATGTCCCTGCGTGCTGTCGTCTCCATGCAGTTAGCGCGCTCGGACACGTGTTGATGTCATGGAGACAGCTTCCACGTTGCGATAACCGCACCTTTCTCAACACTTGTTGCCACGTAGCAGACTGTTACAAAGCCATACAAACTTTATCCAGCACCTCAGCAGTGGGTGCAATGTTTGCGAGAAAGGAGAGACCTCCCCGGACCGGAACTGCTGCCACTTGCGCCTGCAATGATTGCCCCACATCAGCCACAGAGCCCTCTTGTCCACCCAGGTTGCATCAGATCATCGACAAGAGCCTGGCAACGATGCATCACTGTCTTCGCAAGCAGTTCCGCTGACAACGTTGAGCAATACAGGCCAAAGTTCACAGATCAGGAAGCCTCTCCCATACAGAGCCCCGCAGCGCTAGCTGCGAATCAGGCGAAAAATTCTCTGCACACGACAACACAACCTCATTCGCAGCCATCTTGAGATGATGAGTGAGCTCGTGAGAGGTCTGTGAGCGCGACTAATCCGTCAACTGGTATATATTGATGTCACCGAATTTCGCTTCCATCAATCAGAGCAACAGCATCTGGCCTAATGGCCCAATGGCAAGGCGCTTGACTACGATCATTCAGTTATCAAGAGATTCCAGGTTGTAAGTATTCACTCATCACCGTATTATCCAGGGTTCGAATCTAACAGTTGTCAGCGACCCCTGGTTAGGTCATCAAAAACACATCTTTTTTGATGGTTGTGCATACTGTGAAGTTTAGCGTTGCCCTTAGCGTGAATTTTTGCATCTATCGGCTTTATCAATCTTGATGTTATGTCTGGTTTTTGCAACGAAGGAGCCGCACTTCGGCTGTTCACTGGTAAGGAGAGAACGTCACTTGAAATATAGCCTGAGATTCGAACACAGTTCCAGCCCTCTCATTGTCTCGTTCTACGTTAATACATGCTGCTGCTGCGGCATCTCGCTGCCTCAGAAAAATCTTCTGCTAGCCGTGTCCATGCTAGAGTCTCGAAAGCACAACCCGTCAGTTCGCGATCCTCCTCCACCTTTCACCTGTGAGTACAAAGCTCAATCACAGACGCTGATTGGCATTGACGCTTGCCAAAGCACACCCAGCCGTTCCAGCTCCTCTCGCAGCCTTGCGCTCGCGCTGACGCATGCACGACGCTTCGTTTTCTTTTTCCTCATACCAAAGACGCATGGCCTTAACATACCCCACATCTCGAGGGAACGAGGAGTACTTGTCAGTGGGACTGGCATCGACCTCGGTGACTTCAGCCTGCTTGCCGTCCTTGTGTTCCAGCTCCTTGTCATCCAGCCTGATGTTGCTGTTAGCTGCCTCGATGTTCAGCTCTGGAAGCGTGCGGCGACTGCGGCGGGTGCTAATCGTTTCTTGAGATGCTTTCGAGTCCGCATCGTCAAAGCTCGGTGTTGACAGCAGTCGCATTTTGCCAGGACTCGGAAGTGGAGACACCTTCTGGCTTTGTAGAGCTCGACACCGGGCAGAAAACGAGGGCGAAGGCGACGGCGGATGCATCTGCAATGGATGTATGTTGGTGAGACTCTCAGCAAGGCTAGCGGGTGGCGATTTTGTCGCCGTTTGCTGTCGGATGGGCACAATAGGCTGAGCATGCTGATTGTAGGTGCTGCTCGAAAGCTTTTGGGTGAGCGTACCTAGGTTCTGCGAAGTGAGACTGCTTCCTTCTTCATCGTCGCGCTCCTGCATCCAGCCGCCAAAAGTCGACACAGTTGCAATACTCAAGGGTCGGATGGCCGGTACGCGAAATGGCGATCCGAAAACATCGATGCTGTCTGGCCTATGGGGCGAGGGGGTAGTATGCCTGCTGCTGCTGCTGTCTTGTCGAGACCGTGCGGCTAGAACGCGCTCCCTCCGGGGCGTGACCGATGTGGAGAGGACTGGAACGTTGCTAACGCCCCATTCCTCCACAGGCTTTGAAAAACTTGATAACGCCCGAATAAATCCGCTGCGAGGCTTCGTTGGCGTTGAAGTTGGCGTTGGCGATGCGTCAGACCTAGGGCGCGACATGGTGGTCGTTCTTGGGAGGCGGTTGAAAGAAGCGCGAAGGGAGCAGTAGTTGCCTGAGGAAGAAGACCTCCAATCCATCGATACGAGCATAAAATAATCAGTGCTCATTTGCGCGGCCAGTCTTCACTTTCACCTTGATGACGCATGCGTCTGGTGAACCGCTGGACTTGCCAATCAACCATTCTTCTGACGGCGACCGAGGAATTACAATCATCCTGGCAGAACATCAATGACGCTCAGGCAATGTAGAGCCGTTAAGTTTCAATTCATGAACCCAAAAATTAGCTACTTGACTAGATTAACCCAACACCTTCGGCACTGCTCGCACGGGGAACATGCGCGACTTTAAGTTCCTTTATCTTATTTTCCCTGTCCAGACGTGGTTCAGCCTCGTTCTTCTCCATCTCAGCGCGTTGCTTAAGTGCGTAATTGCGAGCATTGACTTGATTGCACAAGCCAGATAGCATGTTCGGCAGGTTCCACTGCGATGGACACGTTGCAGCCTTCTTCCCAAGACTGTCTGCAGTTCCCCCGAAAGGTTCTTTCACTGGGGTGGCCGATGCTGGATAGCCCATGAGAGATGGAATCTTCGAAGTGCTAGTAGTGGTCTGATACTGAGCCGATCTAAGTCCGTTCCACAACTGGCCAGTCCGTGGGGGTTTGGTCACGTCCGCGAACACCCCCCTTAGCCCACGCAACTGACTTCCAATGCGCTGGTAAACTCCAGTTTCAAAGCGCGGCTGTTTACTTGGAGGTTCTTTGGACCAACCGAGATCATTGCTGCTTTTGCGTTTCAGCACAGGAGTAGGAGAGGTGGATGAGGTCAAGTCCAAGCTCGACCCGCTGGGGGCTACGTCGAAGGGCAGCGCCATAGAAGACGTGGGAGAAGCAGACTGCGAAGGAGTCAGCCATGTTGCATCCCACGCAGTTGACAACTTCTGCACTTCTAATACAGCTGGTGTGGCCATTATTGCAGACTCAAAGGGCGGGTAAGTTGTTGTCGCTGACGTTGATGTGAGGGAGGGCCAAAGCTTCGAGTCAATGAAGCTGACCACACCAGAACGCGAGTCAATTGCGGGTGACCCTATCCACGACTCGTTTTGCGGAGTAGAGCCTGGACTGGTCGTCTCTACAGTCGGTCTGGATGGATAATAGGTAGCCGACGGCGGCGGAGGGAGATCATCAAGACAATATACGTTCTCCTGTACTGTTGCACGACCAACAGGCCCATTGTTGAATGCGCTATAAATAGTTGCTCCAGCAACATTGAAGTCAGTGAAGATGCCAGCTTCGTTAAGCTTTGGTATTGATACGATATTTGTGTGTGCATTGACATCGTAAAGCACATCTTCGAGGACCAACATGCCACCATCATTGAAGTACAGCGGAACCGTCCCAGTCCATTGAATCGATTTGATAGCTCGAGCATCATGATGATCAGAATAGAACACGGAGTCCACGTCGCTGTAATACTCGCTGTCTTTTACAACATGCGTGGAGCTGTTGAGATCAAGCTGCCAACCCAATTGGCAATTTGGGGTCATATCGGACAGCAAAGGCTGACTCTGCAGATAGTGTACCGCAGCTGCAAAGACTGCAGCAGAAAGTAGGGCAGCGGCTAACTTACCCTTGTGCTTGGCAATGTATTTGCCTAAAGTACGAGATGACGTACCAATCTTTCTGACACCAGCCTTGTACGGCTCTTGTAGTCGTTTTAACACTGTACGGGTACGGCACGATTTCCAGTCACGTGTTAGATTGGGCACAGCTTGTTCCTTTCTCGATATCGTTGTCGTTGAGCTCTGTGCTGCATGGGAACTGGACCCTTTGATCAGGTTCGAATCGGTAGTGTGGCTTTTCTGCCGGGACCCGTGTCTCAAACGTGCAATCCTGGCGTTCGGGTCTGTTGCATCGATGTCACGAGGCAATGGGCCCGTATGATCATGGGGGACACGCACAATGACTTTAGCAGAGTTTATCGACTGCAGCAGTGTACTGTTGCTAGCAGTATCGTCGTTTTCGTTCAGAATTTGAACGCTTGAACTGCTAACATTGGTGTTGTCGCTTGTCTCCGTTAGACTTGTGCTGTTGTGAATTAACGATGCACAAGTCATGAGGGGAGACTCTGCCGTGGAATCAATTGTAATTTCCTGATTGGGTTCTATCTCCGCCTCAGCTATGTCGTGTTCATTGTCGTTGAGGCTTCCTTCGCTCAGGAGAGATTCCTGTATGTCAGCTTCATTGAAGGCACCGACTTCTTCACCTTCAAAAGGAGGAACCAGTCCGCTATCATCGGGATTGAATAAATCGGTGGCTGGTTGAAGTTCTCGGGATTTCGACAGTTCTGTCAATTGCTCACTTGACAAAGTGTGCCCAGATGCATTGGATAGCTCCCCGGAGGCACTCGCCGAGTCCGTGCCGGCAATTTTCGAACCGTAACCTTTTGGTTGATATTTTGAACGCGACCAGTCACCAACATGCCCAGTTCTCTGGCAGTGTGCATGAAAAGCGTGGGCTGCAGTGTAGCTGAAGCCGCAGGAGCAGTTAAAGTGACGTAGATCAGAAGCGGGGTCGGGTGTCGGGTGAGATACGGCTACAAATTCACTGTTGTGTCCAGACGTCTGGAGGTGGCGCTCATAGAAATCAGCGCGAGTATATCTATGTCCACACTCACAATGTAGGGTTCTAACGTGCTTATTGACACGGCGGTACCAGGGGCGCCGTGGAGACATCCTCCAAATAACACTGTGTGCAGCTGGTTTCGTATAAATTGGATCCGAGGTAATCGCGAATGCTAGATGTAGTCAGGTCGTCGTGAAATCTTGCGGGTGAACCAAACACTGATATATGCATTATCGCGCTGGTGGGCAGACAAAGGGAAGCACGCGGTACTACGGCTTTGTTCGAGATAAGACAATGAAGCATCGCTCTGACTTCCGTCGCAGAGACCATGTGCATAGAACCTTGATCGAACATTGTGCGTACGGCGCAAAAAACACATCGTGTGTGGACCTGCTTTGTGTCAGATGCGCCAAGGACTGGCAGAAGCAACGCGTGCTAAGGTTTGGTCGGACTAGAGTTACGCATTCATGCCGCATTGTTCAACTATTCGAAAGTGACTGCAGAATTAAAGATATCGATGCTCGTATTCACGATGCGCACAAAGAAGTCTGTCTCGACAGATTCACACCAGCAGCCAACGCGAGGCAGGTGCTCCATGTACTTATGGTATGTAACACTTCCAATCTCTCTGCACTACACAGCGCCAATACTGCCTTTCTCTCCTACTTCTCTTCTTGCTATTTCTTCTACATTCAGCACAGTTCCATCTTTGAGTGACTTCTCTATCTCTTCCTTTTTCACGCCACATTTAGCGCTGTACGTGCACTTGTTCCTTCCGCAATTCGTGTTCCACCAGAAGCTCTCGCCCCAGCATGTACTGCCGACTAATTCCAATACGAGCACACATGCAACTAAAATCGTCGATGTAGCGACTAGTTCCAAGCTGTTCAGATGCGCCAATGGAAGACACAATATGACGATAGCGATCGCAACACGGAACAGGAGGCGAAAGTTCTTCTTGATGCGTTGCTTCGGGATTTTGCGATGTGTGTGCGCCCACGCGATGATGGCGAGGCAGATCAGGGAGACACCTAGACCTCCACAGTAATACCAAACCAGACCTTGGGAGATGTGGTCTTCAGACCGGCCTACGAAAGTCTCATACAGCGTCTCAATGTCTGCATTAGGACAATCATGTGCCCGAACGAGGACTGCAAGTGCACCAGCGCTCAAAACGAAAGACATAATGAACGGCAAGTGAATGCAATACCAAGCTATGGCTATGCCCCATGTTAACTCAGTCATCATCAGCAGTACTGGAAGCCTACCTGTCCAAACGTGCCGTCTTATAGCATGAGTGTGTAGATTGAAGGAGTCAATCTCGAAGTAGATCCAGTTGAATATGAACGCCTGAATCAGACCAAGTACAGCCTTGCCAAAGAACGCGTTCACACCCATTGCCGAGGAGCTTTGGTACAGTATGCCCAACACACAGGATCCGAAAACCAATGTCACGAATGCGTTGGTCCGCTCGATCCTGTGCTCGATGTTGACGCCTGGGTAAAACTCAAGGCGCTCCTTCCAGCTAGCAGGTAACTTGCGCTCTATCCCCGGCATACGTGCCATGATCAACAGGAAGCCTCCAAAGAGGTCGAACACTATCGCTGTCCATATGAGACCCTGGCGACTGGGCTCCTCGACATGGATACTGCCAATCCAAAGAGCGACTGGAACGAGCGCGATTATGCCATTGCCGATCATGGAGGCGCGCACCATAGGTATCTGGTAGGAATACCAGAAGAGACTGACGATCAGATACAGCCTCGCGGTAACATAAAAGGCAACTAGTGGTGTGTAGGTGTGCTCGAATGCATCTACCATGTTCGTAGTAAAGCCGAGTAGGCACGTCAGGATGAAAAGCACGCTGCAGCGACGCAAGACGTCGTCACTGTCAAACCACGAAATGAGCAGACTGATGTCGGTCCAGAACTTCCAGCCCATGATGAATGTGATGACAAAGCGTAGCAACGACTGTCCATCGGGATGCTCTGCTGCGGTATCACCAGTGACTGCAATGATGCCAACATAGAACAGGTCGATGAACAACTCATAACTGGCCACTTCCTGAGCCTCTCTCGCGCGCCAAAGTAGCCCTTTATGGAAGTATTGGCGAACAATGGGCTTTTGATAAAAGCGCATTGTCTCACCGAGCTTGCGGCCTGCATGCCAGGTATCTTTGTCGAAAGTAGAGTCGCCAGTGGAAGCGCTGTCATCGCCCGAGTCTCTGGTACGCAAATGCGCGGAATAGCCGTATTTGGAGAAGTTAGCGTCAAGCTGCACAGCGTGCTCGCTGATCATGTGAAGTTCTGATGAAAGCGCGTCGAGCTGGCGTAGTACACCCTCGAAGTCAGCAACGAGGTCTGGGTTCTCTTCCTTAAGCTGGCGGTGTCTCTCTTCGTAATGACTATGATTGTGGCGAAGGGCTTCAATCTTGTCACGAGCAAGTCAGCCTGAGCACATCACATAGGAAGCGTAGCTATAAACATACATGCTCAGGGCTTCCATGAATAACCAGGTCGAAGTCGTCTTTTTCATTCAGGCGCAAGGTCTGGCTCATGCGTCGTGCTTCATCAGGGTTTTTCGCAATGTGTACTTGCCTGCCATCTGGACGAAGTAGATGCTTTATCCTTCTTCCAGCTCCGTGCAGATGGTGATGGTGATGGTGGTGTCCAGAGGCGAGACCAGCCGGCGTATCAACGCCGTCGACAAGGGTTGCTGGCGTCGAAGACATGACGATAGTGTAGAATTTTAAAAACAAGCGCGGAGTGAACAGACCTGTCTGCTTTTTCTATGCGAGAATGAAGGCACGTGCATGTCGCAAGAGTTTAGCAATGCCTAAATCCGTACCTGATGGGCCGGGTGGCTTGTCGTTATCGATGTGTGAGAGCTGCTAATTCGTCGTTCCGCGTTAACTCAGGTGAATAAGCAGATGTGAGTAAGCACACTAGCTGCGGGGTAAGCGTCTGCGATGCTAGGTCTGCGTGTGCTTACAAGGGACTGACAGTTCGGTCACTATTCTCTAGCTTTTCATTGCTTTTACTTCTCTAGCTAGATGATCGAGGTCGATGTGGATGGCCCAGTGGGCTGCCTAGGTATGGGATTTGCCACAACGAACTTCTGAGGATTGGAGCAGGGGTGCCCGAACATCGAACGTTGGTCTTTCTCTAATACTCTGGTACGAATTACATGAGGCGCACCACGAAAATACGGATGTTGGTGACTTGTGCCATCACCATTGGATCCGTAGCCTTCTATCTCCAATGCGCCTTCACGTCAGCGTTTGCAGCGCTGGCCTTCTAGGTGATGCTCCCCGAGGGCCAAGTCGCTGCGCAGACTCTGTTCTGAACGATCGCAGAGCTAACAGTTATGCACCATCTTCGTTTTCGCTTGTCAACAAACAAAACAAGTCAAATTTGAGCCCGTGATTTGACTTGTTTGGTGACTAATCGCTTCTAAATTTGATTGTTTGACTTGATTGGCTATATAAGCCCTGTTTTGTTTGGTCAATTGGTTGGTGTTTGATAGTAGGGCGCCAAGGGGGGGTGGGGGGGGGTGTGCAGGGGCACGTGAGAGGGAATGTAAGGTCACTGTAGGCAGGCAATCGGACTCAAGGTAGATGGGATGGCTTCTAGGCCGAATTGGGGATGTATTTGGATATCAGACGAATCCTTAAGGTGTAAGCCTCTGGATTCGATAGAAGTATATATACGGAGAGCCCGTGCGCGGCGCGGCCCTTGCCCTACCGAGTCCGTGCGCGTGACGCCCACCATCGCGTAACGCCCCGCTGAGATCCTATCGACTTGTTGAAAAATAAGGTTACTGAGCCACCAACAACAGCAAATATTGTATAATATTGTAGTAGAGTAGTAAATAGACCTATGTGAACTACTTGTGCTACTTGTATTTACTTGGAAGCCTAACGTTGCGTCCGCGGCGAGTAGTGACTGGTGGAGGAGCTGAGGGTGCCTCAGGGGCTTCTTTCGCACCACCAGCATCACCAGCTTGTTTCTGACGCTTATTGCTACCTGAGGTAGCTTTTAAGGCTTTACGCTTACCCTTTTGGGATAATTGGATAGCAGTAGTAGCTTGACGAGCGTCCCTTTGACGCTGCGCTTCAGCTGCCTTCTTAGCCTTCTCCTGCACCCTCACCTCCTTAGCTCTCTCACGCTCTGTACGCTTCTCCTGAGCCTCTCTTGCTCTCTGAAGCTTAATTGCTACTTGCTCTTGCTTCTGACGTAGCTTTTGAAGATGCTGCTCCTCCTGTTCTTGCTCATTGATCTTCCGACGATAGTGTGCCTCTCTGACCTTCCGAGGAGACCAAAATACAGGTTGACTTTGGTACTCCTTCCGCTGTTGGAGACTCAGGGGCTTACTCTTCTTATTGTGCTTCTTCCTGTGTGCAAGAGACTCCTGCAGGCCTTTGTTCTGCTCAGTAAGCAGCTCAACCTGGGCAGTAAGAGAGTGAATTGCCCCTGTCAGCTCCCGCACTGCCTCACTGTCAGGTTCCTTCACATGATCCTTAAGTACCTGCCTTATACGCCTCCAGTCTGTTGGTCTAAGAGCTCCTGATTGTTCTTCTTTGTCTGTATAAGTGTTGTTGACTTGTTTGAGTACAGCAGAGGCGTCAGGGGGCCATATCCCTGTGGCTGCAAAGGAGTTGACGATTGTTGACTCCTGAAATGAGCTCTGCCACGCCGCCCAGAACAGGTGTAAGAAGTTTGATTTAGTGACTGGAGAGGTCCCCTGACTGCTTTGGAGGAACTGCGTAAGCTCATTTGAGTATGCTCGTGCCAGAGGTGAGAACAGGCAAACGTCCAGTGGCTGGAGCCTGTGTGTTGAGTGAGGGGGAAGGATCATCACGAGTATCTTGCGTTGGTTGGCGTACTCAATAAAGTCAGGGGTAACGTGGCTCCCGTGGCCGTCAAGTATCAAAAGACGATACTTTCTCCGTGCTGTGGCCTTAGTAGCGCGATCGAACACCTGTTCAAGCCAGGCAAGAGCTATCTCGTTGTTGCTCCAGCCTGTACTAGATGAGCTGACAAAGACTGAGTGTTCCCCTGGCTTGATATCCTCCACCCAGCCTGAGTATATAGCTTGATTGGCTGCTGGGTATATGAGGCTTGCTGGCAGGGCTTCCCCTGAGGCACTTATGCAAGCAATAAGCGTGATCCACTCCCGTGAGCCGTCTTGGAGAGTACCTCTGACTTGCTTGCTGTCCCACAGTGGCCGGGAGAACACTCGTTTTGCACGTTCAAGTACCCCGATCATGAAGCCCTTCTCATCCATATTGTACATGTGCTGAGGCTCAATGCTGTACTCAGCTATCTTGCTGTGTAGAAGTGTGAAGTAGGCCTCAAAAGAAGCCCCTGAGTCAGCTTGGTGGCGATTGCGATCCTTCCCTGTTGCCCATTTGGTGACCAGTTCAGCTGTGTGACGGTGGAGGAAGCGAGTAACCCAGCTATCAGAGACGCTGCTACCAGCTACTTTAGACGCGTAATTTCGGATTTGAAGCCTGTTAGGAGGGAATCCGTCCTCAGTAAGCTTATTAATAAGCTTAATAAGCTCTTGTTCTTCAGTGTTGTTGAGTTTCCGTTGGTTAACTGCTTTGACCTCCCTAGAAGTTGAAACCCCTTTGTGCCTCCGCGCTAACGTAGACCGATCAACTCCCTTTGCTTTAGCAAACTTTGTGTATGAAAGTTGTTCTTTATGATTGCGCAAATCGAATTCTGTAGCCGCTTCTTGAATTGAGTCCATATTGACTGAGCTATGGGGTGTTGAAGATGGGGTGCGATTTGCTTAGCGGGGCGTTACGCGATGGTGGGCGTCACGCGCACGGACTCGGTAAGTGTTCCCGAGGTAGGGCCGAGGAGTATCAGAGAGGAATCCCGTGACAGGAAGCATACGATGCTCTTAAGACGCATAGCAGGCAACACAGCTATAGCTTTGTTCTTAAGCGAAGTAAGCCTTACAACTTAGATGTTAAAACATAATACTACTATTATTGTAACTAATTTTAAACCTACTAGTTAAGTGCGAAAAAGTTAAGTATAAGCACGCGTGCGGCAGGATGTCCCTTTAAGCTAGTTATCTTTAGGATAAAGTACAGCAAGCAATAGAAGCTAGTAGTTCTAGATAAGCATTACAACCACCTCTAATTAATTAACCCTAGCGCGTACAATGTGTATCGCAAGCGTACAACGGCATAAAAGGAAGTAATTAAATTAATAACCTATACTAGAGCGCGGCTAATGCAGATTCTTGCTGCAATCCAAAGTAAAGATTATAACACACTAGTTACTACTATCAACATACAAGGCAAGAGAAAGAAAATTAGGGAGAGACACCTAGACGGAAGGAGTCCGATAGAGGCACTGTTGAAGTCGTACTTTAAGCAAAGCTCGTAAGCACTAATTCTATTGGTTCTCGGGGATGAGTACGGTGACAAGAAGCCGAAGGGGTTGGTTGCAATAAGGTGTACAGATACGATCTGTCAGTCTTGAGAGCAGGGTAACGATGAGTAGTACAGAGTAGACTGTCTAGCTCGAAGGTTGGTTTTGAGATCCAAAGACAAACTTGATAACTTAGGTTGAACACGAACCATAAGGGTTGTGTTCCTACGTACTTATATACTAAAGAGATATCCTATGCTCGACTTGCTCGACGTGAGCTTCGTGAGCGTCTGCTCGACTTGCTCGACGTGAGCTGCGTGAGCTGGGCACGTGAGGGTCCACTTGCTCGAGTGCCAAGGCGTGAGCGAGGTCACGTGACCGTGGAACACCACGTCACAACCGTGCCGCACGGGGAGCCCCCGTAACCATACTGCCCGAGTCCTTTTCTTGAGCGCTGACAGCCTGTCAGCAATTGGCTGGTATAAGAGTTCGTAACAGGCACTACTAGACAATCTGTCTACAGCAGACTAGATCTTTGCCGTTAAGAAGGACAATAATAATTGCATCTAAAACCTCTTCTTTGCTTATTAGAAGCAGGTCGAGCTGCTGCTAGCGAATCCTAATATACTATTAATAGACTGCATATATTAAACTAACAAGCATAAACTTCCTCTACTACATATACTTAGCTGCACTAACCTGCAGATATTCTTCTCTATAGGCTTCTGCTTCCTTAGCAACAAAATATATATAGACTACTACTAGGCGATTATAAACTTCCTCCTTAAGATAGGTGTGCAACAGCCACGTGTTTTTATTAGCAACTAGAAAGAAGCATTAAAGATGTTAGCGCGCGCGCTGCTCCTAGGGGTTCCTTAGCTCTTGTGCGTGTAGCACATTAACAAGAACGTTTAGACGAAAGCGCAACAGATCTAGAGAGATGCTAATAGCTGTTACGATTCCTTCCTACCAGCCAACCAGGTGCTGACACCCTACGAATAACGGACACACCTGGCGCAGTAATTACACGGGCTCACCCGTGCGGCACAGTTAATTACGAAGTCACGTAACTGGCTCACTCCTTGGCAGTCGAGCCGGGTGGACTCCACGTGATGGCTCACGCAGCTCACGTCGAGCTCGTCGAGCCTAGCTCACGATCAACTTAGTGAGCTAGGAGGATTTCTTATGTACCCCTTAGTATATAGTACGTAGGAACACAACCTTTATAGTGTGTGTTTAACCTAAGTTATCAAGTTTGTCTTTGGATCTTAAAACTAACCTTTGAGCTAGACAGTCTACTCTGTACTACTTATTGTTACCCCTGCCTTCGAGACTGACAGATCGTATCTGTACACCTTGCTGCAACTAACCCCTTCGGCTTCCTATTACCGTACTTATCCCTAAGAACCAATAACGTACCTCACGGGCGAGCCGCTCACTTTTGCCAAGACGACACCAAACTTCAATCAACTCGTGATGCCTCAACGCAAGAACGCAAAAAAGTCCTCAAACGAAGCAGACATCCAGCTTGCAGTCCAGGCTATCAAAAGCGACGCGACTCTATCCCAAAGACGCGCTGCGAAGATCTACAGAGTGCCTCAAAAGACACTCAGTGACCGACTTGCTGGAGCCTCCCCACGACGCGATTGTACGCCCAATTCAATGAAGCTAACAAACACTGAAGAGCTGGTAATCGTCCAGCATATACTGAAGCTAGACGAGCGAGGATACCCGCCCCGGCTCACTGATGTGGAGGATATGCCAACTCTCTACTCGCAGAGCGCAACCAGTCACATGTTGGCAAGAACTGGGCTGGCACGTTCGTTAAGCGTCGCCCTGAGCTCACAGTTAAGTTTAATCGAAAGTACGACTACAAGTGAGCCCTCTGCGAGGATCCTGAGGTGATCCAGGGCTGGTTCAGTCTGGTAGCCAATACCAAAGCCAAGTATGGCATCTAGGACAACGACACGTATAACTTCGACGAGACAGGCTTCATGATGGGCCAGATATCCACTAGAGTCGTTGTTACAGATGCAGAGAAGCCAGGACGAGCAAAGCAGGTCCAGCCAGGCAACCGGGAGTAGGTAACAGTCATTAAAGGCATTAATGCCACAGGATGGGCCATTCCGCCCTACATCATCTTCAAAGCCCGCCAACACCAGTCTAGCTGGTACAAGGACGACGATTTGCCCTAAGATTAGACTATTGCTATCTCTGAGAACGGCTGGACTACCAATGAGCTTGGTTTTGACTAGTTGAAGCACTTTGACAGGCATACAAAGACGCGTACTGTTAGTACCTCCCGCATGCTGATTATTAACGGTCATGGGAGCCACAACTCTGCAGAATTCACGCAATACTGCAAGGATTAGAAGATTGTAACCCTATGCATGCCTGCGCACTTGTCGCACCTCCTGCAGCCACTTGACGTGGGTTGATTTGGCCCTCTGAAGAAGGCGTACGGAGTTGAGGTGAATGAGCTTATGCGCAACCGGACTAACCACCTTACAAAGCAGGAGTTCCTGCCATGCTTTAAAGCAGCTCATAAGAAAGCTATTACCCCTAGCAACATCCAGGGAGGGTTCCAAGGCGCAGGACTAGTCCCTTTTGACCCAGAACGGGTCATATCAACCCTTGATGTGAAGCTGCGCACTCCATCACCACCACTCCCTACAAACAACGAGCCCTGGCAGTCGCAAACCCCAAGCAATACCCTGGAATTTAGGTCGCAATCAACTTCAATTCAAGAGAAGTATCAGAAGCAGCAGGGCAGCTCACCAGATTCTGTGCTAAGGGCGCTTGAGCACTACGCAAAGGGGGCAGCAATTGTTGCGCACAAGCTGGTGTTGGCGAAACAAGAGATAGCTGAGCTTCGAGCAGCTAATGAAGCCGCCACGCGACGTAAATCGCACAAAAGAAAGCGTATTCAAGCTAAGGAAAGCCTTGCAGTTGAAGAAGGCCAGCGGTTAACTGCTCTACAGGAGTTTGGCGCGCGTGGTGATGGTAAGAAGGCAAAGAAGCGGGTGCGCGCTGAAGGAGGTGAACCATCCCAACGACGCTGTGGACAGTGCGGAGAGGGTGGGCACAACGCGCGAACGTGTAAGAATACTGTAGAAGAGGTCTCTGAGTAATGTTACAGCTTATTACACCTTGTGCAGCGCCAGTTTGTGGTGTTTTGGGCTATAATAGGGTGAGTTTTGGTGTGGTCTTGGCAAAAGTGCGCCGCTCGGTGTACCGTGCCGGACGGCGAAGCGATCAGGACGGCGAAACGATCGCCCCGCCCCACCAACCACCACCACCGCCACTAACTTTACCACGTCGCGATCACCCTAAATGGAGCCTATCAATGCTGCGCTTGCAGTCATAGAAGCTTTAGAGCCTGGAGAAAAACTTGTATACACGCAGATCGCTAAAAGGTTTGGTGTTAACCGCATAACGCTCGCGCGGCGGCATTAAGGTCTTACCACCTCGCGCGCTATCCGCTATCAGAACCAGCAAGCTCTCCACCCACAACAGGAAAAAGAGCTTATAGAGTATATTGATCGCATTAGCAAGCAAGGGCTACCACCAAGTAGAGATATGGTACGAAGGCTTGCTTCACAGCTTGCCCAGAAAGAGCTTGGTTACCACTGAGTTAATCGCTTTGTTCAGCGCTATCCAGACCTTCTCAAACCAAAACTGGTTACCACGATAGATCGCAATCGCTACAGAGCTAATTCAGAACTTAAGTACAAGCTCTACTTTAAGCTTTTGCGCGATAAACTTGACTAATACAAAGTCGAGCCGCGCCATACCTACAATATAGATAAGAAGGGCTTTATAATCGGAGTCTAATCGCGATTAAAGCGGATCTTCTCTAGAACCTCTCTAGAATCCGGAATTAGAAGATCTTTAATCTAAGACAGCAACCAAGACTGGATTACTCTAATTGCTTATATTTGCGCCGATGGATCTCATCTTAATCTAAGCCTAATCTACTAAGGTCAATCAGGATCCATCCAGAACTCGTGGTTGCAAGGCTTCGATCCAAACATCTATCGCACCTGGATAATCTTATCTCCCTCTGGCTAGTCGAACAACGATATCGGGCTTCAGTGGCTTAAACAGGTATTTGATCCTGCTACCAAAGCAAAAGCTTGATTGTCTTACTGATTACTGTTCACGGATGGCCATTAATCTCACCTCACGATGGACTTTATCGACTACTGCGATCAGAATAAGATCCTGCTAGCGATATTTCCGCCTCACGCGACCCATACGCTGCAACCTCTTGACGTTGCCCTGTTCAAGCCTCTATCGACTGCGTACTCCAATGAGCTATCGAGCTTCATGGATCAGTGCCAAGGGCTGCTACCTATCACCAAAAGCCACTTCTTCCCGCTGTTCTGGAGAGCGTGGGAGGCCTCTTTCAGGGAATCTACTGTCCTCCGGGCCTTTGAAGTCACAGGCATATCGCCATTTAATCTAGAAGTAATACTCTAAAAGTTCAGAACTGCTGCTACTGAGAGCGATAGCGAGTCGTCTAACCTCAGCGCATCTGATTGGAGAAAGATCAGGCGGCTGATTGATTGCGCTGTTAACCACAAAGAGAGCAGGAAGATCTCGCAGCTTAATCAAAGTATCATGAAGCTATCTACCCGATCTAAGCTGGTTGAGCGAGAGAATGAGAAGCTACGAGAAGCTCTGATTAATGAGCGACAGCGTAAGCAGCGATCGCAGCCTGGAGTACTTGAGTAATCCGAAGATTATCATGGTGGAGCTGATTTCTGGTCGCCGCGGAAGGTGCGAGAAGCTCGCAGCCTCCAAGAGCAGAAGAAGCGCGATCAAGAGCTATTACAACAACAAAAAGCTATGGCGATCCAAGCTCGAGAGGAGTCAAAGCTGATCAAAGCGCGGGAGATTGATGCGAGGCGTCGCGCGCGAGCAGAGGCGAAGCTGCTAAGGGAGAAGCAGAGGGCTATCGAAGCCGCTGAGCGAGCTGCTCGCCAAGCAGCCCGCAAAGCAGCAAAACGACTTCAACAAGTTTCTAAAAATTTTAAAAAGAGTAAGAAGAAGAAGGACTTCAAAACCTGTACGAGGCCTACACACAAAAAAACAATCGTTAGTGGTGATAGTTATGGTAATTAGTCATTTGGTTGCGTTACAGGCCCACCACCTATTTAATCGCGACGCGGCTGCAACATTAAACTGCTATTAAAATATAAGTAGTCATTAATATATTATATAACGTCTAGAATACTCTACTAAAAGATCTCGCTATAATAGCCATTTGGTGCGGCTCTACAGCCTTATCTTTGTGGTGGTTTTGGTGGGGCGGAGCGATCGTTTCGCCGTCCTGATCGCTTCGCCGTCCGGCACGGTACTGCGCCGCTCGGTGTACATCTACGTTATTAGAGTAGTTACTTAGAAGTAAAAATAGAGATTTAACTAGTAAAACTAGGTGGTTCGCTCGCCTGTGTGGTCCGCTCGCTGTACATGTACGTTATGGCTAACTTATAGAATCTAACTAGCGCTAAAAGTAGGTAATTATTATTTCTGATTATCGGCGTTGGTTGCCTGCTTCAGCGACCCTTGTGCAAAGGCTACCTGACAGTTCGATGGCCAGCGTCGCATCACATACTGAGTCGCCTCGCTTTCATGCTCTTCTTGCCAACCTCGGGAGGTATCCCGTTCGCAGACCTCGCCGGTGCGTGCGCTCTACAAAACCTCGGCAGGTCCGACGACTTGCGGCTCACGCCCACGGGACGAGGGTGGCGACGGTGCGGGCACCAAATTTGAGCCTCGACGCCGTATGATCAGCATTCCCTAGCATCGTTGCTTAAGGCACTCCTTGTTGCGCCGCAGTCGCTTCCCCTCAGTATCTATGGACGCTATTTGCTGGTCAGGCACTGCGAAGAGCCGACTGAATTCAATCTTGGAATGCCGTGGAGGATAGAACGGCATTTGGCGTACGTCAAGGTTATCGCAAAAGCTTATACCGACATCACCCTCTTTCAATCATGTTATTACCTGCCGAGCCGCGGGGCGCAGGCTTAGAGCGCCACACTGAGCTTGTCGAAGCTTGATCTGGTGACCTAGCAGAGGCTTCCACGAACCGCTGCGCTGCAAGCGACAAGCGTGGCCCACATTCCCCAATCCGTCCCACACACGGTTGAGACGAGTGCGGGGCAGAAATGCGGAGAGCCTTGGGAATTGGGGAGTTTGTAGGGTTTTGACCTTTTCTCCCTCGGCTGGGTGTATTGATGACGACAACATGTGCGGATGCAGCCGTCTTTTACCGTCTCTGAACGCTACTTGAGAACAATTTAAAGCACCGAATTCTGTCCTATCGTTCTGGATCTTTGAACGATCGTCTCCGCGCTCTCGGATTACATCTCCAGTCGCTCTACTACACTCCGCTCCTTCCTAGCCGCGCAATCGCAGCCATGGCCGACGTTCACAACGTTGATCACGAGATGAAAGAGCATAATGGCCGTACCTTTGTTGGTAGCGGGGCAGAGCTTAGTCGTCAAGTCACTGTGCAACTCAGCTCCGAGCAGTATGAACGCCTGTTCTTCCAACCATCAGCGCCTCGTCGCGGTGACCTTGCAAAACGATTCGGCACGTCCAGTCGCCACTTCAAAGCTTGAGAAGGTGCTAATTGTGCGAAGCCAATCCGACACTTCTTGGTCTGATCGGCTTTCTGATTCCGTACACATCGACCATCCTCATTCTTTGCGGCTTCCAAGGTGCTGTGGCGCCACAGAGTCTAATCGGACTGAGCGGAGACTACTACTTTTTTGGCTGCATTGCTATGAATCTTGCGGGTGTTGCAGAGTTCATCCTCGGTAACAGTGGGTGCTCAGTGTTTAGCTGTGCGGGCGTCATCGCTGATTTGTACCTCAGCATTCCCAATGGCGGTCTTCCTTATCTACGGCAGTCATTGGGGCAGTCTCGCATACACTCAGGATCCTATCCACCAGACTACGTCTCCCTTTGCGGAGCTCGGTGGCGCTAACGGTGCAGCATATAACTCATCTCAAGGCTTCCACAACGTCACGATGTCAGTAGCTCCGAATATGTCGACCCTCGATTGTCTGTAGAAGTTGCTGACTTCCATAGGGCCATCGCGAGTTTCGTGTTCTTCATGGGGACTTTCCGTGTCAACGTGTTCTTCACCTTGACCTTCTTTGGCCTCATAATGCTGTTCTCCTTCATTGCAGCGGCCGACTTCCGCGTTGCACACGCCACTACCGAGGCCGATGTCGAGCACATCAACAAGCTGCTCCACTTCGCTGGTGGTTTTGGTTTTATCGGTCTCGTCTGTGGTTGGTATCTGGCCATTCTCACCGCTTGCGAGGCTGTCGGTATCCCATGCCCGCTCCCTATCCTAGACTTGAGCAGCAGGGTGTTCCCCAAGAAGGATACTCCCGTCAATGGTGAAAAAGTGGGCGATTTTCTATAAAAGAATTTTTCTAGAGTAAGAAGAGAACAATAGGATGTGATGCCAAAGACGGCCGTCTAGTGCCTGGGATTGACGGTCTGGCTACGAGGAATGCAGACGGGAGTGATAGGGGCCGCTTAGTACCCACATTGGATGGGACGTTACTTGGGCCTCGGTAGTTTTCCAGATCTTGCTGTTATTGCATTGAGCTCTGTGGCATTGCGCATATGCGATGTGACGTCCAATACGAGCAGGAATCCAAGGGCCCCACGCGAGAACTTCGTCGTATAGCCACTCCCTGAGTGAGCGCATCGCGTTGGTGTATACGGACACTGCTATGGATGCGATAAGTCAATGAGCATCCTTCTTAATAGATCAGAATACCCCCATCCATTACGTTTGTGCAGTTGTAGAGTGTATTTACGTTCGCTCGTCTGTTCTCGTCGCAGTGTATGTGGTTCGGCTCGGCTCCACATTCTGCTCGGAAATTTTATATGGAACGGGATCGAGCTGTGCTCGTAAAGCTTTGACATTCAACACCGTTGAACAGTGTTCTACAATCTTAAAATAGGCTAAAAATAGACTATAGGCTGTATTATATCCTCAAGGCTTTCAGATCGTTAACACATTAAATATGAGAATGTCAAGTACATAAGCACACAACACTGCTCTTCAGCAACACCATCAACACACTGCCAACTACATACCACGCCACTCGCTCACAACACCCGAATACTTCCTCAACCATCAACATGCGTTTCACCACTGCTACCATTGCCTTCATGGCCGCTGCTGCTACGGCCACCGTCATTCCTCGTGCGGATATTGGCAGCTGGAATGTGACCATCACCCATGGCGGTGGTGCCGACAGGGCGCGCACTGAGACAGTCTCCGGTGTCTATGCTAACAGCGGTCTCACTGACAACATCCCTGTCACCTGCCATTTCCAGGGCATGCTCAACGGCGAAGTCATTAACGAGACCAAATGTGTCCCCGAGTCATTCAGTTATGAACTCACAATCGATGACCGTATGTCATGATAATTGCGTAACCTCAAAACAGATGCTGATAATACCGCAGGCATTACTCTGACCCAAACCGTTACCCTCAGCGGCACCAATGTCACCATCAAGGGTACATCCGACCCGTTCGCGATTGTCAGCGACGGCATCACTGGCAAGGCATGGAGCGCATCTGACATCATCGTCGATGCTTCTACCGCCGTTGCGTAGGGCGCATGACGTAGGGCAAGCACATACAAGAATGTAACCATATTATCACACCATTACCTCAAAGAGATGTTCATGATATTGACACTTTGCCCTTCCGTGGCGTTCCATGTCCTGGTCTCTACGGTGCTTACAACAGGAAGAAGTTTTTGTTGCTGGGGAAGTTGCAATTCTTGTTCGTAGTAAGGCTTCAATAATTTTCGTATACGTTGGTGGCTTAGTAGATACTGTAATCTATGCGTGCAGTATAACTTACCTGTAGGGATTAGGTCTACTGCAAATTTGCTGCCAGATCACGGGGGTACGAGGGTATTTCGACAGTAGTTACAACGGCGCCGAGCGCTGCTTAACCGTGAACATCATAGCTTAGCAACCTTCCAGTACGTTTCGTAACCCCCCCTTCAGTCCTTACCTTGTGCGCCGCAGCAAGACCTGGAGGAGAGGGTCACATTTTCAATCAGACCGGGATCGAAAGTATACCAGTGCTCGTCCAGGGTCACTCCCTGGTGACCTTCATGAATCAACTCTGTCTCGCGATATAAAAGCCTGCCTCCCGAATGTAGACGGTTCATGGCCTGGGATCACCTTCGGAAGTCTTATCTGAAGGCTGTACAAAGAAATCATACTTGCTGTTGGGTTGTGAAGGACTGGTTCCTGCGTAGCCCAAGTAGAACGGGCGCGCAGTCGAACGTGTAGTGACGCGTGCTCGGCCCTTGAACTATCGCGCCTTTTATATATGTGCGTTCTTTATGCGCTCTTCTGTGGTCCCGCAAGCCAAGACGCGGCAAGGCCCCAACGAAAGAAAGGAACTGAAACAGCTGCAGGTCTTGGAAACCGTTTTCCACATTGAAATCGCGACGGTGGATTGTTTTCTAAATGAAGCAACACTCTCCAATTAAAAAAAAAAAGCTAGTACTTGAACGTCAGACCATTCGCTGCACCGCCCCTTCCGTTGTGCCAGGCATAGTAGAGCCTCATGCTCACGCACCCAATGGTGACCATCAGAAGCATTCCAAAGTTGACATCTAAATCACATTTAGTCCAGCTAGTCTAGTTTCGATGGGCAATATACATACAATGGCCCGTTGGGTAACCCTGCTTGGCTTCGTTGGTTTTGTAAATCCAGACACCGACGACTTGGCCCGGCGCACCCCAGCTGATATTCAGGGCGATAGCTAGCCCAACGGCGGCAGTCGAGTGGAGATTTGAAGAAAGCCATCCGAGCAATGGCGGAATGCAAGAGAACGCCCCGCAGCAGGCGACGATCAGACAGCCGTATCGTGATGAGTAGCTAGTTGCTGGAAGCAAGGCAGATGCCAGGAAACCGATTGAGCCAATCAGAGCAAACGCCGCTGAGTGAAATGCTCGGCTGTGGTCGGTCAGCCCGTACTTTTGGTTTTGACGGGGTTACTTACGCATTAAAGTGATCCGCTGACCACGACACCAGCAATGTGACTATGTATGCAGTAGCATATGGTGGGACAGTCATTAGTTGGGCTTCGAGATCCTTGTATCCGAGCCCAGCAACAATCGACGGTGCGAACAAACTGAGACTAGAGAACGGTACTGAAATACCAAAGTAAATCTTGATTAAGTCAACACAATGACCTTCGATATTCGAGAGGGACTCACAATGTAATGGACCCAGAGCCTCCACTCCAAAATCGTTGCTTTTGCCTCCATCCAAGTCAGCGACGCGGCGTGGCCTTTCGATCCTTCGTGCTTCAGACGCTCCGTTGCCAACTCTTTCTCCTCGATCGACAGCCAAACCGCGGTTTCTGGATAATCTGGCAACAGGAAGAAGACCAAGATGGAAGAAAGAACCGACGGAAGGCCTTCAAGAATGAACAGCCATCGCCATGCTTCCATACCAGAGGTACCATTCATGTGTCCAACTCCAAATGCTACGGCGCCTCCAAAGGCGCCCGCGAGGGTCGCTGATGCGAGAATAGTGGCAACTCGAATAGAGCGCTCACTATCTTTGTACCAAAACGTTAAATAATATACTAGTCCAGGGAACAAGCCTGCTTCGAACACTCCAAGGAGGAAGCGGACAATAGTCACCGAGACATGAGACTGAGTACCTCCAAGACCCATGGTAATAGCGCCCCAGCTCACTATAGAATATCAGCAGGTAAGACCAATGGGAAGCTAGGCTGCAGACACCTACTCATTAAAAACGCTATCCACCGACTCGGCCTCAACTTCTGCAGGAAGTAGTTGCTCGGCACCTCGAATAAAGCATACGCAATCAAAAATACCATCAGCGCGATGGTGTATTGGTAAGCCGTCATGTGGGTCGTACTGAGAAGGTCATCGTGCGTTGACGAATTGAGCACCTTCGCATTTCCGATGTTTGATCGGTCCAGGTAGCAGAGCAAGTATATTGAGGCCGACAAGGGAATGATCCTGAGGTCTTGCTTCAGTATCAAAGCACGTTCCCGTCCTTCGTCAATAATGTTCTCATGCGGGATCTCTACTGTATGTTCTTCCTGGAATAATGATGAGGATATTCCTAGTCGATTAAAGAGACCTATCTCATACGTACCTCACGAGCAGCCGGGCTTTCAGCGTTGTGGACGAAAGCTGCATGTTTATGGTCAGTAGCCATGATCAACTAGAGAAGAACGTCTAGGACCTTGGCCACTAGATTTTGAAGAGAGGGTGGGGAAGTGAAAGCCTTTTCTATAGGCTTTGCTGAGCCCCGAATTTGAGCAGTGTGGCAGCTGCACTGTTTCCTTCGGCAGTCATCAGCCGAAGTCGGGGCAGCAAGCCCCGCAATCAAGACCCTCGGCACAAGACCCACATCACAGCATAGCAGGTGCATCCATCGGCGTGAAAATAGCGAAGCCTCGGCCCTAAGCTACCTCAAACCCACATCAGACCAGGTGAGTATCATCATAGACGCGAAAACTGTGCAGGCTTGCGACCGCTGCCACCGTCGGAAAAGACGATGTAGCAAAAGAAGACCTGCATGCATGGCGTGCGAAAACGCTTGTGCACCATGCACGTACAGTGCTCGAGCTTAGAAACCTATATATCGATGCGACTATATAGAGAGACTAAAGTAACTGGACGCGCTCGAACCTGGAAATATGACAATCGTGTCTTCGAGGAACGAATGTTGCTCACTAGTCACAACCTTCGACTTCCAGAATTGTGTCAAAAAGGTAGATATTCAAGCGAGCCCGTTGATCGCCCTTTGATCACCGCAACAGATGGAATACCTCCTGTCTACATTCTGGCTACTGACCCAGTGGATGAAAGCAATGCGACGAAGAAGCTTTGTCCGTACCCACAACACGTGGTGTTCACAGGTCAGGATCGCAATCTGCAATTAGTTTACCTGCATAGATTGAATAGTCGACCTGACGCTACCAAAAGCTCGAGGACGACTAAGGTTTACTGTAGGGTCGCGAAATTCTGGAACCAGTGTTAGGCAAGCTTCTGCGGCGCTTCACCAAATCATCGTCGAATTATATAACATTCATTATGCCGTCACTCAAGTTCGCATACCGTCTTGTCTTGGCTTCACCTCCGAGTTGCGGTCGAACTGAAGATAGCAGCAAATTGGACTCTCGGCAAAACGGAGGGTGTTAGTGGCTTACGATCCGCCATTTCCTTTCCCAAAGTCTGGAGCACGATTCGCTGCCACTTATCAGCCTCGCACTAGGTACTCGCCAATTTGCCTCGGCTTCGTGAGGCTGTTGATCCGCAATTGTCCATCCTTCACAGCTTCTGTCCAAGTCGAGCCCAGGTGTAGACCCGAGCCAGGCTAGAGCATGCCTATTCTAGGTAGCCTGCACCTCTGTCGCGAGCCACAACATCGATGATCAGCAATTGCGTTTAAGGGTAAGTGCGTTCGTTAGTGTTCCAATACTTGTTGCGAAAATCCTCCTCTTTCATTCATTGCTCATTCAAGATGCAGTATTCAAGTGCATTCCTGGGCGTTATTGCAACCGCCTCCAGTATGCCAACAGCGATTGACCCATGTACAACGACGTTTCAATACCTTCTAACGCTGCCTGATAGCGAATCTGCTACAGCCGACTTCTGCGCATTGAAGTTCTCCTCAGCACCCGATGCTGTCGTCTCCAAAATTCCCTCTGCTGGGATCAAGTCAAGCAATCTGTGAATCAAGGCCCACACTCCTGTTTGAGAACATCGACTAACTAGTATGCTGTTTAGTGACTATGTGAACCTAAGCAATGTAGCAGAAAAGGTGGCTAAGACATTCTGCGAGTGCAAGTTCTCAACAACAGGGTCTCGTGGCGGTGCAAGAGATGATTGCAGAAACAGAGGAAGCATTAAGCGTCACCCTGCTCATCAAATCTAGACTAAACTAGGGTTCAAAAGCTTATAGCCTGAAGTAGCGCCGTTCTAAATCGACCCTACTGACACCTGTCCGGTTTGTGACGAACCCTGCCCATGATTATTCCATTGTTTACACAGCATGCTACCGGAAATCACTGAATGGTAAGAGTGATACCCCACAAGCGGACCTTCTATCAACGCAGTCTCATGCCACAAGATGACAGTTGAACACATAACGCCTGTTCGCTAGCTGATGAGGACATTGCGCTCTTTTTATTATCGAAGGCCGTTTACAACGCACTTGTCAGTCCAATGGGAGGCACTGATTGATGTACTCTTCATGGTCGTCGACTAAGAGATAGAAAGACACTTTATTTAGATGTTGCATACCCATAGACAGGTATCGTTCACTCACGGACGTAGCAGGCGCACTGAGATTCCAGCCTCGTGTCCCGAAGAGCCGGCCCCGCAGAGCAGTGCTGCCACCGCCGGCATTGTACTTGTACCGACTATCGGGCTACCAATCCGTTAACCTCTGGCATTCCTACTGCATAAAGTTTTATCGCGATTTTCCGCATGTGGGCCTCGCAATTGGAGCAGTCCTTCCACTGTCCATTCCGGGCCAAGTGCTCCAAGCGGGAGGGGCAATGCTCATCATCTGATACGTCCATGTCAACTGCTGAGTCAGGCTCCAGCTCAATCAAGTCTGAGCCCGCGACCACCTCCTGAGGTATGAATGCATCGACATGCTTCTCTTCTGCAATAGCTTCTTCATTCAACTTCTTTTCCAGTTCCCTCTTCTGCGATTTGGACGGGCCAGTGAAGGAATCAATGGCCGGAAGGTTTGTAGCGCTGAGTTTTTCCTCGATCTCGTCGAGGGACTGCTTCACTGCTGGGATTTCTCGCAGTGTATCAATTGTGACCTCCTCTACTTTCGTTTTCACAGTAGTTGGCTCTTCTTCCGTTCCTTCTGTAGCTCCAGGGATCTGCGCTCTCAGCTTCCTCCAAAGTTTTAACATCTTTTTCTTTGATTTTATACCTTCAAATGGTCCCGTACCCGCCATATACTGGGTCCTCAGCGAGTCCTTCGAGGTCGAAGCAACCACTCCCAGAACTCTCGGAAGGCTGTCTGGTGCATGGTCCTGCGCGTCTGGTCCCTCACCGACAGGTGGAGGCTCAATCATGCCACACTTTGCCTCGACCTCATGAGCCGGTCTTGTATTGGACTCTACCGCGGAAACAACTAACGCATGCTCCCCGGCCGCGTGCATTTCTTGATCTGACTGCGTCACCGGCTCTGCGGTCACACAGTGGGCTTGGGGAAGGGTTTCGCTCGTTTGGAACACAGGTCTCTCTGGCGTGACCATTTCACTGAAAGGCCTTGTAGAAGGATCATTTTCGATTGCAGCCTCCATTAGCTCGTGAACGGTCAGATTGGTCTCCCTATCGCTAGTTCTCGTCGTAGGGGTTTCTCTCCCTTCGCATGGATCGAGCTGCCCACGCAGCTGCCGAAAACTGTCACGATACAGCTCAGCGACCTTTTGACCCAATGCTTTCGCGAGGTTCAGGCTCTTGATACCGTTGAAGAAACTGCCGCTCGAGAAAGTCTCATCACTTTCTACAAACGTCTGCTCAACCTTGCGCAAAACGAGACCCTGTAGCCATCCAGCATCTTCTGCCAGCGATTTCAATGTGTCTTTTGCGATCGCATGTGCAGCTTGAACGACGCTGATACCATCAGCGGCCCTCTGGGTCTCCAGCTTTGCCAAGTCTTGCAGGCCTGTCAAGCCATACCGTTTTGCCACGATGAAAGTTGCGATGGCTTGTTTGAATTCGGCCGTACCTGTGCATATAGCAGGGTCTTCCCCATCATGGGGAAGCATTTGATACTCTTCCGTGTGCAGGAAATGCACAACCGTGTGAGCTAGAGTTGCATCCATGTCTGGGAAATGAATTGTCTTCTTTGTGTCTTCCGAACGAGGAAGATTGATCAGCGATTGGAGAAGAACCTCTGGAACATAGTATGATTCGAGGTCTGGACCAACGCGCAGAGTTACTGGAGGACTCGTGTAGCGGCTAGTGAAGCGTTAAGACCGATTAAGGGCCAGATTCGCAGAGAGAGGCCTCACCTGCTTGATGCTACAGCCGGACCTTCGGTAGTAACCCCCTGCTTTTTGGCCATAATAAGGGCTGGTCTGCGGCGTTGCGAAGGGCATACTTGGGTGGTGCAGCGGCTCTTTATGTTCTTCATGCAGCTATCGCACAGAAAAAGTTGCATTGCGTGACCATTAAGCGCTCTCCACGTAACAAACAGAGGGACTTCTGCATATGTACGGACACGACACGCCGCATATGCAGCCGCACTGATCTACAGCAGCAAGAGTTCTATCTCCACTAGAAGAGTGTTAAGACTAACGATATAATAGCATACTTACTAGTTATTCTTCATAAAGTATTTTCTAGATAATTTTTTATCTGGTATTATGAAGATTACTTTCTGTTAGATTAGAAAAAGAAACTTAACGTCACCAACTTAATTCATCTCATACATCTTGAAATGGCCTGCTTGCAGTTTCAGCACCAGCATTGCTGACTTTTGTCAGCCGTAAAACTGTACATGCAACATATGACGACATGGTAACAGCCAAGGAGAGAACGACCTGCTCTCGTTGCCGCCAATCGAAGCGAAAATGCGACAAGGCCAACCCAAACTTTACGCGCTGCGAGCGTGGAGGTGTTGACTGCACCCACAACAAAGTCCATCAGTACGGTCCAGCTCAATCGCAACTTCGCAAGAAGCTAATGGCACGCCAGTTCTGCAGTATCCGACCCCAGTAACTACGCCACCGACGTCTCTCCAGAAAGTTCGAAAACGTAACCGAGCATGCCTGTCATGTGTGCGTTGCCATCGATTCAAGATCGAATGCAGTCAAACAGAGCCTTGTTCTCGTTACTCACGCTCCGGGGTACAATGCACGCACACACACAAGCTCAGGCTGTCACAGGATCAGCCCGCACAACCGCCACAGCCCCCTAGATTAACTTCAGAGGAGCCTTCCAGCCAGAAGGTTCCTTTCGCTTTGACGGAAGACTACCCGGACAATGATTGTATATTTGGACACTCAGATGTCAGCTCGTACTGGACAGCGAAGCCTACTGCCGCAAGAGGCCAAAATCTTGACAACTTCAAGCTTGGACACTGGAGATTGTTGGGACACGATCATGCCGCGCACTTTCCACTGAATGTCAGTTTCTGTCACGTGTGAATACACATGATGGGGACATCTTCTCTTACGACTAGGTCCTCTGGTATGACTGCGAGATCACGCAGCTCATACACGAGGCTACCATGTGTCACGAAGATGACATCGTCCGGCTGACTCTCAACATATTCTTTCGATCCGCTCTTCTTACGATAAATTGTCGGCACGCACTACGTTCAGATGCTACTGTACTTTAGTCAGTGTCGTACAACGCCATTTTCGAGACAAATATCGCTCTCTTGAAGCCCTACCACCAGCTTTCCTCTATATCGCCACATACTCACCTGCTGGCTCAGCCATATATGTTAGACTTTTTGGCTGCTGCTTTTACCACCTGCATGATACTACTAACCCCAATCGGAACACCTTCGCATGAAGGAGGTACGGGGCTCAGTGAATGCAGGCAGATATCGTTGGACGCTCTCATGGGCTGCATGGACATCCTTGCCAACGACAACCGAAAAGCTTTGTGCTTCACCTATGGCTTTAAATGATTGCAAGCGATATATGCACTCACTCTGAAAGACCATCAGCCAAGAGCTATGCCGGGCACATGTCAGTAGAAGCTGAGACGTGTTTGGTGTCGCAATTCTCACGTGCAGCAGAGTTACACAAATGCATATCAAGGCAAATCATCGGTGGCTTCCTCCAATCAATCTTCCAAAGCGGACGGACGTGGTCGCGGCATCTGGAACCGTTCCTGTCCCAAAACCTCGCTTCAGCATACCTAGCCCGCAACGACCTTCCAAAACGCACAATCGTGGCGGAGCTGCCCGCACCATTACATTCGCCGTGAACCCCGGACTGGCGAAAACGTGAACGGTCAATCGATAAAGCTTTTATGAAGCACGGAGCTGCACGGCGTGTTTGCACTTGTCGGTGGCTTAGATGCTCAAGCAAATCTTGGTAGACAGCCTGAGGCGCGGCGTCGCCTTGTCTACGTTTCAGATGGCGATCAACATCACGACCGACGTACATTATAACATGACTGCCACCGTGATCGTGGAGATATACCCTCTCGTGTCACATCCTCATTTCCATACCTACAAGAACATTGATTGTCTCCTGAGAAGATTCATTTGGTGTCGCATCAGAAGCATCGATCTCACGATCACAACGACACAGCCGTCACGGCATATACAACATGTTGACCAACCGCCGTTCAACAATGCCTATGAAGCATGTTCGGATGCCCAGCTGGCATGCAGGCTCGAAGATCACCAACTCTGCCACCCCCACATACACCATTGACAATGCACCAAAAAGCCTGACGCCTGCGATACTTACGTCTACAACACCAAGCCTGCCCGGCTACAGAACAACGCGTCTTATTGGAGCGATTCATGGAACAGCATCTCTCACTCATAAGATTCCCAAGTCGTTCATGAAGTCGCTCTCGAGCAGCATCACAGGCTCTTGGGGTGAACCAAAGCCATTGACTCAAGTTCTATATCAAGCGCGAGACCAAGCCATCGAGAGAATGTCGAAAGATGCGATCGATAAGGGTGCGAACGCCGTCATCGGACTGCAGATTCGAGAGACTGAGGTCATGGGTTGTGTCGTGGTCAGCGTGAGCGCGACGGCCTGTTTGGTCGAGAAAGAGAGGGGTGGGGTAAAGAGGGACAGCGCGCAAGAGAACCCTTTCTGATCACTACCTGAGTGTCGAAGAGTGCAATCGAGTGGAGATAAGAAATCTAAACAGTCTGAAGTAAAGAAAGAGCTAACGGCCTGACCGAAGAATAATGTGGGGGGCGAGCACCAAGCAGGACCGGCATTTATGTTCCATCTTGCATACTTCAAGGCGTTCACGGCTGCAGGACAGCTTCTCGAACCTTTTGCTGTGTATAAACCAAGTCAATACATGACTTTCTGCATTTTTGAAGGCAGAAGTCGTTTCGTCAACCGCATGTCCTACACCTGCGAAGAGAGAATGCGATCGAGAGCGCTTATGTCTAGACAACGGGCCTTTTTCAAACGTTGAAAATCATACAGCAGCATCTGTTGCGATGGGGTGCTCTACCGAAGGCACAAAGACCGTTGTGGAACGTCGTGGGGCCGGAAGAATTGCAGAGTCGAGTTCATCAGGAGCGCCTTCTCCGCACCCAAACAGGCAAGACCGGACTGATGCCACGCGGAGCAGAACGACGAGTACGCATCCTCGACACTCCACCCCGCAACGAGCCTTGCCTCTTTAAGCCACGGAACAGTAAGTTAGCACCCAGGTACAGTCGAGTGAAAATCATTTCTCGCCAAAGACTAAGGTTCATCACGGCTCCCTCATGGTTTTGCGCCGTTAGTGCTCGCCGCTCGTCCGGCTCGAGGCGAGTATAAGAACTCAGGGCGGAGTCGGTGATGCCACACTTCAGCGGTCTATCACTAACATGCGACTAAATTCTCTCAGTCTGCTGCTCGCAGCAGCGCATACGGCCCATACCCTCACATCGAACCTAACCCAAATATTCAACTTCGGCCCAAACCCACGGAATGTCACAGGCTACATCTACGTGCCAGCCAATCTCCCTAAAAATGCACCAGTCCTAGTTGCACCTCATTGGTGCCACGGCACTGCTCAGGACGTATTCAATGGCCGCTCTTGGGCTTCTGCAGGTGACCAGTACGGCTTCATCTCCATCTACCCGGACACACCCAATGCCGTAGACCAATGCTGGGACGTTTCGAGCAAGCAGTCACTCACACATAACGGCGGCGGCGATGCACTCGGTATCGTTTCGCTGGTCAAATACGTCATCAAGAAGTATGACGCCGATGTTTCTCGAGTCTTCGTCACAGGGACTAGCTCCGGAGCCATGATGACGAACGTACTGCTTGGCAGCTATCCTGATGTATTCGCCGCTGGTAGCGCATGGGCGGGCGTTGCATTCGGTTGTTTCTCAGGAGATGGGTACGGAGTCTGGAGCGATGCCTGTGCGACAGGCAAGATTATCAAGTCTGGATCCGAGTGGGCAAAGATCGTCAAGAGTGCGTATCCGGGATACAGGGGCTTCAGGCCGAAGCTTCAAGTCTTTCATGGAACGAATGACACGATACTGTATCCTCAGAACCTTCAGGAAGAGATCAAGGAGTGGACGGGTGTGTTTGGAATCAGCGATAAGCCTACAGAGGTCACTCCCAACACGCCGCTGCTGGGTTGGACGAGGTACAGATATGGCAAGACAGGCAAGTTCGAGGCGTACAGCGCTGCGGGAGTGGATCACAATATCCCCAACCAAGATGACTTGGTGCTGAATTACTTCGACCTCAAGTGCAAGGGCAAGAAGTGTTACTCAAGACGCAGTGGCTAGAACTTTTCCGTCGACTCTGGAAACGTTGGTAGCAACGACACAATGTATTTTCATCAACCATCAGTGGTGATGATGGCTTTCATGCTCATGTTCGTCCTCTTCCACCGATGCCCATTCCGCCCAGTAGCCATCGTCCCACATCCCCTGCAGCTTCTCCTGTTTGACGTCCGCATCAGTCTTGCCATCAAACATGACTTTCTCCCACTTCCTCATCTCTGCTCGGCTTAACAGACACGCATCCAGCATCTTCGTCAAGCCCTCGATGTCCAAGCCCTCACCAATGAATACCAACTCTTGTCTCCGATCACCCCACTCACCTTCGAAGTCCTTCCGAATCGCAGCAACAGTATCAGAATCTGCGCCCCAATCCTCTTCAGGCACGCAGCAAAACCATGCCATTTCGGAGCCAAGCGTCAGCATAGCGCCAGCAGTCGACCAAGAACCCATCTGAAAGGGCCGAGTCGCGAGCCAGAAGATTCCCTTGCTGCGGTGCAGACCGGCAAAATATGGTGACGCTTTCTTGTTTGCGAGAATCTCTTTGTCGGACATGGGTGGCTTGTCGTCGCCGTCGCCGGTCATGTTGTCGGAATCAGAACCAGCGGATGCGGTGTTCTCATCCGAAGCTGAGCCGGCCTCGCTTGTGTGGTCTTCATCGTCACTCTCGTCTTCGTCCTCATCATCTTCGGGCTCTTCTTGGAGAAGAATAAACTTGCCTTCAATGAGGCAGTAGAGCTTGAGAGGGTCGAAAGGGCGACGGGCGCGGTAGACGAAGCTATCAACCCCGTACTCGAGGGTTTCAGGCTTAGGTACTACGCGCTTCCTACCTTGGACATCCATGACGGTCATGTCGTGTAGACTCCTTAGCCAGCCAGGACTTGCGACTGCCTCGGCGAAGTTGAAGACGCCAGTATTGAGCATCTCTTTGACATCGACTTTAGAGAACTTCGACTCGATGATCTTTGCTGTTGGGTTCAAGGTCTTGACGTAGGCTTTGACTCTACCCAATGTTGCTTTGTCGACAGCATCGATCTTGTTGACGATGATCACGTTAGCAAATTCGATCTGGTCAGCGAAGAGGTCGGAGATCGTGCGCTGATCTTCGTTCGGAACTTCTTCACGACCGAAGCGGTCTTGTAGGAATTCGGCCGTGTCGAACTCGGAGAAGAAGCGGAAGGCGTCGACGACTGTGACCATGGTGTCTACGCTAGCGATCGACTTGAGACCGCCCAGCTTGGCTCTGTGGAGATCGTCAGTACGGCAAGTGCGAGTTCATCTCGATCAGACACTCACATTTTGGCAAAAACCTCTTTCTCCTCAGTTTCCATACCCTCAGCATCGATCATGGCCTCGGTAAGTTCAGTCGTGAAAGTCTCTGCCACTTGCTGAGGCTCACTGATACCAGAACTCTCGATGATGACGTGATCAAAGGCAGAATCGCTCCATGCCAGCCGTGCTAGCTCAGTGAGAAGATCTGACCGGAGTGTACAGCAGATACAACCATTCTGCATCTGAATCACCTTCTCTTTGACGCGGACCTCTCCATCCGTGTTCTTCCCACGTGCCTCAGTCGACCTTGTAACGAGATTGGCATCGACATTGACTGCCGCCATATCATTGACAATCACCGCGATACGCAACCCATGATCCGGCGACTGAAGGATGTGACGAAGGAGTGTTGTCTTCCCACTACCCTGCTCGTCGTTAGACCTGATTAGAAGTCTGGCTATTGTTACTTACCAAGAATCCTGAGAGAACTGTGACAGGCAGTGGTCCGGACTTCGCTCTCTTGTCGTGAGGGTTCGGCTTGGAGCTACCAGTCTTTCTTCGCTTCGAGGGCGCCATTGTGACTTCTTGGGTGCGATGTTGTCAATTATTGATCAAGCAGATATCTTTTAGTTTTCTGTGAGAATTGTAGCACCTTGCTATCATTTGTATATTCGACTTTGTTATTGTGCGCTCGTCCAATTGAGCACCTCAATGGCTCGGTCGCATCATCACGAAACGATGGCATATCATTGGCCAACACCCCGGAACTTACAATCGAAAGGGTCAGCAGAATGATTGCAGATATGCCAGATGGAGTAAGAACGGATAAGGGTGGTTGCTAAAGGCACACCTGATGTGGGCTGGTGGTGAAGTGCGGATGGGAACCTCATCGTACGAAACACGACAAGCCACAATGAGAAGGAGACCGATGCTACATGTATACAAAAGCTCTCGGCTATACTGCAAGCTTGGAGCCGAGTCAACAGCCCGTTTAGAGTGATCAGGGCGCACATACAAGAGGCGTCACAGTGGCGAGCATGGCACTGTGCACCAGTCAATGCAGCCTAACTGCAAAAGCTAGTTGGCATAACAATCGTCTCAAACCAGGTCGTTTGTGCAAAGTTTGTGGTATTGCAGCAAGATGAGCACTTGCGCATGCAACGTCGTGTTTCTAGGGAGAGTTCTTGGGAGCATCAATGTGCGACGCGTGAGACTGTACAAATCAAGCTGCATCTGATGACAAAATGGAAATTATACAATGAATATATGCTTATAGTTTGTCGGCGGGTGCGGGATGTCAAGGTGATTGATGGGCAGCGGCAGTCGAATTGAACGAAACGCGTCTCCTCGCGTTTGCTAACGCTGGTGACGTCATCTACAAGTATCTCGAGAACAGCCCCGACGTCTGCCATCGTGCTACTGTTCTTCGACCGAGGCACCCCGCCAATCTGCCTGTTGCTTCTCTCCGCCGTTTCTAGGCCTGATTGCACCCGCGCCTGCCCGCCCTGTGTAATGTGCGATCTGCGAGCAGTATTCGTAGTCTCATGACGTGTACGTACTACAAAGTGTCTGCCGCGTTGTATGCTTTTTTTCGATTTGTCTTATACTACTCAAAGCCACACTCATAATGCCAGTTGAACTTCTTCGCTCTTCCTTACTGATATTCCCTGTTCTACTAGTACTAGCTGTGTTCCCACGCATACTCTCAGCAAGGTCAGCACCAGCTACTGTCTTGCTCTGAACCAAGCATTTCGACCGACTCCATCCCCTGATTCTCACCGCCAGCAAGCTCGAGTGGATCTAGGATCGTCCAGTTCATCCATGTGATCGACGACGATCGCCGCAAGGCCGCGTGCTACTCTGGGCAGCCAAGCAGCCAAGGCGGCGCACAATACAACACCAAACTTAGCGCCTCCGTTGTGAGCTCTGATTACAGAAGAAACACACTCCGTTCTGATGTTTCTGACATGTATCTGACAGTCTGAGGCTCCGAGCTAGGATCAGCCTCCTTGTGGAACGATAAGCCTTACTAAGGTTTCCATTCAGCCTCAAGTTTGTTTTCGTCCCATGTACGCCCAGCACTCGGCCATTCTCAATGTGTCACTCCGAGGCGAAGCACCAACGGTCCATGGGCATACCCGGTCGACAACTCTTAGAGTTCTTGGTGTTGTCGTGGTCGTCCCTAAGCGACGATGGATTACTGGTCGAGTAAGGGTCACAGCAGTGCTATTGTGGATTTGCGGACCGTGGGACACCAGACGTCACACACAGCTTGAGGCTGGTATAAAGTGATCAGCGGAACTGGTCTCGAGGGTCAGTTAAACCTTTATCAGCTACATATTCCATTACTCCGAGCACGGCGATCTCGTTCCCCTCGCAATAACAGCCCCGTACTTCACTGTCACCATCCGCCTCCGCCAGTCAACATGCGCTTTGCAATGATTCTCGCATCATTTGTCGCAGGACTTGCTGTAGCTCTGCCTGATCCGACGCCTCAAGGCTATGCTGGGCCCTGCGCGAATGATAATTGTGGCGTCAACAGACTGCAATGTGGCAACCGCATATGCGTTCCGTGGCCTTCAACGGATCCTGCCCTGAGGAAGGGCTGCACATGCAGCTCCGCCTGAGCAAAGAGCAGAGAGTATGCATCAAGGACCACGCTGTGGGAACAAAACTGACAGGAATGCAGCAATCTGCGGCTACTGTCGATCAAAGTCACGGCGTTGATATTCGATTAGTATGAGATCATGAGTGCGTTATATCCAAACATAGGAGAGACGAATATCAACCCTTTCTATCTACATCACCAGCATCGCTGTCGTCATTTAATGAAAATTACCATTTTCCTTCCGATGATGATCTTTCGCAAGCAGTACCCTCTCCTTCTTCCTCGCACGATCATGTTCCGTCGCTTTGGATATGTTCGTGACGGGGCTCTTTTGATCTTGATTTCCTCTCTTTCTTCAGTTTCGTTTGACAAATTTGCGAACCACATTGACAAGGATTTTCGTCATCAAACCAGTTCTCACTATAGGAGATCGTTATCGGTTTGTCGGGCCTAATCGCCCGTGTTGTGACTACGACGTTGATACGGTGGTGAAGCCCACAGCGCATCTGTACCATCTTAGCACTAGGATTGCACGAATGGTTTAAGAAACGGAAGATAGATCCTTGCCTAGCACCATCAACTCGACATGTGTACTGCACGCGGTTTGCCCCAAATTTAAGTGGGCCACATTCCATGATCATGGAATAATCAGACTCGCTGTCCCCTTTACCGAAGTAAGGAGTGAGCATGCCAGTGTATTCGCCAAGGTACGTTCCTTTGGGTATCAGCCGTCTCGCAAAAAGCCCGAATCCGACACGTGGATGGAGTCGAATCATGATATTTTCATACCAAAAGTCGCGCTTTCGAAGAATCCAGCTAGAGTAATTCGCATCATCGGTTCGTGTGCCATCGTACCAAATGTCCCCCTCACACTCAGCGCAGGGTTCGTCTACGCTCCTACAACCCACTAAATCATTGGGCCTGACAGGTGGCCAAGCACATCCTTTCCAATTCTGCGGTCTTTTCACTCCTTTCCACGTAGCCTTGTCGAGGCCGTTGCGCAACAGCATCGCGCAATAGTATGTTTTGTCGCCAGATTTTGTGTGCGCTCTAGCGATCGGAATTCCGTCTCTGTCCTGTGCATAAAAATTGACTTCGCCCTCGAGATTAAGTGCATATAGACGCTTGTGATATTCGACGACCTTCTCTTTCGTATGCTCCGAGCCAATCTCTTCGGCTTCGTGTCGTATTTTAAGGAATTCTTCCTCTTGGGTTACCATGTTTATATGTCACCAGCGTTGTTGTGGTCTAGTTATCCTGAAGTGTCAGCTCATGAGTATGCGCGAGCCAAAGAGGCATATGTGCCCTCGATGTATTCGCAGCATGCCAAGACAGACATAGACACAAAGAAGAGGCTTTCTCTCGAAGTATCTAATGATTTCCGTTCAGCGATTGTCCTCGAGCTTTGTGAAGTGGTGGTTCGGACAACAGCACTGTGCAGAGCGATTCTTAGCGACATGACACAACGTTGAATTGCGATGCCGACCTAAGATGCATATCTCTTTTTCAGTTCATGAACCTCAATGGGATCAAAGCGGTAATACGCGTCCAGAAAGTAGGGCATGCAGGAGTGGTTGATAATGGCGCGCTGAGGAGTGAACGGAGCGGCCAACGCGTTCCTTATCGATATGGTTAGCGCGAGGCGCCTCGCTCTAGGCATCACCGTTATGAACCACGATGTCAACCCCGCAGACCATCAGACACTAACAGATCTATCATGGCAGATAACAGTAATAGCGACCACACACGAAACTCGAGCCGTCCCGAACACAATCCTTTTATCGCGTTCCGCCGCTACGCCGACTCGCAGGTGTCGTCACTACTGAACACCGTCTTCACGCTTCCCGCCCAAATTGCCAGCTACAATAATGCCCACCAAGCTCGAGAACAATGCCTCTTTGGCAAAGCAGATCTTAAGAAATGTGAGGAGCTACAAGTTCTAGACTCGCGTAGCGATAGACTTCGTCATGAGGGCATTGAAGCGTATCGTGCTGGTGACGTACAAGCAGTCGTTCAAAAGGGTGAACAACTCATGGCTGTAGAGCAGCAGGCTGGTCAACTTAGAAGAGCAATTTTGAATGATGTCGACGAGTCGAAGCGTGATGCACACCGACAAAGGCAACTCGTGGAGAAAGTAGGCAATAAAAAAGGGCAAGAGTGGTCAGACAGTTGGGACTGGCCAGAACCAGCTCGCGAGGAAGATGCTGATGACAATGAATTTGTCAGATGGCTAGAAAGTCGTGCGAAGAGAGCTGGTGGCGAAATTGAACGAATGTTCACTAAATTTGAGGAAGATGCGAGCAAGGTGTTTGGTGAGGAGATCGAAGAGCTGCGCCGCCACTGGGCCCGGTACGACGACACAACTCACAATAAAGATGCACAAACTCGAAATTGGTCGCGATCATGGTCATGGCAGTGGCCGCCACCAGCAGACGCGTCGAGGCATGGAGGCCTAAACGCGACGGAGAGTTCATATTCGCCCTCAGCTCTGGAAGCTGATGAGCGAACAAAACACATGGGTAGCCTGTGGCGCAATGCTTTTGCAGATCTCATGCAAACCACCCAGGAACACCCATTGTTGTCAGATGTGCAGAATTCTGGGCTCGATCAGATGGGTCTGTCGCCTTTGCAAGACTATCTGAAGGAGCACAAGCAGTTCGAGGAAAGCAACGATAGGCGATTGCTAGACGCTCGACGGCCTGCGCGGATCGTCGCGAACGATGAGCCTAGCTACGAGTACGCCCACGACCACGAGGATCAGCACGACGATCCACCGACACCGAAGCCTCAACACTCGGCGTTTTTGAAGAGTACATCAGGAGTGGACTCGAATGCAGAGACTGAGTTACATGCCTATGAGCAACTCCTTACACCACAAGGCGTTTCTTCACCGTCACCTAGAGGAAGCAAGTCGACTGTACTCTCTACACTTACGACAACCGAGCGCACAACTGCACCTGATGGCACTGTCACCACCAAGGTTGTCTCGAAGAAGCGGTTCGTAGACGGTAGTGAGCAAAGTTCCGAAACGATACAAATACAGCGCGGCGACGAAACCCACCATACCGGAGACCCGTGGGGGGCAACACAGGGTGTGCAACCGCAGAATGATCAGAGTGTACAGAAGAAAGGCGGCTGGTTCTGGTCAAATTGAGCTGAAGGTCCGGATGACGTGCCTCCGAACTCGGTACTCTTGACTTTGTACGCGGGCGTTGATTGGTTCTTTCAGGCGTTGGCAAGCGACATACCCCCCTCAATTTACTCAAATGATATATCGTCGAACAAGAGTGGAGGGCGTGCGCCATTAGAGTTTTAGTTTGTATCGGCCGTGGGCGCACAAACACGTCAAACCTCAACAGCTTGCCTGTCAAACCTCAACAGCAGTCTTACAAAAGCAACCAACCTGCGGTTTCTTCGCATTCTTTACTCCCAGTTGCCTCTTTATGTAGCGATCCGACTCCTCATCTATGACCTGCTGTTCGCCAACAAGACCATGGTGTATTACAAATGACTCTACTGCCTATCCAAGCAGGTTTCCAAACACAACTACGGTACGTAATCTGCGTCTTTCTCATTTGCCATCAATAGGGAAGTATGTTAACACTACGTAGTCGGTGCATGCAACACTATTTAGCGCTTGCGCGTGCACTAGGAGTCCACACGTCCACGGTGACTCAAGCTGGAGGCTTACACAAAAGATGATCATCTTCGCCTCCCTTGACAGGCTGCGAGGACTACTGCAACGGTTGGACATTCTACTCTGGAGAAATTCTGGCAAGTTCCGCCCCATTCCTTTGAACCTATGTTCGTCATGTCCTTCCTCTGGAAAAAAAGCACTCATTGAGGCATGGATGGTGCAAGCTTCCACGGTTCTTTGTAATGCGACTCTACAAGGCCCTTGGAGGGAGATCAAACAGTATCGTGGCTATGCCAAGTTCATGATTCTTCCAACCTCAAGGATCACTTGGACACCGCACCCACGAAGAGCAGAAGATCTCAAGAGGGTGAAGATGATGAGCCACAACACTTGGGACTAGAGATGTGACTTGAAGAATTGGCAGGCAATTGAACCGTTGTGTGCATCAGGTGGCTGGACAGCGGTTCTGGATTCGTATAAATCCTCTATGAACGAACAGAGGGTGGGTTTACAGCTAACGTCTCAATATGGCATAACATTACCATTTTGACGATTAAGCCGACTGTCCGGGCTCTGCGGTATTTTCACTGCACTCGTCAGCTCCAAGTCGATGAACAGTGTATGCAATCATGTCAAAACCCAGAAGAGCAGTGAAACCGAATCTTGTCCGAGGCGTGCAGGAGAGCTTGGTCACTGATCTCTCGCGATTTTATATAATTCCAAGCCCGACGGGAAACTGGATCATCCCATTCCACCTCCCTCCAACCTTCCACTGAATCTCACAAGAGAATCTTCCTCTACGAATGAACCAAACGACGATGGCACTTCCTCGGTCTGACCATGATCATGAAGAAGACCAATGGGTGGGTACCGACGGTTCAGACCACGACAATCATCAAGAACAAGAGAAGCATATTTTCAAGCGTAAGCATTCGCTTGTATTGGCCGCAATCGGTCTATCACGGGCTGATTCGGAAGACAGGAAGCGTCTTCGCAACAACCTCGCAGCTCGCTTCAATCCCTTTAGGGTCCTACCGCGCGAGATACGCGATATGATCTACAGGTACATGATGATACCACCGCTTGAGAGTAGAGCTGATCAGATTCATGGTAAATCCATGTTTCCACTGGCTCAAACCTGCTCACAAGGCTTGCGCGAGTGGCTTGAAAGAGCGTCAGCATCGCTTCTACCGCATCCTTGAAGAGGTGAAGGGATCCTACCTCTCAGAAACTGGCAACAATCTTTCGTTTCCTTGAGAGCTGTCTTCTAGGCCTGATATGACTAAAGTACAGGGGATTAAAGTCACCCTTCCAGGCCCGCTGCCTGAGACTCGAGAGGACATGGGACATACTCTAGATTTTCTATTTGCATTGTCCCTCAAATGACTTATGCTGCACTACACTGGGCCTGAAGCTGAGCCGACGACCGTCGAGGGCACAATTAGCGCCTTCTCCGCGATGTATGGGCTATTGCATGAGTCCGAAACTAGATCAGAGACTGGGCCAAACCACGTCACCATTTCTTGAGACTGCCGAGCCGACAAGGAAGATATTTGGTTAGAAGGATATATATTCGAGCTCAAGGAGGGACCTAAGCGCGCAATTTGACTGGATAAACGGGCTCCAGGCGCGACACAGAAGAAGTTATGGCCAGTCATTAAGTACGCAGTCAGTGAGGATTTGGAAGTAGGCGTGCTGAGTGCAAGCCAGGGCTCTACCACTGGAGTAGCAAGGGAGGGACTGTCTCAGCTGGTGAGTCTCTTCAGCGATGAAGGCGACCCGTGGAACGACCTGAAGGCGTTTGAGATTGAGATGGTATATAAGGCTGGAGATGATGGCTAACGCGCAAAAGCTCCTCGAGTGAGCATCGCTTCTTATCATTAGAAGTATATCTCATCGATTTCCGGATCTATATACATCAGAACGAGCAGTCGGGCGTTCATCTACAGCTCCCCTTACGTTGAGAGACCACTCCTTCTCCAACGCCACAGCTGCTCTGATGACGATAGTCCACCTCGTTGAATCCAAAAAGTTTGTCTGTCATGTGCAGCATTGTTCGTTCCGCATCAATGGTCTGTGGCAGACCGTCCCTTGTCAATCTTGGAATGCCTGTAATCAAGGAGGCTTCGAGCGGGAGCAAGAGGACAGGCTTCGTGATGACGATCTTGGGATCGACCCATTGGAGCGAGCTAATGCGGCTGTACATTGAATAGGACGCAGAATGGCTTAGATTTGTCAATATGCACCGACTGAAGATCATGCCATGCTCATTGAAGTCAGTGAGCTATGGGAACCTTCAACCCGAAAAGATTCTTTCATCTCTGGACTAGGAATATGGGCCTTGGCCCGCCTACGACACAGCTCCGCAAGCAGATGCCCTTACAGAGTCGAGCAGCACCACAATCGATTCCATTGCGTTACATGGAGGCGAATCTGCAAATCCTAGCGGTGTAGCAGTAGGGACTGACAAATCCTCCCCACTTAGTTCCAAGCACCGCGCATCTACGAGTGGCGCAGCCGCATACAGGCCTGGCTGTGCAGAGACACTCACGAGCTCGATACCGTCGAATTTCCTTCCCTTGGAGGCCCGGCTTTACTAGTAAATCTGATTGAAACCGGGAGGTTCAAATGCATCCACTGGCACAGAGCGGTCCATAGGGCACTGGATCTCAACAGACACCTGCGTGGGAAACTCAAGCACAAATGCTCGGAGTGCGATAGGACGTTTGGTCTGATGGCCGATCTCCACAGACACGCGCGTGGGTCGCAACTGCGAAACGATACAAGAACCTTCAGCTGCAGGATTTGCAGCAGAGGATACCAGCGTAGAGACAACTTAGTGCGCCACGAAAGAACACATACTACACAACATCGTGGAGGGACCTCAGACATCATCGCGGAGTCTAGCATCACGACGGACTTCGTTCCTTCCATCGTTGCGCCAGAACAAGCCACGAACGATCACTCAAGGGTGTCGACAGGGGCGGAAACGGAGGCTTCGTCAGCAACGACACACCCGCCGGACAAGGCAGTGTTGCAAAACGACGGACATGACGAAACTTCGCAGGCTCGATAGGACACATGAACGCACGATGAAAGATAGCATGCATGTGGTTTGTTCACGACTTGATGGCTTTCTCCGCACCGAAGGTGGTGGCGCTCGTGTTCCGCTCTACGAAGTGCACTTGGTCCTCGATTTCGTGGCCTCCTCCGCAACTCCTGTCGTCGCACTCCGCAGATGTTTTGTTTGGAGAGCTCTACAAGTAGCGCAATACTGCCCCTTCATATGCAGCGGGCCGACTTCTCAGACGCGTTTTTCACATTTGCCAAACGTGGTCATGCAATGCAAGCAGCTAACCTTCCTGCCATCATCTGCCACCTCTTCCTCGTGACATTGGTGGTCGCATCAGACATCGTATCATTCACCGACGCCAGATGTGCGCGCTCATGGCGCGCACTCGACACCGTGAATGGCTATCCAGACGGGCTGTGCAAGCCACTGAACGTGACGACGGGCCAGAGTTTCCAGGTCCAAGAGCTTGACAGAGGCTGCGCAGGCATGTTTCGAATGTATGCATCTTAGAATACCAGCTGACGAGTACAGTGACTCTGTACGGCGAGAACGAGGGGCCACTGATGTGTTCTAGCAGGACCAAGATTGTTGGTTATCTTGCCACATGCTATGACTCGTCATGGGTGTATTACTCGATTGATGGATGCCTGTTGCCTGCTTCGAGTGCAAAGGTGTCACCGATGAAGCCGACAGCGACTGGCCCGTCTGCAACAAAAAGCGCGAGCGCTAGCGCAAGCACTATCCCCGGACCAAAAGCATACACTGGAGTCATCGTTGGATCCACAGTCGCGGGAGTCTCCTGCGTAATCCTGGGCCTGACAGGAGCGCTGGTCGTTTTGCACCGGCGTCGAAGAGCGCTTTCTGTGGACAGGAAACACGAGCTCTCTGAGGACCAGGCGCGAGTGGAGTCGGACGCGGCGACGGAAAAGCAGCAGGCTCGAGAGCTATGGGCCGATCATGCGGCTGTTGAGATTGGACGCAACAGTCGTTTTGAAGGGATGATGAGGGAACCGTGGCCAATAACGGGGGTGAATTCGTTGATTCTGGTTCGTTACGTGCCATGAAAAGGCGGTGCAGATAATATCATTGCACTTCGTAGCCTAGATTTAGTGAGTGTTCAATGCATGACCTTTTGGATATTATATCGACTTCGTAGATCGCGATGTCAATTTGATACTGCTCAGGGTATTCGGGTCAGCTTACTTCATAGAATATTGTGAGCGCGCCAACTTACTGAATGGCTATAGAGCCTTTTCCTCCACCCTGAGTTTCCGCGTAGAGCAGCACCTGCTCTCTTGCTTCGTCACGTTTATAAAACACCATCAACGCCGGATTGGCACATATCTTGCAATTGTGTCAAAGGTTTAAGCCAGAAGGTCAGCCACATTCATGGGCATCTCATCAATCTGTGTAGAATAGTACACTGCAATTTGTCAGCGATGCTTCCGTCGATTCTACAGATCCCACTTACATTCGATATCACGGAGAATGCGGACATCGTCCTGGGTGACAAAGTTGATAGCGACACCCTTGCGTCCAAAACGGCCAGAACGACCGATTCTGTGGATATAGTTCTCACGATTGGAGGGCAGATCGTAGTTGATGACTAGCGAAACCTGCTGCACGTCGATACCACGAGCCCAGACGTCAGTCGAGATGAGGACGCGTGAGTTGGCCTGGCGGAAGTCCTGCATAATGCTGTCTCGCTCCCTCTGAGGCATATCGCCGTGCATAGATGAGACTGTGAAGTTTGCCTCGCGCATCTTGTCTGTTAGCCAGTCAACCTTCCTGCGTGTGTTGCAGAAGATGACTGCTTGTGTAATGGTGAGTGTGTCGTAAAGATCGCACAATGTGTCGAACTTCCACTCCTCCTTTTCAATGGCGATGAAGTACTGCTTCAGGCCCTCCAGTGTCAACTCGTCACGCTTGACGAGAATGCGCACAGGATCGGTCATGAATTTGGTGGTCATCTCCAAAACATCGTACGGAAGGGTAGCGGAGACGACGACAACTTGCGTCGCAGGGGGCAGATAGCGGTACACGTCGTAGATCTGCTCGCGGAAACCACGGTTTAGAAGCTCGTCAGCTTCATCGAGCACGAGCATCTTGATGTTGCGCGTGCGCAAGTTGCGACGACGAATCATGTCCGCAACACGCCCAGGTGTTCCAGAGACGACGTGCTGGCCATAATCAAGTTTGCGGATGTCCTCGCCAACATTTGTTCCTCCAATGCAGGCGTGGCACTGCACATTCATGTAGTCGCCCAGACCCATGATGACGGACTGGATTTGGGTCGCAAGTTCGCGAGTGGGAGAGAGGACAAGTGCTATCACGTGTGAGCTTCCATCTAAAGCCAATATTAAAGAGACACCACGTACCCTGTGTCTCGCGCACCGCTGTGTCAATCACCTGCAGGATGGAGATGGAGAAAGTCGCCGTCTTTCCCGTTCCAGACTGCGCTTGCGCAATGGTGTCGCGGCCTTTGCAGACCTGTACAATCGCACGTGACTGCACAGCGGAAGGCGACTCGTAGCCATAGGCATAGATACCGCGCAGAAGGTTCTCTTTCAGGTGCATAGCCTCGAAGGTAGGCGCCACTGTGACCTCCTTGGAGGTGGAGAACTCCATCTTATCGTCCGCATTTCGATCAATTCCGTCCGCCATGATGTCGGTGGTGTATGTATAGTTCCGTCCTGAGTTGGTGCTGAGGTGAGTGTCGTGACGATGCGCGCGCGCGAAAGTTTGGTGGAGCTGCCTGCGGAGGTGGCCCGTGCCTGCCGACTTGATTTATCTGAGCGCGTCTCCACCTCGAATGCGCCCATACTCCCGCCGCTGAAGGTACCGAATCTGCACTTACCTCACTGCTGCCCTACAGAAAACTCATATCAGATACAGGCGACCGCAACTATGCTTCTAGACGAACAGCGACAGATCCACGAGGATCTCGAGCGCCTCGAGGATGCCGTCGCAGAGCGTCTTCTCGAAGATCCTCCACATGTAAATATCTCAAATGCGCTATCATGCACCTGTTTAACAGACCTGAACAGATCCGCGACCGTCTCGCACGTGATCACGACATTGCGCGGTTCCTCGAGCAGCTGGAAACACAATCTGGTCGTTTACTTTCCATTTACGAAGATGCCGAAGGCAAGAGAGACGAAGAGGTGCGCAACCTCACCCACGGCGACCCCATGGAGTCGTTCATGAAGGAGCTCAGCAACATCAACGACTTCCACCGACGTTATCCCAACGAACCAGTCGAGAACCTCGAGAAGGCGTACAAGAAGCGGTTACCTGAAGACCAGGCCCAGTCGATCGCAGCTATCGACTCTATGTTTACTGGAGAAGAGGGCTTCGGTCGGTTCTTCGACCTGACAACACTTCACGAACAGTACCTGAACTTGTCTGTTCACCAGCATGCGCGCCGCCTGACCTACCTGCAATACCTTGATCTATTCGATGTCTTCACTGGGCCGCAGAGTAGTATTCGTCGCGATCAAAAGAAGTCTGAGCCGTATTTCCAGTATTTGAAGGCCCTTCAGGAGTATCTCGAGAGCTTCATGCGCCGCACAAAGCCCCTAGAGAACCTCGACAAGCTGTTCGCCAGCTTCGACAAGGAATTCGAAGAGCTATGGGAGAAGGATCAGATTCTCGGCTGGGAGAAGAATGTCCCATCATCGGCACCAACGAACGGAGATGCTCCTGGAGAAGGCATATGGTGTGCCGCATGCCAGAAGGGCTTCACTAAAGAGTCGGTTTTCGAGAACCACTTGACTGGTAAGAAGCACAAGAAGGCTATCGAGGCAAGTCAGAACAACAGCGCACCGGCGCAGGTGAACGGCGCATCATCAGATATCCAGCGATTCAAGGAGCGAGCCGTCGCCGAGCGAGAATTCAATATTAAGAAGCTGGCTGCAGCCATGCAAACCGAGCGTGGCGATACCAAGGTCAATGTCGAGAGAAAGCAGGGTATGACAGAGCGCGAGAGGCAACAGGAGCTGGAGGCATTGTATTCTGAGCAACCTGCAGAGGGTGCGAAAGATGAGGACGACGAGTCGGACGGCGAAGACAAGATATACAACCCTCTCAAGCTGCCTCTCGCCTGGGACGGCAAGCCCATTCCCTACTGGCTGTACAAGCTGCACGGTCTGGGTGTCGAGTTTCCCTGCGAAATCTGCGGTAACTTTGTCTACATGGGACGGCGTGCTTTCGACAAGCACTTCAATGAGCCTCGCCACATCCATGGTCTCAGATGTCTCGGCATCACCAACACTACACTGTTCCGTGAGATTACTAGCATTCAGGAGGCCGAGACGCTCTGGAAGAAGATCCAGAAGGATAAGAAGAGGGAGAAGACAGCAGCTGAGAATGTGGTCGAGATGGAAGACACAGAGGGTAATGTCATGCCCGAGAAGGTCTATCGCGATTTGGCTGCTGCTGGCATGCTCTAAGCAAGACGCTTAGCGTAGAGCCATGAAGACTCTATTAGCTCAACACGACGTTCAGGATAGCCAAGTGAGACGCGTCACCTGCCAACGAGCGATCGCTCAAGTCGAAAAAGGCCCTACAGCCGAGACAGAGTGCGAGAGCTGCATCACAAGATGCGTCGTAGGAGTTTCCAGCCCTATAAGAGTGAGGCTCTGAGGCTTCGCCAACATTAATTTTGTTGACGTTGGAAAGGACAGAAACACTGGGAGCTGCGGAAGATAATGTAAGATATATCCCCTAAATGAGACCTCTACAACTTCAGATTTTGATCTTGATCAGCCTATGTACCCTTAGGCAGCCGGAACGTCTTGGGTTCGCCTCGAAGCTGAAGTATCCCCAGAAATCCACGCTAAAACGTAATCTCAAGCCACGCGGAGCCGCACTAATGACATCACGACATATCTCAACCTCATAATAGCTACAAACCCAAGAGCTTCGTGAGCTAAAGGCTGGCGAAATGCAGTGACGTCGCTAGAGACATGAAGAATGTAGATTGTAGCCATCCACACAGCTAACAATTGTTTATCTCAACACTTCTTACCTAAATTTGCGGTGGCATTACCAGAGACTTTACATCGTAGTGAGGCGCACACTCTATCCCAGGTTATGAATGGGCAGAAAAGCTTCCTTCAGGATTTTCGCGACGAGCCACGTACAAGCCAAGATGCGCCCAGCCAAAGTCCATCAAACAGAGAAGCGACTCATTAGAAGACAACGCGGGCACATGAGACCTGACTTCAACGGTATTTAGCTACGCAGGTTTCGTTTTTGCGTTGAGCAAACGTCCTGCTGAGGCGGAACTATTCGCCAGTCTTATCTGGTGCACAAGGCAGGACGTCACCGAAGCATCGCGACAGTACCTATCTCCGACTGTCAGCAGCTTTCTGGAAGCATGGCCCGACAGAAAATCTTGGATTGATAAAATCTTGTTGGGCATACGCGCAGCACTGCTGGACATCGGACCTCATATAAAATCTGTACGCAGCACAAGACGATGGCGAGATTCTCAAGAAAAAAAAACTTAAATACACACTGAGCCACCAGAAACATCTTGCCCAGAAACAACAGACATTAGCCGACACACATCAAGTACTGCTGGGGGCGGTTCAGGTCATACAGACTGTTGAGCAGTGCGTTAGTCTGAGAAATGGTAGTCAGATTCGAGGCTCCCGTGCGACCTTGGCTTCGCTCAGATAGCGAACTTATTCGTACGCCTTACTCGCGACGCTCAAGTACAAGGAACCTATCTGCCCTGAGCGTTGCTGCTTCGGAGGTGGCTGACAAACACAATGGTGGGTTATCGCTTGCTAAAGATTGAATTCAGAGCTGACTTGACACCAGTGCGACGTTCTGAGATACCATTAGCTGAGCTGCCCGGTAGTACACCAGATGATCTTTCGAACGCGGCCACTCCAGATTCTCTTGAATACACGATGACACAAATATCACACTCGTACAATATAACAATACCGGACTCTCCCACAGCCAATCAGGTGCCACTTAGCCGCTTCAATAACCTAACAGACAATGGTCACAGAAGTGCACAGTCTGGCACTTTACATCAACTTGTTTCAGAACCTGAGAGCAGTCAACAGGAGGTTATGAATGACCAAACCGACAGAAAGTCTACACATACTTCTTCTTCATTACATGCTGTAGTTGGCAGGATAATCGAACGGACTCAATCTATCGCCTCGACGACAGCGCCGGTTAGGATGCCAATCCTAGCAAAGCGCTACCGCCCAAGACCCATCCATGTACAGAAGCCCCATTTGAGGCATCACTCATTACCGTCTAAACTATCTCCATATCAGAGCCAGACGTCGCTTGAGGACGATCTGAGGGACTGGATGATACAGACTGCGGCGGGCGAGAACCGACCGGAGACGGAGCCTACCGAGTCACCTACGGTATCTTCTACAACAAGTTCGATAGTTTCACGGCATCTGAAGATGCTGGTGAGCATTCCAGGTATTGACGGAGATGATGCGGAAGCAAATGCAACGGCCCCGATCACGCAGACCAATTCGGTATATCAAGACGATGCGAGTGGACACTCCATACCAGCCTCAGCAACTAACAGTCCACCAATGGTACCTGAACCTGTGCTCAGCCAGAATAGGGATACAATCTTGTCTAGCTTTCCAAAGCCACCGTCACAGTCTGGAGGCTCTCCAGTCGCTTCTGGTCGCACACAGTACCTGTTATACCTGTGACAGACCTGGACGCGGATATGGAGACGCCAAGGCCGAAAACTGCAGAGGCGAAACGTAGGGCTAGGCGTATAAAGCTTGCTTTTGGAGAGTGAGTGATGGGAAGAGTACTGCATCAATGTGGCACACACGTGCTGAAGCTGGCCATGAGTAGAAAGCACCGCACAATGTGTGCCTCAAGACAGGTACGACTCAAATAAGGACGTGTCACCCGAGGAGTTCAATCGCCGGGGTAGAATAGAATGATTTTTACGAATTTACCTCACGTCATTAATCAAATCCCCAAAAGTAAAGGATCTCCATGTCACCTACTTCCCCTCGCCTTTGGTCTCCTCGGCCTCCGTACCTGATTCTTCTCATCTGAATCTTCGTTCAATCTCACAACCGGCATCCTTGTCGTTCTCTTACGCCTGGCCGTCCCGGCGCCCTTGAGCTCCTTGTTCTGCTTCTCACCACCTTCATCTTCCTCGTCTGCCTTCTTCTCGCTTTCAATCTGCTTGGGGATATTCTACATCCCCTCTGCGACCAAGTTCGAGATCCTGCCGCCACCCCTAGCCGCCCTCGACCCTCCCGCCGGACTTGCAGCCCTTGATCTGGTCTTTGGCTGCGGCGTTGTGCTCTGTCCTCTTGTTCCGTACACAGACCTGCCACTGTTGCTCTTCGCCCGAGCAAGTTCCTCTTCATTGGTCTTGAGCCTGGCTTTCAGAACAGCATTCTCGTTTTGCAGTGCCTTGTTCTGTTGTATCAGGTGCTTGGCACTGCGGTCAAGATGCATTTGCTTCAGCTTTGCGACCTCACCGGAGGCTTTTTGGGCGAGCTTGGCGTTTGTGGATGTCAGGGTCTCGACTTCGGACTGGGCCTTGCCTGCTAATACCTGAGCTGTACGGTACTGTTCTTTGAGAAAGTCCATAGTTTCATCTTGCGTTTTGGCCGAACTGCGCGCTTTCTCAAGCCCGAGATTTGCGGCCTCGAGCTCTTTGCGCAGACGGGTGATCTCGACGTTCTTGTCATCTGAGGATGTGAGATTCAGGGTCCGCAGTGCTTCGAGCTCTTCACGGAGGCCTCTCAGCTCCGCGATATGAACCTCGATCTGATTGCGTAGCTTATCTCGATTCGCGGTCAGATTTGCGAGCTCACGGTCGACTGCAGCCTTCTCGTTGAACAGCTTGCGATACTGCTCCTGGCGATTCTCGTGCTCAGTCTGTTGCCAGTCCCACATGACAGCTTCCTCGCGACGCTCCTTCCGCTCCTGCAACAGCGCAGTGCTCACTTTCTCGAGAGATGCGGCCAATCGTGCGTTCTCGGAAGCGGCAGTTCCAGGCATCGAGTCATTTACCTGAGTAACTTCAGGATCGTGGACAGTGCTGGGACCTGGTACAAGACGTGGTTGTGGTGTATAACATATACGTTTTGCTGGATCCAAATTATCCTCATCCTGCGTTGTCAGGGTGAGTAATCGCAATCTTCAACTATCGTTTGCCGTTCACTTACCAGCGCCCGCTTTGTTCGCTCAGGTGCCGGAGACGAGGCTGCAGACCTGATGGATTGTTGCGTTGCATCCCACTCAATGAGGCTCTGTGCACTGCCGATCGAGGGTAGAGGCCACTCGGTGCTTTTTTGACCTTCTTCGGGAAACAGCCAAGACGTGATCATCTGTGCTGCCTCTCCAGCGCTCGGTGTGTCGATGTCGATAGCGTTCCCGACCTCATTGCTTGCCTGCGCTCGGGCAAGTCCAGCTAGGATGGTCTCGATACGAGTTCGCCTCTCTGTCGTCGGCAGCATGTAGCGCTCGAGATGACCAACTGTTTGGGGAATCACCAAATGAAAGACAGGTATAATCTTGCCCTTCGCTGGTGCCTTCCTCTGCCGTGCCTGTGCAGCGCTCTGTACCCCATCCAGACAGATGATCAGGTGCACAGCTTGAAGCACTGGAGTCACAGTCTTCGGAAAGACCGTGACAGTTAGAGAGTCTGGGGATGCCATTGACTGATGGGCCTTGGTCGGCATCTTGAAGTTGTGTTGACCAGCTGTTAGGAACGTCTTTATGATATTGAAGAGTGCGTCATTGTCTCGCTCCAGTAGCAGTACAACATGCATTGGCTTGTCGCGAATGTGCTCGAAAAGCTGTCCAATAAACTTGAACTTGACCGAGTTGTCGATACCAAACTGTGCACCATGCTGGACATCTGCTAGTGTGTGCGAGCCAGATCCTGTAGCAGACTCTGCTTCGGCATACGTCAGATCGGGATGTGTCTCAATGGCTTTCAGATACGTCAAAGCTCGATCCACCTCGTCAAGCTTCTCGATGGGAGCCGGGCTATGCACAAGCACCTCATTAAGAAGCTCTTCTTTTTGTTTGATGTAATCGATGTAAGTACCTCGTTGTCGCCCTTCGATGTACAGTGGAACAATGTACTCCCCATCGTCTAGTTTCAATTCGTCTTCATATGGATCTTGTTCGTCATCGTCATAGTCGTCCATGTCATCAGTATCGTGCGTGCTTTCATTTTCGTTCGTGTTCTCGATGTCACCGTCGACCGCAGGCGAAGATGGTACCGGCGGCAAAATATGAACGGCGGCAGCTGCGGCAGCGGTTACAAGGTCGTTGTCCTTGTCTGTCAAAGGTTTATCAGCAGTAGTGGTTTTTGGGAGTAGAGAGTCAATGCCCAGGGGCTCGGTGGTCTTGTTCACAAAAGCCACGCTCCTGAGAGAACTTGCCGTCGGAACTGTACCCAGAGGCGCATTCGACGGTGGCGCAGGCGATCGATCTGGCACCGTTGATGGCGACCTTGTCCCTTCTGCTGAGATGTTGATGCTCGGCAAAACGCGTGTGTTGGTAGACGGTGAGACTGTATCGTTGGTCGCTGCGCTGGTGGGCGCAGCCACAGAGGATTGTGAAACCCTGGAGCGCCTGTTCTCTCTCTTGTCGGGTCCCATTATCTCTGCGAGCCGCCGGCGAGCTTGCTCGGATGGTGTTTCTGTTTTGCTTTCGGTCATCTTCGATGACGAGGATGTCAGGAACGGCGATACTGGTCGAGGTGGGACCTTTGAGTCCAAAGTTCTCAGCGAAGAGCTCAGAGGATGTGGAATTGGTGACGAGCTCTTTTCTATCGACCCCAACTCCCGTTCTGGTGTCTCCTGAGAGGAGTCGTGTCTCGAACAGGGACTGCAGTGTTTCGATTGAGGTGCCTCTGCAGATTCGACCTCCACAGTCTCATGTACGCTTCCAATACCTTCTTCTGACACACTTGAATACGTACTACTGGAGAGTAGAAGTTGGGCCTTGTGTTCGCGAGAGCCACTTGACTGCTCAGAGGATGGTGGTTGTTGCAAGATAGCAGCAACTCCAGCTACGTCCAGAGTATACTGTTCGCTTCCACTAGCTACTCTTTCAGAATCCTGATGATATGCTTGACTATGTGAGAGCTGTGGGGTTGGTGACTTTTCAGGCAGTGCGCGCAGTTCTACCTGCCCTGGTGACTGAGTGACCTCGTCTACAGTGGTGCTTTCCTCGCTTTCACCAAGATTTCCACTGTCCTGTTGTGGATCCAAACGCGGACCTTCACTGAGTTGAGTGTTGAGACTTTCGTGTGTCTTACAAGTCTTCGGGGAACCTGTCAGCGCACGCTGCGATGGCTCTGTGACAGAGCGGGAATTGGAGCAAGCAGGGCGCTGCGAGAAAAACGGGAATTGCGCGATCTCTCCCCAGATAGAACACTCGGTGAGTGATGCTTCCTTATCGTACTCTGCGTTTGGATGCACGTAGTCAGACCTATGTACCAAGCTAAGTTGTGCTTCCTGGATCGTAGTCTCACGGACTGTAGAAGAGATCTGCGATACTTGAGGCGTATCTGCGACTGCAAGAAGCTCTGGTCTTTCCACACTAGCAGATGGATGTGTATTGAACGTAGCTTCTGAACTCTCTTGCGTCGCTAGGCCGAGTCTGTTCTGCTCCTGCAAAGTCTGTTCTGGCTCCAAATTAGGAGTGTCGTGGTCAAACTGCGTGGTATTCTCAACGAACAAGAAGAGAGTCTCGGCCTCAGATGGCTCCGCCGGATTGTGCGATCGCGTTGAATCAGCCTCTGTCCGGAGGTTGCTGCCTGGATCGTGAGGCGAGCCTGCGCAATCGGCCTTGCCAGAGGCTTCTGGAAAGTGCGACTCGAGTGTATCGAGATTTCTAGGCCGCTCTTGCTGGCTCTGAAGCTGAAGCTGGCTGTGAGATTCCTGGGTAGTGTCGGCGACTGTTTCAGCGATTGAGGTCGCAGGTGAACAAGGGCGTGCGCCACGCTTTGGTGCTTCGCTAGTATCGAGGAAACCCTTCACAAAAATCAGCAAACAATGTTCGAGGGCTCACGCATATTCGACCTACTGAGTACCCAATAATGTGATTCTCACCAAAATCGTCACTCGAAGCGGAATGCAGACTGGACTCAAGCTCTTCCAGTGTCACGGGAATAAAGCTAGCGTCACCTGCGATACTCTGTGTGTCCCTCACAATGCCGGAAGCCAGGAAAGTAGGCTGCGACGCGATCAACTGTGCGCTTTCCGAAGTTGTTCCGTCAGGAGTATGGTTCTCGGGTGAGGATTGCGACTCCGGAATCTCGGAGAATGGCTCGTACTCGTGGCGGTTGAAGCTGTCTCCACGTACGTCAATATTGACTTGGGGAGAAGTCCACTCTGATATCGGCGCCGTTAGGTCTATCGTTGTTGGGTTTGTAATAGCTGCAGCGTTCTGCCTGGTCTCTGTTGGCGAATCTGCTACAGATATCGATCCGGTTGGATCAGGGCTCTCGGTCACGCGACTGCGTCGTGCGCCTCGAGCTTGCGCTGCTTGCGCCGGCGACACTTCACGAGCACTTCGCTGTTCCGTGACACGTCTGGCTGCTGCAATCGCCTCCTTATTTTCTTGCACCCTTCGGGCTAGTTCTATGCTCCAGGATGCACGCAGAGCTGCACCAGCGTTGGCTGCTCTTTCCCAGGTCGGTGCCCACGGCTCTCCAGTCGCAGGATCAATGCCCTTCCATTCAATCAAGTACTGCAGCGCGAATCCTTGCCCTCTCTGCTCTAGTATGCGCACAGCTTCCCACTCTTCTTGACTGTCGGGCGCAGCGTCCTCTTCTGCGCTGCTGCTGCTATCGGTGTCCGGGAGCGTATACTTGGGCCGTTGATTGGTCGTAGTTCTGATGGGCTTGCGCTTGCGTTTCAGTGATTCCATTACGCGGCGCGAAGAATATTCTCGAAACTGCAGGCTGAGGCCATGGTTAGTAGAAAGCCTACGTCGTGTCGAGTGTTTGGTGTTGTTGGAGTGCTGGAGCTTGGGGAAGCTGTTGCGGGACCACGAGTACGTTCCAAGCTACTGACGTACCATGGCCAATCAGACGCGTCGCGCGCAGGACGCGTCAATAACTCAAAGACGCTCTGTTGCAGTGATCGACGATAATGAAGAATGGTTGCAGTAAAGCGGTTATGGATGGTAGAGTTCCCCATGGATCGCTTAATTGATAAGAAGTAAAGGCAAGCGCGCACCATGATGAGCGTATCCGAGGTCAGAGCATTTAACCATTCTTTGGATACAGGCTATCTGACATTTGAAGCACAAAACGTGGCATCCATCAATATCTCCCTCCTCGCCCACGTCCATAGCCACCTCTGTTGTTGTTGTACGCACCGCCTTGGCTGTTCCCTCCATAACCACCCCGTCCGCTCTGAAAGCCACCTTGACCTTGCGTTTGATTCTGGCTATAGCCTTGGTTCTGGAAGCCGCTGGGGTCTTGTTGTCGACCGAATCCAGGATTCGCTCCTTGCTGGAAGCTGCCCCACTGATTGTTGAAATTGTATAGATTGTTGGGCATTGCAGCAATATTCGGCGGCGGTGGAGGGTACGGTCCGCTGAAGTTGGGGGGTGGAGGTGGAGGCACTCCGCCGGGGAGGCCACCAAGTCCCTGGAACTGCATCGGTGGAGGAGGCGGCGGGAAAGGCTGCGTGGAAAACGCCCCAGGAAACTGATTTGGTATCAGTGGTGGAGGAGGGAACGGAGGTGCATTGAAAGGCGGCTGTGGGGCTTGCGAGAGATTGGGTGCAAAGTTCTGTGGCACATTTGGGGGGAAATGGCCATTGCCAGTACTGCCTTGAATGTTGCGGTTCGACCCTTGCTGCCCGTTCCATTGTCCGCTTTGCGATTGAGCTCCTTCGATCGGTCTTGGAGGTGGTCGTCTAGTATCATTTTCGCGGTCATTGAACGTTCTGTCTCGATCGTTTCGTCCTCTGTCCTCGTCTTGCGGCGAGCGTCGGCGACGATCACGATGGCGACTACGTGACCTGGAGCGACTGTCATCAGATGATCTCGAGGTGTAGCTGTCACTTCGACTGCGGCAGTCCCTGACTCGCCCGCGAGAAGACGCAGATGATCGCCTGCGTCGTCTGGGCGAGCACGAGTAGCGTCGTTGGTCGCGCTGCCTCTCTGGCACAGCCTCCATGCGCTCAGCATCCTCCCTCAGCGTCTTGATGCTCTCAGGAACGCCATCCCTTTGCATGTCTTGACAAAATTTCATAGACCACCCGTAGCCATTGGTTGCTGTCGTTGTCTGGCCGGTCTCCTTGTCGCGCTTGACCAATTGTCCTATGGGGTCCAACCACAGGTTGTATTTGTCTGTCTCGCCCGTAGGGTTGTCGCCGGTCGGTGTGTGCTTGAGGTCGAGGTTCTCGAAGTAATTGTCGAGCAATTTGCGAACGTGTGCCGAGACGGGCTTCTTTTCGAATCGAGTGGCCTTGATGCGGTGCGGATCGAGCGGCCGGTTGGGTTGCTTGACCATTTGATCGAGCATGTACGAGGCGGGAAGTTCGTACCAAGGCGCTGTTCGGTCGCCGTGATACTCTGGAAGGAGGTAGTTGCGTTTTCGAGTGGGCGCGCCGCCCTGCGCTTGCAGGAAGCTCTCATCTGCCCCTTGCTTGAGAGTATTGAACACGTCTTGTGCAATCAGCTGGTTGACGGCCCAGAAGTTGATAATAGCCCTGAGCTTGGTCTCCGTCTGCGAGCCTACCCCTACTGCGCACGATGCTGCCAGCTCGACGAGTTCCGTAAGCTGAGGAGTCATCTCGGACCCGAGGAAGCCATGCTTCGACGTGCTACCGTGGTGATATTTGTCAGTATGGAGCGCATCATTGAGAACCAAAAGAAGGTCAAGCCGATTGCGCACTGCTTTCCTCCCAGCTAATGACGGTGCATCTACGATGAGCGACTTGGAGACTGATACCAAGTAGTCTCCAAGCACTGCAATGCGGATCCTGGAGGGAGCTACGTGCTTGACAATCCACTCTGTGCATTTCTAAGGACTTCGATTAGTCTGCTCACGACCAACGACCAGTAGTGGTATTGCAATCAGATACCTGGATATTCACGGGCGTGTTCTGCGCCAGAACGGTATCAATGGCGCTGAAGAATTGCGAGCAGGTGTCCACAGCGACTGGAGGAAGACGGGCCTCAGGCTCCTCTTTCTTTAGGCTTTGCTTGAACTTGAGCTGCGCAATGGTAATAAAGGTATTTGCGCGTTTTGCATCGTCGATCTGAGCCATTTTTTGGTGGAAAGCGACCACAATGTGCTTGGAGGGTGCTGTACTGGCGAAGTGGGCGAGACGCTCCATTCATTGTTTTCGGTCTCTGGCGCTAGCGTGCCTTCCGCTTCAACGTCACCCCGCCAAGTCCATCGAAGCGTTCGAACCATGTCGTCTGATGCCATTGAGGACGAGCTGACTTCGATCAGTGCCATCTTTGACGAAGAAACGCTGTCGCCGATTGATGTGAACGCTAGGTTATTCAGTCTGCGATTGCCATCCTTTCCCTCGATAGTCCTCCGCATCGAATTTCCAGCAGACTATCCAGATGCGCCGCCCTCGATTCTTGGGACTCAAAGCGTCGGCGACGATGTGCCAAAAGGTATGGGAAGCCGAGCAGTGGACGCGGTGAGAGATGTACTTGCGCAAGTTTATCGCCCGGGCGAAGCCTGCATTTATGACCTCTTGGAGGATACACGTGAAGCCCTCGAAAAGGCAGAAGAGCAAGGAGATTTCCACATCAACGATCAAGCCGAGGAGCAAGCACAAGATCAGGATACCTCGCACGCATCTCGAAGTTCAACTGCTGACTTTGGACCTGAGCCTCCGTGGATAGTAGGAGAACCAATCAGTGAGAAGAAGTCAGTCTTCCTAGCCCGCGTGGCTCCGGTCTCGTCGCCACAACAGGCCAAGCAGTATATCCAGCATCTGCTAGCAACAGACAAGAAGGCTGCCAAAGCAACACACAACATGACATCTTGGCGCATCAAAGGGCCCAACGACACTGTCTTCCAGGACTGCGACGATGATGGAGAGACAGCCGCCGGCAGCAGGATGCTGCATCTGATGCAGCTGATGGATGTGTGGAATGTCATGGTCGTTGTCACTCGATGGTATGGTGGCGTACATCTTGGGCCAGACAGGTTCAGGCTCATCAACACTGCTGCAAGAGAAGCTCTAGTACTGGGAGGATTCGCCAAGGACAATAAGGATGAGCCAAGCAAGAGGAAAAGCAAGAAATAGAACATCAGGGTGCACTCTCGTGCACAGCGCTCACGATGCGTGCCTCAGGAGAATCTCGCGCGTCGAAGGAGTCGAACAAGCCTCCTACTATCAGCCGGAACGATCGAGCCCAAATCTACAACGAAGAAACATTGTACACCAAGATGGATCCTGCAAGACTTCATGCGTTCGCTTCTAGTGGGTAGTAACACGGGCAACTACCAACAAGATCCGCTGCACAAAGCTCGGCGCCACCTCTCTTGTCTACGTCGTCGTTACCTCTGGACCATAGAAAGCATATTCAAGGCCCATGACGAATTCCCGACGACCTGCAGCAAAAGAAGCAATTCACATATGCATTTCCAGCTTCGACAAAGCAGTCACGATGATGTGGGGCTAGAGAGAGCGAGTCGGTGCCGTGTGCACGGACCATCACCAAAAATTCAACAACACCCCTATATCAGCTCAACACCACAACAACTCAATGGGAGCAAAAGGAATCATATCTCTCCGACGGGGAATCGAACCCCGGCCTCCTGCGAGCTGTCCGGTGGATGACAAGCAGAAATACTGACCACTATACTATCGAAGATATCCAATCTGAAGATTGGGAAGAGACTTGACTGGTCGATGCAAGAGGATCAGTTGTGCAATTTATTAACTGCGCAGTAGAAGGACATCTGAGCAAGCACAATGCTTGAGCTCCACTGTTGGATAATCGGGCAGCCGGTTATGTTGTGGCAGGAGGCAAGATTGCACGGAGTGGAGCCGCTAGACATGAGTACGGGATCCTCGGTTTAGATTCTGAGACCTTATCGTATTCTTCACCCACATGGAACCTGGTCAACTTTCGTTCCCCAAGTTCCCAACGTAACCGTCCTTATGTGACCGCAACCCAGTCATGAGCTCCTCTATTCCTGCGCCTTGTCCTTCCCAAGCTTAGCAATTTCAACCTCAACCCCAGCCTCCACGTCCTTCTTCAGCTGTTTGTAAAACCCCAACTTGAACAGGATCTCATACCACACAAAGAGCGGCGCCAGGAACAGCGCCTGCACCACATTGTCCACCAGCGCCGGTCTTCTGCCCTCATACTTTCCGTGCCCAATGAACTGCAGAATCCAGCTGATGGCATGCACGCCGATCGCGATGCTGTTGACTTTTGTTCTGTTGAACTTGGTCTGGAATTTGTTGGCAAGCGCTGCCATTCCAAGGATGAAGGGCGTGACGGATGCGCCGGCGACGTTGGGCGAGAGGAGCAGATAGAGGGCTGAGTAGGTGAGTGAGGCGATGGTGCCGGCATTCAGAGGGAGGTTGAGGCGGCTGAGGAGGGCTGGTGTGCGAACCGACGGTGTGTTCGTGCCCTGGTATGTGTAAGCCAGCCGCATTCAATTTGAGAATGGCTCTCATACGAAGATGATGCCAGTAGCCATCAACAAAGGCACGCAGGCTACGTGGATCGCTATGTTGGTCTTGAGCCTAGTGTCAGCAATGTCATCCATCCTCAAGGCGAGCTGGGCTACTTCACGGGCTCGCGGTGGTATGCGCCATACTAATCTTGTCAGCCAATACTCTCCGCACATCGAACGAATGCATACGAAGATGAGGTTTTTCTTCAAGTCGAAGATTGTCATGTTGGCGACTCTTGTGACTACGCAGTAGAGAAGGGTAGGACGTGAGAGAAGTCGCGTGGAAGCCAAGGGCAAGATCAACGCACAGTAATCAAACGGGAGCTGTCAGCGCCGGGCGAGTTCTTGGGCCTAGCGATCCTTTGTACTGTCACATACGCAACCTCTTCGGCCCTTGCTCACCTTGTCTCACCCGACTATCCGCAACGTCTACCCCATGGGGCTGCCATGGCCGTTGCCGCGTCGCAGGGGCTTGGAGGAACCGAGGCCAATTCGCCGCCCCTCACTGGCGACAACTCAGACGGCCAAGACTCCCGCGACGCGTGCACGTGAATTCAATGTCAACTTTCACGACCGTGATAAAGTTAAGGAGGATGCGGATCGTACGAGGTCAACATCAAGACAACGAACGCTAGCTTTGGCGTGGAGCTAACCTTCCAAACGCGTATGCAGCAAGGATACGAGACCTCAATGAACAGCATGTTCACGATGGGCATGGAAATTGCAAAGAGCTCATGGCTACTTATGATGCGACATGCTGCATGCCCGAAGATGGCAGCTTGACGATGAGCAAGGCACGTTGGTGGATCCAAACAACACGCGTCTGACGTGCGTCTGCGGATAACGCCACAAGAGTCGCAAGGCATTCGGTCACGCAAAAGTAGTTAAGGGGGACAGTAAGCCCTCGAGTAACTTTACGTATCATTAGGAACAGAATGTCAGTGCTCACAGGCCGTAGCTTCCATCGGGCAAAAAATATGTGCCGGTTCAGCGCGTCGTTGCATAACATCGATCGTTCACCGAAGTAGTTGACAGCGACAGGCCTCGAAGTCTTGAGACGCCCCAGACTTCGACACAGCCCAAAGGTGGGCACCCACGGCATTTGAACGCATCTACGATGCCACGCGCTCTCTACACTTGCTTCTCAGCAGACGCGTCGCTTGGAGGAGGAACGTCCTGCTCTTGCGCCGCTGGCTTTGCGGCATCCCTCTTCCGAAGGACGCCGGCATTCCAGGCATACTTAATCTGCGCCGTGACACTGGGAGCCTGAGGCAAGCCACCGAGTTTGTACAACTGCGGCTTCGCGAGGCCCTTCTTGCGGAGAATGTAGGTCTTGAACCACCAGGGCAAGTTCTTGGTAGCCTGGTACTTCATGTGCGTGCGAGTGGGGACGGCGAAGATATAGTCGAGTTCTTCAAGGGTTCGCTGCTTGGTCTCTGGCAACCACAAAAAGCTACGCCGCTGTCAGTCATCTCGCTGTACGATTTCGATCAGGAACTTACATCATGATCAGCGCGAGAATGTTCAAACCCGCGTAAAAACCGAAGACGCCTTGTGGTCGAAAAGCCCTCAGCATACGTGGAAGCGTGAGCGACAGCACTGCACCCCAGAAGTTGTTCGTGGCTACCGCCCAAGACATGCCAACCTCGCGGTGCGAAAGGGGGAAGACCTATCACGGTTACTAAAGTGGCTTTGTGTCGGAATGAAATTACTCACCTCAGCAGAGTATGTGAAGGGAACAGGGCCTTCTCCTGGAGAGTCTGTCACAGGTCAGTCATATTATGCTTGAAGCTTGGGAACGCCGACACTCACAAAATGCGTCAAAAAGGTATATGAAGAACGCAATTAGCCCGAGGTGTGCATCGTTGTCCTTGGGAATATAGTAGCACAAGCCTGCCGCTAGCAGCGTCCAGAACATGTTTGGGAAGGTGAACAACAGCAGTCCTCGACGGCCGAACGTATCGATCGTCCAGACAGCTGGCCAAGCGAACAGGAAATTAACGAGTCCGAAACCGAATGAGGCCAAGAGGGCTCCCTTCTCTGTGGCGCCGGCCTCCTTGAAGATAGTGGAAGAGTAAAATGCGATGATGTTAACTGCACGAAGTCAGTGACGAACGCCGAGATTGGATCAGATCTACCTACTTCCGCACATCTGTTGGCCGATCATAACAATTCCAGACGCCTGGGTCGCACGCCTGACGCGAGGCAGTGTGAAGAGCTCCGTGAAGCGCTTGAAAAAATTGCTCCTGGGGTTGAGGCCAGCTTCACGAATCAGAACGTCCTCTTGAGCGAGAAGGGAGTGAGTGTAGTAAAGATCACGTGCAGCCTGCAGTGGAGTATTTCGAAGCTTAAGGAAAGACTGGTAGGCTTGAGCGTAGCGGCCCTTCTTCATTAGCCAACGAGGAGACTGTCAGATCGTAAGCAAATCGTGCAAAATCTACGGGTGGACTGCTCACCTCAGGAACGAAGTAGATGCCCAGCACCAGCGGTACGGCAGGAATGAACGCGGAGCCCAACTGCAGACGCCAGGAAATCGATCCAGTATTCATGACGCAAAGATTGGCGACTGTACCGAGGAAGATTCCGAACGCAGTCCAGATCTGCCAGGACATTACGAGTCCACCGCGAACGGTGGCAGGTACGACTTCAGCTGAGAATACTGGAACAGTCACTTCTTTCAGGCCCATCCCAATGCCGAGCATGATACGGCATGCCACAAGCTGACCCCACTTCTGAGTCAATCCCGAACCGATTGGTGCAAGCAGCGAGAACACAGCGGCGACGAAGATGGTGCCGCGACGGCCAAGGAAGTCGTTGACGGGGTCTGAAAGCCAGGCGGTGAACAAGGCAATTGCAATGTACGGCGAAGAATTCACGAAACCAATGATCCAGGAGTTGCTCTCGCAAGTGCCGTCTGCGGTACACTCAGGGCCAGTGTCTGGAATGCCGAACGACTGTGCGAAAGTCAAGTTTGCACCGTTTGATCCGGTCTGGTCCCATCTGTTGAGATTGTCAGTTATTGGTCATTCCCAACGATTGAACACCATAACTTACCCCTGGATAGCCGCAGCGATAGAGTTGAGAATGATGGTATAGTAGAGTGTCCTGGGAAGCTTGAAGCGGTGCGTAACCTCCTCACGAAGCGCAATCCTGTCTCCATCGTCGAGTTCTTCGAGTTCTTCGAAAAGAGCTGGCGACTGTGCGACTAGCGCACCCTTTACTAGAAGGGGCTCGATGTCCTCCAGCTGGTGTTCCTTCGCAAACAGGGAGACGTCCAAGAGAAGCTCAGTCTTTGGCACACCGACAAGTGGATTTCGAATCTCCCCCTCGACGTTAGCGGTCAACTTGCTGATACTTTCTTTGCGCCTCTGCTCATCGTTGAACAGAGAGCTGCGGCGCTCATGGTGAGCAGTGACTGTGCTTCTTGTCGTCAGTACGGTGTCACAGCATCTCAGACAGCGCAAGCTTACTTGATCTCGGTGTCCTTGGGGTCCGCCATGACTGGTCATCCAATGTTGAGGTCAAAATTTCTCGAATCGGTGCAGGGCTTAGGTGAAGGTATCGTTTATAAGCTTCGCAGAGAGCTTGCGCTCGGACCAGGTAGGCGGCTGCAGAGAGGCAGACAAGTCGGTCGTCGTACAGGTTGACCTTTCTGCCTTCGTCACAGCTCCACTCGGCACAGCCTGCGATTTCACACTTCCAGCAAGGCTGCGATCACGCGCAACAGCCCTTCCAACCAGTCATGACAAGGAAAGACGCAAGGGTCAGCATCACCCCAGATCAAAGACGTTGGTGGCGCGACCTCTCCGCTGCCCCATTACACATTTCAGGCGGAGCTGTGAGCAGCAGTCGTACTTTATCTCGGTTTCCTTGGCGCGCGGTGAAAGCCAGGTTCAACAGCACAACCTCGTATTGACCAAATTTGCCAAGTTCTGTACATGATCTCAGGGTTAACTCGAGAGCAGTTCGTGCGAGACATCCAAAAAATCTAGAAGGTTCCAGGAATGTGAAGTGAAAGCTAGGACTTTCGCGCGGGGACTCAGTGTTCATGCGGTGCCAAGTTCGCCTTGCGCCTTCGCATCAAAGGTGGCTTGCCCAGAACGAACATTCACTGGCGTTGTAGGTGAAAGGTCGCATCAGCGGTGCAACATCATCAACACTGCATGCAGCGTATCCTGAATAGTCCCGTCAG